>VWYH01011042.1:0-68903 GCA_013399365.1 Pampusana beccarii
GCCGAGGCGGAACGGGGCCGGGCGGAGGCCGGTGGGGCCGTAGTCCCCGTGGCGGGGAGCGGGGCCTGGGCCGTGGTTGGGCCCAGACCCCTGGGGAGTTGCTGGGCCGCGGGGAGCGGCGCCGCACGGCGGGGCGGAGCGGGGCGGACAGGCAGCGGCACTGGCCGTGTCGGACCCGCCCGGCCCGGCTGCGGAGAGGGGGACACGAGTGGCGGGAGGTTTGGCTGCAGGTCTTGACCGAAATGCGCGGTAGGAGTTTCCGTTTGTGTGTGTGTCTCTCCGCCCTACATGCGGGAAAGATCGTTTGGGTGCCATTTCAGGTCTGACCCTTTTCCTGCCAAGTGCATCCAGGTGTTCATCGTGATGTTGAGGTTGCTTTGTCTAAGTGTGTGTACAGTCACGGCAGGAACGAGGCCGCTCCAACATGGCCACACTGGGAGCATCAGTCTATGAGGGAAGAATTCATTTGAGTCTGTAAGACGTGTAGCACATAGCACGATGACAGTAATGGAGCCCAGTCAAAGTTATTTCTTCCCAAGATGTAACAGGCAGTGTCGGGACAGTTTGGGGTGTCATTCACCTCTCTGGCTGTAGTTCTCCAACTTGTGTTTCCTGGTTTTAGTAGGAGCACCTACTGCTGTCTGTGGGCTGCACACTGAACTCGAATCCGTCTGGGTGACTTTCTCCTGTTGGTGTTTGACTTTTTGATGGAAGAGCTGAAATGATTTCCAAAACATCAGTAACTTAATTGTTCAGCTCTCAGTACCAACACTATCTCAGTAACGGTCATGGGTGGGTACCTTCTCTGTGTAAAAAAAGCCAACAGTGGATTAGATCTGGAACTGGCAAAGACTATTTTTTTGGTGTTCAGAGTGCAAGCAAGCATAGTAGAGGGGGTTATGACTTCTAAGGCCAAAGAATGGTGGTAAAACCAATGGGTATGTTTTCTCACTCCACTGAAAACTTTCATGTAATCTTCATAAGATCTTCTAATATACTGTATGTTATGTTTAAAAATCTGGTTAGTAAGGTATGAAACAGCCATGCAATTTAAAAAAAAACATTGAGAAGGTTCTAATTTTATGAGTTCCAAGTTGTTTTGAGACTTTTGCAAAAGAAGGACTTGCTTTGTGTTTTGCTAGCACGTAGAGACAATGACCAACTTCAAAGTCAAAATGGACTAGGGAGAGAGGAGAGAGGGGTGATGATTATACAGGAAAATATTTGAATCCAAACACAACTGATTATATGCTTGCAGTGGAACTATTATAGAAGTCCTCCTGGAATTTTGGACTAGTTGTGGCTGGATATTTGTATTTATTTCACATCTCCAGACCACTTATTTCTTTGCTTTTTCTAATCAGAAAAGTGTTGAGTTGACAGGACTGATACTAAATATTCAACACCAGGCTGCTTTTGCCACCTTATATTCCCCTGGTCTGTGTTTTGTACTAACATGGTGCCATTGACTTTCGTCTCCAAAGTGCAAGCTCGGAGCATCTGGTCATGATGAATTTCTCTTGCCGTAGTAATACAGGAAGGCACATCTCAAAATGTTGTAGTGTTGGACTGGAACCCTTCTCATTTACAAGCACTGTGTAAAGTGGAAGGCAAAGTCATCTCTAAATACTAATCAAGAATGGAGAAGAGGGAGAGAGTTTGCGAATGGATTGGCTTTGTTCTTTTGTCTTAGAGCATTTTCCAAACTGTCATGTCTTGAGGAAACAGTGGTGTATTTTGATAGGATCAGAAATCAGCAATATAATGTATAATAGTGGACTTGCAGAGGCCAGCTGTAAGGAGCAAGGATCCGTGTGAGAACAACACAGTATCACAGCCATGATGAGGGTTTAAAATACCTGTCTTCTTTTCAGCCATTTAAAGTTTTGGCAACTGAAACTATAACTGGGAAGGCGTTAGAGGCAGATATATACAATGCAATTCCTACTGAAAAGGTGGACGGAACCTGCTGTTATGTAACTACCTATAAAGGTAATCAGGAAGATCCATATGCAGATTTCTCGTGCTGACTAGAAGCCTTGTTTTACTTGGTGCTCGCTTCTATTGTGTGATTTATTGGGTTACAGCTGTTGTGAATTCAACTGTCATTAAACATCTTGACCGCAAAGTAATCGTTACTGTAAACATAGTAGGTGTTTATGAATATTTTACAGATTTTACTCTAAAATGCATGAAGTATGGTTTAAGTGAAGATGCTAACCAAGGAACTATTCCAGTTTTAAAATTTCTTATTAGCAGATCATTCTTGCACACTAGAGTTTATATAATAAAGAGTGTCTAATATCCTTTGGAAAGATTAAAAGGATGGAGGTTGGGAGGAAATGAGGACACTGTGGTTCATTGCATCACTGGTGTTTCTGCCTTTACCTGAAATTGTAAGGAAACTGTGTTAAACTAGGCATTATTCTACAAATAGATTTTTAGATTTATATACAGTAGTTAATTTATGAATTTAAATTATGTCTTTGAATATAAAATTTCTCTAGTGACAAGTGAGAATTCCTATCTTGCCTTTGATGTAGCTGAATTCAGCACTCTGCAGGGTGTGGTTACCTCAGTAAACTGCTGGTTTTATCCCTCTGGAAACTCTAGGGCAACCATATCTATGGGCCAGGCTGGACCGAAAACCCAACAAACAAGCTGAAAAAAGGTTTAAACGATTCGTGTATTCATTGGAAGATTGCAAAGGTTAGTGAAGATTTCTTTCTTTCTTTCTTTTTGGGAATGTAAGTTATCCAGTTGGAAAAACACATCTAGTGTAACACTGGAATTGTCAGTGGTCCTGCTCCAACTTTTTAAATGTCACTCTTACCTTTAATTTATGAGAGCTTTAAGGTAGAATCAGTGTGAGAAGAGGATACCAAGAAGATTGCAGTAGGTAAGCCAAGGGTTGGCATGACATTGCTGAAGGGTGATAGTGGCAGTGGGAGCATTGATGCTGCTCCTAGGATGGCTCAGAGGCGTGTCTGAAGTGCTTGTACGCCAGGGTGCACAGTATGAGAAACAAACAGGATGAACTGGAAGCCAGGGTGCACAGTATGAGAAACAAACAGGATGAACTGGAAGCGTTAGTCAACTCCCAGAACTACAAAACCATTGGTACTAGTGAGACTTGGTGGAATAAGTGCCATGATTGGAGTGCTGGGATGAAGTGCTATAGCAATTCAGGAGGCATAGGCAGGGCAGGCAGGGTGGAGGTGTTGCTGTGGATGTAAGGGAGAGTTTCATTGTACAGGCCGTACAATGGTTGGAAGAGACCGTCAAGACAATAGAGTCCGATCGTTAACCTAACACTGTCACTGAATCGTGTCCCTAAGAACCTCATCTACCTTGAGAATCAGGAGAGCGGAAAACAAAGAAGATATTGTAGTTGCAGTCTGCTACCAGTTGCCCAGCTCTTGTCCTTGTAGGAAATTTCAGCTTCCCAGTTATCAGCTGGCAGTGTCCTCCTGCTGTGATGAGCAGGATTTGGAAATTCTTGAGCTTTTTAGGAGAGAACTTCTTGTCACAGGTACTCAGTGAGCCAACTAGGAGAGACGCCCTTTTCGATTTACTGTTTGTGAATAGAGAAGGGCTTGTGGGTGATGTGATGGTAGGTAGTTGTATTGGTTGCAGTAATCATGAAATGGTTGAGTTTAAAATTTTCAGTGTGATAAGAGAAAACAACAGCAGAGTTGCTACCCTTGACTTCAGGAGACCAAACTTTAAGCTATTCAGGGAGCTATTTAGCAGAGTATCCTGGGAATCTGCTTTTGAGGGCTTTGGAGTCCGTGAGTGTTGGCCAGTCTTTAAGGACCACCCTTTAGAAGCACAGGAGCAGGCCATTCCAGTGTGCTTTAAGTCAAGCAAGTGGGGCAGAAGACCCACTTGGCTGAACACTGTTATGAAGCTCAAGAGGAAAAATAACTTATATGATCTCTGGAAGCGAGATCAGGCTTTGCAAGAGGACTACAGAGCTGTGCTTTGTATATGCAACAAAAAGACATGAAATGCCAAAGCTCAAGTAGAGTTGAAACTGGCCAGTGTTTTTTCAGATAACAAGAAGGCCTCTTTTAAGTGTGCTAATAGCAAGAGGAGGTCTAAAAAAAACATTGGACTGATGCTTTTCAAAGCTGGTCATCTGACTAATAGGGATGAAGAAAAAGCAGAGTCAGTCAATGTCTTTTTTGCCTCGTTATTTAATAGTACTGATAGACCTTGGGCTGCCCGCTCTCCTGAGTTGGAGGACCGTGAGTGTTGGAACAGTGACTTTCCATTTCTGGATGCTGAAATTGTAAGGGACCAGCTGTATCAACTGAATGTTCACAAGTCCATGGGGCCTGATGAAATTCATTCCAGAGTACTGGAGGAGCTAGTAGATAGTATGGTAGGACCCATCTTGATCATCTGTCAAAGGTCTTGGAAGTTTGAGGAGGTCCTGATCTTCCCTGGGGTTTGAGGGAAGACCCAGGGAACTACAGACCTGTTACTCTAACCTCAGTTCATGGAAAATTTATGGAGAAGATTATACTGGGTACTGTTGAAAGGCCCATCAAGAATAATGCAATCGTCAGGCACAGTCAACACGGGTTCACAAAGATAAATCCTGTTTAATTTGATATCCTTCTATGACAAGGTCACCTGTCTAGTGGATGAAGGGAAGGCAATGGCTGTAGTTTTTCTGGAGGCTTTTGATACTGTCTTTCACAGCATCCTTCTGGACAAGTTGTCCAACTGTGGGATGAGCTGGGTAGAGAACTGGCTGAAGGGCAGAGTGCAAAGGGTTGTAGCAAATGGGGCTACATCTGGCTGATGACCAGTCACCAGCAGCGTTCCTCATGGTTCAGTTCTAGGGACAGTTCTGTTCAATGTATTTATCAGCAATCTAGATGCAGGAGTTGAATGCACAATTAACAAGTGTGCTGATGATACCAAACTGGGAGGTGCTGTTGACTCTTTGTGAGCAACAAGAGGCCTTACAGAGGAATCTAGTAGATTGGAGCATTTGGGTAATCAGCAATGGGATGAAATTTAACAAGTCCAAATGCCAGATTCTGCACCTAGGGCAGGGTAATGCTGGGCACAAATTCAAATTGGCAGAGGAGTGGCTGGTGAGCAAGCAGCCCTGCAGGAAAGGATCTGGGGGGGCTGGTTGACAGCAGCTCAACATGAGCCAGCACTGTGTGCCCTGGCAGCCCAGAGGGCCAACAGCATCCTGGGTGCATCAAACGCAGCAGAGGCAGTCGGTCAAAAGAGGTGATTATCCCATTATGTTCAGTGTTGGTGCAGCCTCACCTCGAGCACTGTGTGCAGTTCTGGGCCCCACAACGGAAGAAAGATGTGAAGGTACTTGAATGCATCCAGAGGAGGGCAACAAAGCTGGGGAAAGGGCTGGAAGGAATGTCCCATGAGGAGTGGCTGACAACTCTGAATTTGTCCGTTTTGGAGAAAAGGAGGCTGAGGGGTGACCTCATTGCTCTCTACCGCTTCCTGAGAGGGGGAGGTGGAGAGGGAGGTGCTGATCTCTTCTCGCTGCTTTCCAGTGACAGGACTCATGGGAATGGTTCAAACTGCACAGGGGAGGTTCAGACCATACATTAGGAAGCATTTTATTTTACTGAGAGGGGGGTCAAACACTGGAACAGGCTTCCTAGTGAGGTGATCGGTGCCTGAAGCCTGTCAGTGTTGAAGAGGCATTTGGACAATGCCCTTAATACCATGCTTTAGCTCTTGGTCAGCCCTGAATTAGTCAGGCAATTGGACTCTGTGATCATCCCTTCCAGTTGAAGTATTATATTCTATTCTCTCTTGCTCTAGTTTAAATATAATGTTGGCTATTGGGATAGCTATTTGTTAATCTTGGTTAGTTTTGAACTTTTAAACTACTTAAAGGCTACTGTGCTTCTTTAAACCCTCCTAATTGTAGACTGCTTAAGTGTGCCAGATGTTGGTGCTTGTACAAAGTAACAGGGACTACTGTCTGTAAAACAAGGTCTAGATCAATGGTATTCTAGTACTTGCATTGGAAGATGATCAAAACGTAAAACTGGCTAACAGTTTGCCAAAACCTACCACATTTGTATGTCTAGAATTTGTTTGGAATGTTGAAGAGGATTTCAAGCCTGTTCCAGATACCTGGATTCCAGCAAAGGACATCGAGTTCTCTAATGGCAATCCTTTGCCTGATGAAAATGGACATATGCCAGGTACCTATGATGCAGCACAGGTAAAATGGGGGGGAGGGGGTGGCAATCCATTGTTGAAGTGAATTAGAATTAGTTCCAGAGTTAAAAGTAGTAGTTAACATATTCAGAAAACAATTGGAATGTCATTCACTATCCAGAAAGGCTTTGTTCTTTTGATACATGAAAATCATTGCAGTTTGCTGCACAGATTTCCAGGGCTTCAGCTGAAGGCATAGTTGTCATGTTTGCATTCCTCTGGCATTTTTCTGAGATACCACAGTTTTTCTTGTTACTTTCTGTTTGTAGTTAATTGTGTTGTGGGGTTTTTTTGGTGTGTTTTAGTTTTGTGGGTTTTGCCTTGGTTTGTTGTTGTTTTTTTTTTTTTTGATGCATGTACACTTCTAGTATGCATGTGATAACTTCAGATGTTTACTTTGGTAAAATGCAATGTTTCCTCATAGGTTGGGTGCCTGTGGAGAAAAACAGTAAGCAGTATTGCTGGCATTCATCTGTTATAAATTATGAGGCTGAAATAGCACTGGTATTGAAACACCATGCTGACCCAGGGCTTCTGGAAATCAGTCCGGTGCCATTATCAGAAATTTTAGAACAAACATTGGAGCTTATTGGGACTAACATTAATGCAAATCCTTATGGTAAGTCTGTATGGTCTGTTCTTAAATACTTTTTTGTTTAGTGAAATTTTTTAGTGAAAACTATGTATTTTCTTTCTATAAGTGTTTTGTTTTTTTTTTTTTAAAGTTCTAAGGTAGCAATGTAACCTTGTTAGAAAGGAGAAGAGGCTGGCTCAAAGAAAACTCACCCAAAAATACTCACCTCAGTAAGCTGAGTTGTCATGAGACTATTTATGTCTATCAAACCTCTTTCCACCTGCATGTTCTTTAGGAGTTACTATAAAAATGCTTTGCTTTAGTCTTTCAAAAAATATGCTGACTGGAAAAATTGCTTTATATATTACTAAGTTGCAATTTTAACATTATCAATTAGTATGAATATTTTTATAGGAAATGTAATTTCACCTAAATTTTGGCTGTGGCTTCTCCCTTTAAAAGCCTATAACAAAAAATAATTAGGTATGAGCACAAATGAGTTCTAACTCCTGAGCTTTCCTGTTAGGATAACTTGCAAGGATGGACAGGAAAAATAATAGTACCTGGTCTAAGCATTTTCTCAGAATGTAAAGGAACTGCAACAAAAAAGTCTACTAGCTGTATTCTTAGATGAAGATATTGAACAGTCACTGAAGACACAATGCAGTTGTTAACAGCCTGGCTTAAGTATTAATCCATATTCACAAGAAAATATGCCAGATTTTGAGGAAGAATTTAGCTGTTACTTTTAAGGTTACTGAGGAGGCGACCACAATGGCAAAGAAGTTATGTGAGGAGGATACAGTTGCATTTGATATTTAAAAGTGTATTTAGATGTTCTCCTAAAGGCAGGACAATGTTGTAGCATCTAATAGAAGTCTACGGTTATAGAGTGCTTTTAAGATAGCTGTAACAACAAAAGTGAGGAGAATCTTAAGTTATCACACATAACTAGCAGGAAGATTTTTGTTTGTTTTAACATAGGATTAGGAAGCAAGAAGCAGCCTGTACACCTTCTTGTACCACACGGAGCATTTGAATTAAAGAATCCACCTGCTTTGAAACAAAATGACATACTGTCTTGGTTTGAAGGCTGCAGTGAGGGTAAAGTTGAAGGAATTGTGTGGCACTGTCATGATGGGTGTTTAATCAAGGTAAGTATATAAATGGAAATGTGGAAAGCACTATAATAATTCATAGTACATGAAGTATTGTGAGGTATTTGTTTTCCAAATTCTTTAATAGTACATGTTCTTGTAGCAAATCAGGTGACAGTAGAATTAGTCAACCCAGTGAATCACTACAATGGCAATGTTAAACTTTTTCATTATGTACATTAAGCTACTAACTTAAAGTAATTAAGAAAATAATATTTTCTTGACTTTCTGTATAGGAGCGACTCAACATTTTAAAGCTTAATTCTTTTATTTTAAAAATTCATTTATTGTAATGGTGACTTATAGAAAAGTATTGTTAATAAGAACGTGAGTTTTGATAATTAGCATGTATTTCTGAAGCTGTGGTGGACACCTTGGTTCTGGTTTGCCTTTTGTGCTTTGTTGTTACTCATTCAGAAAACTGATTGATGGTTCTAAGTGCCCTAATGTGAAGGATCGCAGAGTTAGAGCACTCATACCCGCACCCCAGAGGTTGGGAACTGTTGGGCTGCTATTATCAAAAGCTCTAAACTAGTCTTATTTCTTTTTATTTTAGCTCCATCGCCATCATCTTGGTTTACCCTGGCCACTTGCAGAGACATACCTGAGTTCTCAGCCTGTTGTAATTTCTTTCAATAGAACTAAATATGACTGTGACTTTGAACCAAAGAGTTTGTTTCACCATTTTTCGAACTTGGATGGTCGAAGATTTGACAGACTCAAAGATATCAAGTTTGATGTGTAGTGATTTTTCTCTTTTAATTTAATTGTTGTCACATGTGGTGCATTCCTTTTACTCGTGTCTACCACAGAACTCTACAAATAATCTTCTAGCTTTGGCAGCAGCCTCAGTACTGTATTATTTTAAATTTTTCCTAAATGACTGACTTTATGTAACGAGGGATCTGACATGTAGATCACAGATCTTAGCTTTCAGCATGTTTATTTTCAGTTCTGAAAAATTGTTAACTTTTGAACCTATTCTGGAAACTGTTCTAATTAAGTGTAAGAAGTATGTTGTCTAACACTGGCTGGTCCTAATAGCTTAGTTAATGAATGCAATCAACTGTAACAGTTCCATAGGTTGCACTTATATAATTGTTATGACACTGTTACATGTAGGATTCAGATTTAGGATCTAGTTGTTTCTTAACAGTAAAGGACATATTTCAGGTGGGACCAGATTTAACCCTAATATTTTCTGTTTTTTTTTCAAGTTGTAACAATTTCTTTTGGGGTCAACTTTTCACTGTATTATTTATCTGGCAAGCTGCAGCATTATGCTATTACTTGAAAACCTAATTAAGCTATATCCTACAATTGTAGCCAAAATAACCAGGGGTGTAAAAACAGACATCCAGCACACTGAGCCCGAGTCCATAACTAGGAGGTATGATAGCACAAGATGGCAAGAACAAATTTCATCTACTTCTCAATCTGGAACTTAGTATATTAGCACATTGTAAGAGTTTATCAACGTTTAGGGTAAGTCCAAGTTTGCAGCTTCACCTGACACCTGTGGATTACCCAAACTGCAAAGGACTTGGGAAAGCTTAAACTCATTTGTATTTTGACTGGTGTCTATAAATACTGACCATAGTCTGTTGACTAATCCAATTCTGCATTCTTAGGTGTGTGCCAGACTATTGTAACTTCAGTAGACTTGTTACATTCCAAGATAAAAACAGACAAATAAATCAGTATTATGTAACTGCTCTGGCATTTATTTTCTGTGTCAATACTGAGGATACTAAACACAAGCCTAATCAACAGAAACGTTGCCTGGACTATCCCCTTGAATGCCAAACTCTTCAGAAAGCTGCTTTAATCTCTCTTCTAAGATAATATTTTTTTTTACTTCTTCGTTGTAGTTATATTTGAGATCCTCAATTTCTTCAAAAAAAGAAGGGTTGAAGTTTTCTAGTTCTCTTCTCAGCTTTTTTGTTTCTTCCTGTTAAAAAGAAGGAAGGAGTGCACCCTTTATCCAGAACTTAGGAAATACACATCAACAACAGCTTTTTTTGCCTTTTCTTAAGAGGCTAAATGATGAGAGCATGTTCTGTAAAGACACAAAAATCTACCCATGGATAGCACATTCACTAACAACAAAATAGGCTTCATAAACATAATGTTTAGAAATTGACTTTGTCATTAATTATTAGTTTAGAAATTAAACAGCTCTTTCTAGCTATTAATAATTTTGTTCATTGTCTTGCATAGGATGATCCTTGCAACTCACCTTTAGTTGCTGGTTTTCTAACTCTGAGGCTTTCAGCTGTGTCTGGAGATCAGCTACTTCTCTCATTAACTTGTCAATCTTATTCTCTACAATTTCATTATGTCCTGCAAAAATAATGATAATTTGTTATAAAATTTAAGGTGATGAAAATCAATGACATGAATAATCTTGTTTCGGTAATTCCACATCTCCTGAAAGCTGAAATAGTTGAAGCGTGTAAACCCAATGGGGATCAACAACCACCAAAAACTCAGGTCATCTGAGCTTTTCTTTAGTTCTTGTACAAATCAGGTGGTGATGTCTAGTTCCTGTGACAGAATGCAATACTCCAAGGGCCAGTCTATTAGCGTACATCTCAGAAATACAACGTGTACAGTTTCTCTGAATTAAATGCAAGAAACTTGGGAATAATGTAGTATAAGGATTTTGTTAATTATAGTCATAATTTCAAGAATGTCAAGGTATTTTTTTCCCCAGTTATATGGCCATGTGCTGCTCTATAGTGCTCTGCTTTTCCCATGGGACCGATAAAATACTCAAAAATCCAATACCTTAATCTGCTCCAGTTTATACTACTCTGGCATTAATAGAACTCAAATAATTCTATAGATTTATTATAATTTTGCACACACGTACTAAGGAAAAATAGTTTTAGGCCCAAAATACCCAAAGATCTTTATTTTAAGTATTGAAAATGATTACCAGCTGCAGGACCTTCACTTGTATGTGTGTGTACGTGGTGCTTATAATCCTCCACCTGGTGAGCAAGGTCTGCTTTTTCTTTCTCTAATCGATTATTAGTTAATCTGGAATATAAAACAATTTTAGAATAATTTTTAAAAATTATTAAAATATTTTAGAGTATAAAACATGGAAGTAAAAATTGCAATGGCCATTTCCATATCATTCTTACGTATATTGGCTGAGGTATTTATTTAGTTATTTAAAAGTACGTTACCTTAAAAGCTGAAGCTCCCTCATGAGGCTTTGCTCTGTCTTTGCACCTTCAGGAAACTGTTTGAGAAGCTCAACCTTAAAAGAAAAATTAAGATAGTTTCACTCTTGAAAACAGTATCCATGGATAATGCAGTTCAGATGGAGTTCTCTTGGACACAGGATTGAAAAATGAATGAAAATAATACTAAGTATATAATCAAGCACTAGGTTATCACAGAGAAAAAAACCCAAGTATTCATCTGTGGACAATTTCCACAAAGCTAATTATCTGCAGCTTTTTTTAAAGTTAGTATAGATCATTGCTACATATCTCATGAAGGGTGAATAAAAAGTATTCTAAAGTTAGAGTTGCAAAGAAAGTTAAGACATATTGCTACATTATCATAATTTATACATACACTTAGGGAAGTGATATGCCTACATCCTTTAAAGTTCTTTGAAAATACTACTGATGTGCTTACTTGCATACCTAGGTATCCAGGTTCCTTTTCAAACAAAATATGTAAAGCCTGTGATTTTGCAATGAAAACCCAAATGAGTGTACGCTGACTAGAAATGACCTGCAGCCATAAGCCAGAATAGGCCCCTGACCAGAGAGGGAGTTCATCTCTAGAAACGCCTTTTAGTACAAGATGCAGGAGCAAAAAATTAGTGTTTTAAATATGAGACTACATACAGTTTTTGAATTCAGTGACATTTTATTAACTCCTGTAAGGCTACTGTTAGTAATAAGATTTGATTCTATTTCTACCCAAAATGCTAAGGATTTGTTATTTTTCACAATCAGTTTCTTTGAAATGCAGTTAACCTTGACCACATCCCTTCATCAGTTATTTGAGACATGAAAGAAACTGGCAAGTGTGTTGCTCCAAAGTCGTATCACATACTGAAAGAATTTTCCCTCTATGTTAATTTTGCTGCTGGTATACAATTCAGTTAATAATGTTGACTTTAAAAAAGGGAAAACAAGCACAAATTAACAAAACAATTGTTTTATAGGACTCAGTTCCATTTATTGAACACATTTACTTGCTTACATAATATATATGATGACTTCCTGTATTGAAAGTTATGTATTCAATACCTTACACTGAGAATGGCCAGTACAAGATGTCTGGGGAAGAAAACCATTTGCACATTAATAAATGAGAAGACAGAAGCTAATCTGGGTGTATAGTCCTAGAGCTACCTCTCTGGAGTACTTAAAGGACAAAGTCTGATGTATCTTTCCAAAGGTACCTGAGTTTAATATTCATCAGCTCTTTGTGTGTGAAATAATGTTTGTAAGACTTATTAGGGACTGCATGTAAGAGGCCATATTGGAAACAGGCATGAAGATCTTCCTTGGGATGGCAAAGTCAATCCCCAAAAAAAGTAGAAAAAAAATATTCTTTCCTAAGACTGCAAGTCAGGAATATATATTGATAATATGTAGTAAACTTCATTAATTGCCTAAAATATGTAAATATACAATTACGGCAGCTAGGACTGAAAAAACTTACAAAAGGGTGGATTAGAGAAAAAAATGTACTCTTCCAATAGAGAAATTAGAAAGAAATTAATTAATATTAAGCAATCTATTTTCAGAGACATCTGGCTAAATTTTACTCACTTGTTCTTTTAGATCTTGTAAGTTTTTATCAGCATTGTGTTCACGTTCTGTTGCTTCCTGAAGCAGCCGTTTAAGGTCAGTAATGCTTTGGGTTTTTTTAGCAATATCCATTTCCATTGCCTTCATCCTAGTTTCATGCATCCTGGTAGTATTTTTATTTAGAAAAAGATAAGAGCAAAAGCTAATACTTTTGCAGGAACAGAGATTAAAATATTTTTAGGAGATTAAATGCGATAAAATACACCCTAAAATATGTTTGGGGCGTTTGTCTTGAAATAATCACTGGTGTTATAAATAAGCTGAAAGAAGCATCATGAAAAGTACATTTTTACTCTTAGAATAAAGGCTTTTCCAAATGTTACTTACACCTTTGTGGAGCTTACTTTGTGTCTGCACTTTATTAGATGGAGACTGGAATCCTTTTATAGTATTGCACATGAACCCCTGCTTAAAACATTCATGTATCTTATTGATGCAGTGTGCACATTGGTCAGGCATTAGTTCAGTGTCACACCTCTGACAGTATTTTTCTTATTAGTAATTAATGGAAAATAAATTTATGTCCTGAGAAAAGGGCCAATACAGATACAGAAGATGAAGACTGCAATGGCAAAAATGTTCTACAGGAACTCATGTTTACACTGGAGTAACAGCAATCTGAAGAGGATTTCGTTTTGCTTTGAGCCATACAAGGTTACGAAAAGATTTTTGTAGAGTCATTGAAATGTTGATCTGGAGATCATGTAGCCCAGTCACCCATCTGAAGTGGGACAGCAATACAATTGCCAACGTCTTGCTACCTGCCAAAGCGCCTTCCCCAGGGTCTCTTGGGTGACACCTTTGTCTGCCCTATCAAATACTTTCTGTTACTGTGCACATGGCTTTGGAAGATGTGCTGGTGAGGTGAATTGCATGTTGAAGTGCCCCAGTGAGCTCCACTAGGTTAGTCACATCTTGATGTTATTAACTTACTTCAAAATCATGTTAAAGTAAATGCAAATAAAAGTGTTCATTCACACCAGCTGAAGTAGGCAAGTACAATTAAGCACAACCATATATTTTGAATCTATCTATACACAACTACCTATCTATATGAACTAAAAAGAACTAAGTAGAAATGTTTTCAAAGACGTGAAGAACTAAAAGAAGAACTGCATTCAGACTACTGAGCAGATATGGTAGCTGTTAAAGGCCTCCCATCCTCATGCATGTTCCTGGCTTCCTCCTCTCCTGTGGCTGCCAGCCAGGTTTGCCCTCCTTCTTTACGCTAAATCTGACCTTGCATTAAGACATTTAACCTCACTACATACGTAGGGGAAAGGTTAAAAAAAAGAAACGGCTTTCTGAAGTCTCTGTGAAATGGCTCATCAGAGAAGCACCAGAAGCCCCCAAAGGATACTGTGGGAGTGCAAGAGTGGGAAGTGGGTAAATTCTTGGACATGAGCAGATAGACTATTCAACAAGTGATTGACTTAAGATGGAACCAGAAAAGCCTCTCTCCTGTCCAGCTGATTTTCTGCCCTAATAAGATTGCTGTCAGAGGTTGTTTTTGTAGATACCTTCCACCTCTTTACAACTATAGAAGAGTACTTTTGGAACATTTAATCTTATTTCCTCCTGAAGGCCATTCCAGGAGAGTCCAGGACTAAGTATTTCTTCCCAAAAGTTTGCTCTCTTCCATCCTTATGCAGGATGCAGGCTGTTTATTTCTCTTAAAAGCATAAGCATAGTTTCATTTTCTTGTCCTTTTCTGAGATTATATCCAATTAAAAACTCTTGCCTCAAGAGGGGCAAAATTCTCCTTCCTTATTCACTTTGATCAATCACAGGCATGTTTCATGTGAATGTATCTTACCTCAAACTTCAAACTCTATATCAATCTGTTAATTATTAAACTTGCTAGTGTGACATATAACCAGCATCTTTGCTCGTGACTGAAAGTGGGTGTAATGGTAAAGCTTTTCAGACTGGCAATGGTTTTGGGGCAACGTTTCTGTAAGCAAACCACAGAACACTGAACTAAACAGCTTGCTTCTAGCAAAGGAATGAATGCAATTAAAGTTGTTCGGGCTGCAGGGTTAAGATCTCCAGCATAAATAGGTTGTCACAGAAAAAGCATCTGAACTAATTGCAGAGGTACAGATAAATTAAAAATGTATGCCTATGTTGCAAAGCAGAAATTGGTGTCATAAAGCTGTTTTCTTTAGTTTGTTCCACATTGACTGATAAAAGTGATACCTGAATTTTAAAACAGATAGGTAACTTTCAGATAACTTATTAGTAAAAAGTTGTTCCTATTACTACCAAATCAAAAATGATTTTTGATGCTGATTTCAAAGTCTGAGTTTTATCTAAAAATCTAAGAAATGGCAATTCCCACACTTCATGTTACCTATTGAAAAAGATAAACTCCAAGATTTTCTCCGTTCTACAGACAGCAGAATCAACTGGCTGACTGCAGTTAGCTTTTAGGGCCTTCAGAACACACATGAAGGATCTCTGGCTAAGCCTACATGTCCCAGGGAGTACAGAAATCCCAGTGGGTTTTGCGACACAACCTCTGCACATTGATGTGGTTAAATGCAGATGCAAATGCAGCCAAGCTGGACAATGCAGGCTGCTGGCTTCTGGTTTTTGTTTCAGATTGTCATCCATGTGGCAAGGTATTGAAATACTTCTACGTTCTGCAAAAACGCTGACATTATTCCACAAAGGACAAATACAAGACATTTAAGTAGCAAGGAACACAAAATACTTCCTTTACCAGAACTATCCAGAAGTCTACAGCTGATCTGCAGAAGAGAGGGAAGTAACTGATACTGATTCAACATACTAACGTAGAATCAGAAAATAAAATACCGATAATACAAAACTTGTCTTCAAAAGAGGAAAGAAAATTATGACAATGACAGTCTCACTTGTTTGCTGATGTTTAAAGAGGAATTAACACTTGTGTACATCTTCCTTACTTCATTCTCAATTCCTACCTTGTTACAGTGGATTTCCAGCTTTTGCTGTCAGCTCCATCCAGTTGGCTCTCAGCCAAATTGAGCCTCTTAGTGGTTTCCTCCAGCTGTACAGTTAACTTCTCGTTTAATATCTCCAAGTTATTCTTTGCTATTCGTAGCTTCTCCACACTGTCAGCTTCCTATTGTTCAATAAATAAAAAGATTTATGGAATACTGAACCTCACACGAAGCACAGCATTATCTAAATTGATGGTGAGATAAGGTCAGTATGACTACAACTTCCAAATTGTGTCTAGGGCTGCTCCTTGGATGTCTCCTCTCCACATATTAAAAATTCTGTCATAGCAGTATCAGTGCTTAGAAAAGTGTCCATTCCATATCAACCATTTAAAAAAAACCCACAACACACTTGCCACAACCAGTAGCCAATGGAAATAAAGGGATGCATTGCAATGATCATACCTTTTTCAGTTCTTTACGCAGCCTCTCGTTTTCTGTAATGACTTTTTCCATGCCTTTGGTTTTAGATTCATAACGCATATTCAGCTGGCCCTCCAGATGAAGTTTCATTTTTTCCATTTCAGACTAAATATCAAACAGTTTGTTAAAACACATATACCTTGCTTAACAGAAAATTTCAGATTTCCATTTTTTAAGCATGGCATAGTTACAGCTCCCTAGCACAGTGAACATAGCATTTCATCACATATTTAAATATATCCTTAAGGTACAGAGTACCTTTACATAAATGATACAGGATGTTATTCTAAAATGAAGTTTTGCCTTTGTGTTCTACACGTTTCATATTTATTTGGTATTTTTAAAACACTTTTTCATGCCAATCAATGTCAACAACAGGCTTGCTGCTCCGTTTTCCTACTAACTTGCATATAAACTGCTGTCTAAATATAGTTACTGGAGACAAATCAGTACCTTTAGCCTCTCATTTTCCTGTTCAAGACCAAGTAATTTCTCAGTAGAAACCACAGCTGGAGTTTTTTTCAGATCTTCATTTTCTCTTTGGACTCTCTCTACAACCTTTTTCATCAAACCAATTGTTTTTTCCAATTCTGGGACTGTCTTTCCACTTCTACCAGCCTATAGAAAGGGAAGGAAAAAAAAGTAAACAGTTCAATTTACCATTCTGAGATACTCCAAAACTTACTTCATCACTTATTTTCTCATTGCAATTTATATTTATTAAAAAGATGTTATATTTTTGGTGTGACTTGAACCCTAAAGTTTCATGTAAGATTGTAATTTCTCCATTTTTCTTCTTTCACTAGGTGCATTTAAGAGGTAGAAAAGATGGCTCTGGGAAGAGTGGCTGGAAAGTTGCCTGGCAGAAAGGGATCTGAGGGTGTTGATTGACAGCCGGCTGAATATGAGCCAACAGTGTGCCCAGGTGGCCAAAAAGGCCAACAGCATCCTGGCGTGCATAAAGAACAGTGTGGCCAGCAGGACTAGAGAAGTGATCGTGTCACTGCACTCAGCACTGGTGAGGCCGCACCTCGAATCCTGTGTTCAGTTTTGGGCCCCTCATCATAAGAAAGACACTGAGGTGCTGGAAAGAGTGCAGAGGAGGGTGATGGAGCTGCTGAGGGGTNAGAAAAAAATTCTTCATGGAAAGGGTTGTCAGGCATTGGAACAGGCTGCCCAGGGACATGGTTTAGTGCTAGTTAGGTTATGGTTGGACCTGATGATCCTCAGGATCTCTTCCAACCAAAACTATTCTATGCTTCTATGATTCTATGTTGAAGTGTGTTCAAATGCATTTATTTTCTCATCATCTCTGCAGCAACTGTTTTCCTGAGTGATAAAAATTTAAAGATGCCACTGTTTCTACTTCTGGGCCCACGAAGTACGTCCTTTTCTTTCTACAAAGGTTAAGGAGCACGGTACAGTGGAAAATGGGGAAGATTTTACTCCCTGGAGCCCTACATAGATCTATATAGCAAGCAAGTTTTGGAAGTAAAACTGACTTATTCTTTCTTCTCTAAAGTAACTGTAAGGATCAGGAGGTTTGTGTTGGTACACAGCAGAGTGAAAGAAAAACCTTTGTCAGGTCTTAGTGCCTGAAAAGGGAGGAAGAGTCAGAATTTGCTGCTTCCTCAGAAGCTTTGCACGGAACAGTTTCATAAGCTGAATTTCCTTATCCAAAAACTACCACTGCATAAGAGACAGGCAGATACACAAGCAGTCCATGCAAGGTATAACTAAAAGAATGGGAAATATATAATATTTTCCAGGTACTCAGAAGTAGAACCTGTTCTCCTTGTACACTGAAAGAGCTATGAAGGCACTTAAGAGCTTTTATTAAATCAGCTTCCTCTAAAAGGTCACACAAAGAGTTTGACAACTTAGTGGCAAGAGAGATGCTGGGCACTGCTGAAGCCTTTTTTTTTTTCCTGTAATTTCTGAAATACTGCTCTATTAAAGTAGCTGAGAGTAGCTAGGGTAAAACTTAACTATGTCATCTTGCATAGTACGACAAATAAAAAACTAACAATAATTCACACTTTCCATAATCACATCTGCATCAAATCAAAATCCTATCTTTTAAAACAAAGCTGTAGCTATTTACATAAATAAATGAATATAATTTTCATTTTACAAATAATTCATAATTTAGCTTTACTAAAATCTTTATTAAATGATATTTAATAAAATAGTGGGGTTTTTTAATATTTTGGTTTCATTATGATGAAAAATGCTGTTATAATAATACTCACCCCTCTAATGCTGCCCAGCTTTCGTTCAACCTCTGCTTTCTCTTTTTTGAGAAGTTCACACATTTCTTTTAAGTCACCTACTTGGTCCTAAAAAAAAACAAAGTAATAAGCAGCTTATTTAGATTTCAAATTGAGGTGAAGAGTAACAAAATTACAGTTGGTTTACTTTGAAAAACGTAAAGAAAAAGACATTTTACTTCATTTCTATCAGCCGTTCAACCTTCCATAAAAAACATTAAAAACTTATAGTGCGTACAGAACAGATATCAATTCCTCTTTAAGCAATCCCCTAGCCTGTGTCAGGGTAAAGGGGACTAAAGATGTTACCTTTAGTCTTGGCAGATCTTTATTAGCCTGCTCTAGTTGGAATCTTAGCTCAACGTTTTCAGATGACAATCTTAAATTTTCCTTGAAAACCTCTTGTTCTCTTCGATATTGATCATCTGATCCTATTCCTGATGTCTTGAGAAAAAGGAGGAGAAAAAATTATTATGAAGAGATAACGCACTATTTGTTATATCAGTTGTAGCTGATGAAGAGCAACAGAGAATTAGTATTTTTCACCGAAACAAAACTGATGACAGTGGTGTCACCAGTTTTGATCTAATCTGCTCTAGCTCCTCTTACATTTTCTAAACTTGTTCAACCTTTAAGAGATGTTTACAAATCAGTATAAATGAGTAAAAATTTTGTCAAACCAAAACTAACTCTCAAACTGTTGGGTAGAAATAAATCTCAAAGTCTCAAAGACAAAAAAGCTACTCAGTGTAATAAGCTGTGATACTGTACCTGGGAACAGCATCTAAATTTAAGGACATCTTCTGATCTGCTTTTTAAATACTACATATGGCATAAGGAATTTCCCTGAAGTCAAACAGATTACAGAGCAAGGCAGGAGGAGTAGTATATAACTCTAGTTCAGTAGTATATAACTCTAATTCTTAGTCTGTTGGTTCCAAAAATCTAAAGTCTTTATCCATGGAGGCTAGTAACTTTTATTATATAAAAGTGTTTAGCATGCCTTATATTGCCAATTCCAATCAGAAGTATATGGTAAATTATTATGCTTGGCTAGTAAAGAGTAAAATCTTTTGATGATATAATAATCAGCAGTTTTTACTTAGGTAATTACAGAATTAACCACATGGTCCATTAGTTATTCACTAATAATGACAGGAATAAAGTATTTGCTTCCATAAAGCATATTTTTTCTTAGGGTAAGCAATAAAACATCGTTAGTCTGTTAATGAATGAAGGTCATTAACTACCTGCTTGTACCATTGTGATTATTTGTAAGCTTTCTGGAACACAATTTTAGAATTGGCAGTAGCTTCCTTGTGAGCTGACACGTGTGCCAGTCATGGAAGCGTAAGGTTTACTTTACGACTACTTCAATATCCCTGCAGACCATGCATAGGAAACCACTGCATTATCAAGATCAAACTATTCTATTTCTACATCATTTATACAGAAGAAATGCTAGAGGACTGCTACAGTATCAAACCTCAGGCATTTCACAAAATTCTGGAGTTGTTTCAACCCCCTCTGTACCACGTGGGTAAGTTTCATGTTTATCCTCTGCAGTGTGTTGATTCATTTCATTATTCACTTTTTTTTTTTCTGCTTCACAGCCTTCAGCTTGATTAGAAGGTTCCCCTGAATCCGACTGATTGCAGCTCATTCTGTCAGTATAAGGCTCTTTTACACCTTCTTCATCATCAGCATTTGATTGCTCGAGTATTTCTTGCTTCCTCTCCTCTTCTTCAAATTCCTCATTAAGTTTTCCATTTTCAGGTTGGATTACATTTTCTTCTTTTTCACTGAAGCTCTCTTCATCAGCTATATTTTTGTTTTTCAGTCCTTCCCTAGAAATATCTGTGTCCTTGCATTTCTCACTCTCTTCAGGATGCTGTTCAGGACACACCTCTGGGCTTGCATCCGCAGTAGCCTCATGGCCTTCATCATGCATGACGCATGTTCGTGTGTCTGCTTCCTCATCTATTTCATTGCCATCAGCAATTCTATAATTAGTATGATGTTTGATTTCATCCCTATTGGAAATAGCTTTCTTTTGAAGGGAATTCAGATACTTTTGTTTACTGATACTGATAGGAACAGAGCTGGTCAGTTCAGTTTGGTCACATGTACTCTGATTCAAGTTGAAGACAGAATGAAGCATGAAAGAAAAGCAGAAGACAGTAAAACAAAACAGGAAAGAAAGAAACCTAGAATGTACTGTTAAATCTATTTATTGAAAGATTCAGATAACCCAGTAATGCAATATTTGTTATATAATGAACCTTGTAAAAATCAAATTGCAGCTAAAACACCTTCTGTAACTGAAGTGCAGCTCAGTATTTTGTAAGACTCCGGGTATCCCAGATTTTCAATCAGTACAAAAGATAATATAAGTCTTTCAGTTGCAGACTCACATATTTTTAAATATATATCACTTATTACTTCACATATGCTAGGATGATGAATACTTCAGCTTCTACCTGTAGAACACAGAAATTATAAGTTTGGGGGTTTTCGGGTTTGTTTTGTTCCATTTTCTAAAAACATGAAAAGCTGAGTATTTCATATCCTGTTCTAGAATACTACCATCTGAAATAAAACCAGCTAAATGACACAGAATACCAATTGGATAACACATATTTTTGTTAAGTAAGTGCAATTCCTCTACATAATATAGTTACATTATTAACTTACCGAGGGTCTAGAATATATCTCTCTCGAACTTTGTCTCTGCAATGCATGAAGCTTTTCCTGAAGGTATTGATTCTTGACATGTAATTCTTCTACAACAGAACCTTGTGGTATTGCTTGCTGTGTCCTACATCAAAAAAGGAATCAAGCCAAAACAAAAAAATGGATATTAGATGCTGAAAAACATCCCTTAAGGTAAAAAAAACCCATTAACTTCTGGATTACTAGAATTACTGGGCTAGGTGTTCTAAACCAATGTTAGCCACATACACTATTTCAACTAATCCCTATGAATTGAAAGTACTTACTTTGGCAAAAGGAATCTGTTCTTTTGAGATGTGTGCAGCTCCTATTACTCAGGTACACTATCCACTGTGATAGTGGATACCCTAATTAAGAATACACTCCTGACCAGCGATTTAGCAGTTCCACTAACTTTCACCTACTCTTAACTGTCATTATAACTGTACACAATAGGAGCCAGATGTTTTTCATATTATTTAGCTTTTTAGAATAATGAACCAATGCTGCATATTCTCTGAACATGCACAGTTGCTCCCAAGTAGCTTTAAGTTTGCTCATCACAGACTCAAAGCCAGATTTTTGGAATTTCTGTCTGTTTTTTTCCATATTAAATCAGTTGGTCTAACAGAGACTAACTCTTTTCACAGATTTTTTTTCTCATTTAGATTTTGAGGTTTTATAGATTCTTTTAAAATGTCTCTCACCTCATGTAAGCAACCTCATTTTCTAAATCTAGATTCCGTTTTCTTAGTTCTTCCAGTTCTTTTTCAGTCTCTGAAGCTCTTACTCCAGAAACATGGTCAGCGGTGATATGAGTGGTTTTCAGTTTCTTCTGTAGACCAATTTTCTCTTTTTCAGTTCTGCAACATCCAGTAAATTTACATTTAGAACTCTATTAGCTAACTTGCTTTCTTTAGGAGAAAATATGTTCTGTCTTAAAGAATCCACATTTGCAATTTATTCGCTCACTGAACCACCCCCCACTTTCTGTTCAATAAGGTGACCTTACAGACAGTACAGCTTTATAAAAACAAAACCAAACCAAAACCTAAAAACCAAACCTGAAAAAAACAACGAACATTAAGTCAGTATCATGCATGTCATAAACCAGTTGCTAGTCTTGTCTGTGTTTTATGTGAAATTCATGGAAGATTTGCTAAGAATAAATGCCATTTGGAGCAGTTTCAAACAATCATCTAACAACAGCTACAATCACCATTAGAGTTTTTTTTCCTCTTCTGCATCTTTTATCAGTAAAACCCTGCCATTACTGTACAGAAGTAAACATAACGTTTGCAGAGGGTTTGTGCATGTTTTGTTTTCTTTAAAGGCTTCCATCTCATAATCCTAGAACCACCAGTACTGCAGTAACGCTGCACATCACAGTAGCACAGTATCCAATCCTAGCAATCTGATTAAATAACACGGTGGCGAGAAACAGTCTGTCTTCATAAAGCTGTTATTTGTTTAATGGCAATAACAGAGTGCTACAAGAAGCATAATAAAGGACTTAAGTTAGTTTTACTCAGAGGCAGTTTATTCTAAAAAAGTTTGTTGGCTTCTACAAGTGAAAGCATACTAGAGGAGTAGCTTGCTGCTTGAAAAATAACTAATCCTTTTAATCTCAATAGCAATGTCAAATTCTAGACATCAATCCTATAAACATAACAACCTGTTATAAATATTATGTGGCAAAAATATTTGGATTTCCCTTACGTCATCATTTTGTAGCTGAATCTATTAAAACCAACTCACTTGGTATAAATATCCTTCAACGTATTCAACTGTTTGGCTAAAGCATCTGCTTCTTTCTCCTTTTCCCTAAGTTTGTTCCGCAATCCTTCCATTCCGATTTGCCATTTTTTACCTTTTTTCCATCTAATTATTTCATCCTTGGAGGTCTGTGAAGCACATAAACAAATGATGTATTTATTTTTGAATTTTTTTCTTAAACCAAAATAAGGAAACATGTTAGAAAACCAAGAATAATATATTATTAATTTATCAATTTGATGGAGCTATAGCAAGCATATGTTATTAATATTTACCCTACTGCTATAAAGTAAACAGCAGGCCTAGATGGATACTTTAAGTATGCTGTAGTGACGGGTGTACAAAGCTGATGCAGTTCAATGGTATTACCAAACTCTTCCTGAGCTTCCAATATTCATTTTACAAAAAAGGAGTGACATATTTTATGAAATTAGAGGTGCTAGTGCAATGTATCTTTTAACTTTGAAATACACATTAGTAAAGAAGACAGAGTAAAGAAAAATAAGTGGTTTTCTATGCCAGTTTACAGCACACCTGTCTTCTGCAGCTCACCAGGAGTTTATAGGCCCCTGCTGCACAGCTGTACAATTGGTCATTTTAGTTTATTTTTCCTATGAGAAATGGAATCTCTGTGTAAAGTTACAATTCAGTAACTACAAATTATCCATCAGTAAAAACCTGTGCCTACATGATCACAAATGGCTACTGAAAAATCACAGTCAATATTCCTGTAAGCAATTTTTTTTTTAATTGGACTTTTCCCTTCTCCAGTCAGCCCCTGTACTTCTCCATCTTCATTCTAAACAGTTACTGCTACTAAGGGACAGAGAGAAAGCAAAATCTTGGAAAAAGGAAAAAACATGTCAAGTTTGAGAAAAATAGCTCTAGAAACTAAGCAACAGGTATTTAAAAAGTCTCAATTAATTGAAAGCATAAGTGCAGTCCTAGAATAATATTTAATATCATGAATAGTCTTAATGTCATTATACAAGCATGCTATAATATTCCAGTATACTTCATGATTACTATGACAAGCCACTAACTACTTACCAAAGCAGTAAAATATCAAGTGAAAAAACAAACCATACAACTGGTAAAATGAATGCTTCTCCAATCACTCAGAACCTCTTGTATGTGGAGAACACTACTGTGAAGAATAATCACTTATACAGACATCATCCTGTTTAGGATGCACATTTTTGTTCCTAAGTACTTCATGTTTTTATCATTGCATTAATTTCACAAATACACATTTGACAGCACTTACGTAATCAATTTCACTGCTACCTATAAAATCTTAGTTCCCTAAGATTTGTAATTGATCTTTGATTCTACAAGAAGGGCAGAAACACATTAATATACCAGTACTAAGCAACTAGAGCAATAACAAAGATCACAGGCAACATGAAGAAGTTACAGTCATGAAACCACTTTTCTTGTAATCAAGTTTGTTTGGTTGTTTGGGGTATTTTGGATGCAACAGGGAGAGCTGAATTGCGTAGGCCCACGCTGTTGATGTCTTTCAGAGCCACGATCTAAATATCACATACCTTGTCTTCTCTTACACCTTTTTTTCCTGTTTCTTCACACTTCTTCTCAAGTTCACTTTCCAACTTTTTAATTTTTTTCTGAAGTGCATCGATCAGATTTTGTTCATCAGCTTTGCTCTGAAAAATTACAAACTTTTACAAACTTACAGTGTAATGACCACTACCCAAGTATTTTTCTCCACTTAAAAATAAGAGGTTTAATTCCATTTGGTAGAATTAGTTTACAACCTAAATGATCATTTTAAAATTATCTTTAAATTATTAAAGTATTGGAATGTAACTTTGCATTTCTAAATGGAATAATCATCGGCAAATAGCCGAATTAAAAAATAATTAGACAATTCTACTGTAACTCCTTTACTTTTCTTCTTAAAGGGGAAATCAAGACCGTCAGGAAGATCACAAAATTCAATTTTTCAAAGACGCTTTGAAAGTGGCAATTCAACTCCTCAGACTCTTTCAAACATATTCCAAAAAACAAGTATTTTTCAGTTTCTTCCTTTTATTTGAGTCATATTTCCAACAACAAATGCTAATAGCTCACCCGTAACCCAGCTGATGAACAAATATAAATTTTTAAATCAAGTGTAACTCACTGCCTGCCAAAATACTTTGTCTTCCCCTCAAAACCAGCACATATATGAAGAAACTTATTTTTAAAAATCACTTGTACCTGCATGATAGTGCTTAGCCTCTTAATCCGTTTCTTCAGTTCTTCATTTTCTTTTTCCATCTCATCTTTTTCTCTCAACATTTTAGCAAACGCTTTTTGTTTCCTCTGAAGTTCTTGGTTCAACTCATCCTTTTCATCAGATAAAGAACTTTCCCTGGCTTTACTTATTTTAAGGTTATCTGTAAGTTTTGTAATCTGATTATTTAATTCCTCGACCTGTGTCTAAAAGAAAACAAACAAAACAGCAAACTCCCAAAATCAGTATCATCAACAAGACAGCAACGTGATATAATGATATTACTTAGTACTCACTGTGAGCCCCTTTGTTTCTCTGTCAACAATCTCCTGGACATTCATATTTGCCTCTTTTTGTGATGCAGCAGCAATAATCTGCTGCTCAGCATTAGCAGTCATTTCTGCTCGGAGTTCTAGAATTGCTTTACTCAAAGCCTGAAAAGAACAAATTCAAGTTATTTTAAGTGAAGAAGCTGCTAATATGAATATTACAAAAGAAGAAAAGGCAGTTATATTTTACTATGTTATATGATGCAATTAAATTCTGCCTCCTGCTGTACTAGACAGAGTTCTTAAGCATTAAGCAACATTAAAAGCTTATGTGACATAGGTATTAATCTTTGTTGACTAACTTTTTGCTGCTTCTCTTTTATTGCTAACTGGTTCTTCAGCTGTTCCACCAGGTTTTTCAGTCTTGCTGTGGGCGCTCTATTATTTGCTTCTTTTTGGACCTCTAGTTCAGCTTTTACATTTGCTAATTCCTTCTCCATCTGAGATAATACATTCCTCAGTTCATTTGCTTCATCTTTTAGATGTCCCACATCAACTGTGTGCTTTTCCTGAAGCCTAATAAAAAATAAGCATTAATAGGGTACACTGGAACAATTAAGTTAGTGAATTACAAATAAATAACAAAGGGCACGTTGTTGTATTTTTTATTATTCTTAAAGCAAATACATACAGATTTGGAAACAGCAACAAAAGGCTGACTCAACATAGAAGGCCTCCATTTAATATGAAAATTACTCAAGATCACCAAAATGAGATTAGAGCACTGTTCTTTCTAATTCCTGGCCCTAACAGAAAAAAAATGCATCATACCTTTCTCCTTCAAAACAAAGGTTAAATTTTTGTGAGTTTAAACTTATGAGGCAGCAAGCCCAAATGGATGTATCAGGACAAAAAAGACCCAAACCACAAACCAGCAAGTATCAGAGTAGCTTAAAGATAAAGACAACTCTTATAGCAAGACTCCTTGCATACTTTTTCACAAAGCTGACAACTGAAAGGCATTTTTTCAAGCCACAGTTTTTCAGCATTAGCCCCGATGAAGGGCTACAGATTAAGAATAATTTACAATTACCAACCATAGTAACTCTTTAGAGTCAGTTTTTTCAGCTAAATCTGAAATTCAGCAAAATCATGTTCAATTGGGTAGACCAGTCCTGTAGCAGCAATACATGATTGATTTAATCAAATCTAGTTGTGATTTATGTTAAGAGTCTAAAAACTTACTGGGCTCTCATAGTCTCAAACTCTTTGATTTTCATTAAAGTAATTTGCTTTTGTTTCTCCAAATCAGATGATGTTTTCTTTAATTTTTCAACAAGTGAAGCAAGAAAACTATCCTGCTCTGCTACAGTTTGCTCCATTTCAGCTATGCGGAGAAAATGGTTGTTGTTGGAAAGTGATGAAGAAGTCTCTAACTCCTGTAAAACAGAACAAATACCTGTGATAAACATTTTAAGCTTTAATTTAAAGGTAAACATTAGTGAAGCATTTTAAACTCAGTCCTGGATATAACCAAGCATTAATATCTAACATGCTTATTTAATGAGATTCTTAGTTCACAGAGAAAGGAGTCACACGGGTTTGAAAAGAGCTTTGTGCGTATAACAATCCACAGAATAACCAGTTCATGAGATGTTTCATCTTATCATAAAGAGTCAAGAGAAAATTTGTATTGAATGAGTTGGTTTAACACCACCACAGATCGAATGAAAAGAACAGAAAACAAAATATGACTTTATCTCCTAGAAGTCTCCATAAATTAGGATGACATGAAAAATGCTTACATCTACTGAGGTGATAACTTGGGTTTTTTACACTTTACTTCTAATCCACTTCTTGCAAGTTCTCTCAAGAATAATACAATAATTGTGTATCAGCCACCCATTTATTTTTCCTGTCATCATTTATTACCTACTTTTGACTGTAAAACTGTTCTTCTAGCCAACAATTTTAAATATTTGGGAACAACTTCACTAATCCCACAAATACATACAACTCACCAAAGCAGTCTGTTTGAATTTGTGAAGGGAATTGTCAGTCTGCAAATATAACTTGTGGTATAGAACTCTAAGGTCTTCCTCATGCTTCTTTGCCATTTCCTCTTGTTCCTGTTAGTTCAAAACAAAAATGTAACTCTAGTGATGCACGCTATTCCAGAAAGCCATGAAACTAGACTGCCTTCATGTTGATTGCTCACTCATTGCTTGGTATTGCTCCCCAAATTTTCCTCTAATTCTGGCAGCTTTTACAATTCTTTTCTTCTTGATATAATCAATGATTTTTTTTTTTTAAACTTTTAAACACTATTGGAAAAAAATCTACTATTGCAGTTTTAAGCTATGTAGCAATTAGTATGGTGCAACAGGACAGAACCTGGAGAGCAAAACAGTTGCTGTTTGTCCTCATCATCTATGGCCACCAGTATGGATATTGATATCCATACTACGTACTTCTCAGGTCTCTTCACTTTGGACTATAGTGTGATCTCAGGGATTGAACGTCTTCTATCAGACAGAACACAGTAGACTGATTTTTAGAGTGCATCTTCTGGCTTAGTTCCAAATCAAAAAACTTGATTTCTCCCAGAAGAAATAGCTACACATGTAAACCAAAGAACATTAAGTTCAAGTGTATAAAGAACACTAAGCTTCAAGTGTATAAAGAATAAAAAGTATGCTTAAATAATATAAATTATGCTTAGAAATATGGTTTATGCATTAAAATATGCTTCAATTTAAAATATGCTTTAAGAAGCATATTTTCCATAAATGCATGTCTTTCCTGTACCTTCCAGGTTCACTACCAGATGCAGTCCAGTGATCACTGTTGCAAGTACTGGAAAACCCCATGTAAATACACAATATACTGAGAACACAGCAGAATTTTCATGTTCTTCCTGTCACACTAATTTAATCCCTAGACAGACATAATATACATAACCTCTTGACCAAGCAAGCCTCCTATTTTTCTACATGAACTTTTTACACAAAAACTTACTAATTGTCTCTGTTCTGTTACCTCTGAGGTCAGAAACTTTTTAAGATTTCACTAGCAATGAGCTGAACACAGAATCAACTAAAACAATGTAAAAATGGAAGAAATTTTATGCAAAATGTTTAAATACCTCTCTTGCTTTAGCAAGCCAACGCTGGTATTTTTTTAACATTTCCTCCTTTAGATTTAACCTTGCTTGCATATCTGCAATGACTTGACGAGCAATTTTTATGGCATGATGGTACTCTGGATCCTCTTCTTGTTTGCCTAATTCGGCCATTATTTTCTCTCTTTCTGATGTTGCAGGTAATCGAAGTCTTAGTTCATTTATAACTTTATCTCTTGATAAAACATTTTGTTCAGCTTTCCACAGTGCAGCTTCCTTTTCTTTTAATTTCTGCAACAAAAGGCAATTGTTGCATTTCCAGAATTGAAACACTGAAAAAAGATCTTACTTTTTAAAAAATGTACCAGAAAGATTTGTCTAAATGGACTTATAAACACAAAACATTTTGCACTCAGTTCTGGCTGTATAAGATTACTATTAGACGAAGTCCCAGAATATCATTACCATGTCTTTATGTATTATTTGCTTGGCATAAGACACTTACACAACTCATTTTGTGCTACCAAATTAAGAACTGGTGTTTTTCAACTTTCTTAAGAACCACAAAGTATCTTCTGTAACAGAATTTCAGCTTAGCAACCCAGGATAAAAGGATTTTGCTGTGATACTTATTAAATTTAATTTAACACTTGCTGAATTTAACTAGATGAATTTTGTACAGTTAAGAGCATCTTACCCAACTAAATGAATGTTCTAAGACATTCAAAAATTTTCCCCAATAATTTGTCCCAATGGAAAAAATATTCCATCTTAGTCATGGTGTGATTTTATAATTTACAATTTCTCTGTGTTAAATACTTCTAAGGGATAGGACACATTTGAGTGACACTTATAAAAGGATATTTGTTATATTAAAAAACAGTTAAAGGGCATAGAAATACACACTTTGTCCCTTTATATGATAATTCATACATTTAATTACCTCCTCCAGTGATTTGCAGGTTGCCCTGGTTTCCAGGATTGTTCGAATATGCTCCTGAATCTTTCTCAAAGCCAAATCAAGCTGTTGTGGGAGTGGCAGATTTGGGTCTGGAACTGATCCTGTAGCCTCTTCTAACTGCACAGGAAGATTCATATTAATGTAATTCTGAAAGCTTTAAAAAAAGTGCCTATGAGTCTATTTTTGGTTAATTCAGTGCATGTACCTTTAGAGCTGTACTAAGTATTTCATTTTGTTGATGATCATACAGGTCTAATTGCCGCTGCAGTTCGACTTCCCTCTGGTCCCAAGCCATTTGCCTTTCTTCATGAAACTGAATGAAAGTTTGATAAAGATATTTTATTTATTGAAAGCAACGGGAATTTTATAACCAACTTAAAGAGGAAAAAAAAGAGGTGCTAAAACGTAAAATACTCAAATAGAAGCAAGATACAAACATCTATATTAAAAACTTACTAGGAAAAATCTTCTTTTTTAAAATCACTTAGTGAAATAAGGAATAGGCTGTTTTTGTAGTAGCATGCAGAAATACATACCTTGTTCTGCTGTACAATTTCTCCTTCCAGATTATTGATCGTATGTTCATATTCAGAAATTATATTGCGCAAGTACTTCACCTCTTCCTTTTGCTTGACTAACTCTCGTTTGAGCTTAAGTTCCTGCAGATGAAGTTCCTCCATCTTCACATGCCATTCAATTACCTAACAATGAACAGTACACTATTATATTTATCAAACCCACAGGTCAACTAGATGCAGCTACACTCTTTGACTTTGACGCACTATGACACTTATCCAACCAAGAGGAAGAAAAGGGTTCTGCCTGTTTAAGCTGCTTCTTGAGTGAGGAGGCCTGGCAAGAGTATGGAACTGCAAGAGGAAGGACTGCAAAGTGCAGCAGACAACTGGAAAGGCAACAGGTTTCCCATATGCTAAGAGAAGCGCATTGCAAATAATTTTCAGACCACCTAACTAAGCTATACCCTATGCATCTGCCCAGACCGAACAAATAAAGCGTGCGAGAAGTTTGGTTGACTTTTCTAAAAACCAAAGATTTTCAAAATGATAAAAACTGGTACGTATTCAAAAATGAACACTTACTAAGACTAACAGACATATTTATGTCAAAATGCCCTAGAAAAACATTTGAAAACTGGCGTAAAGCTAAAACATGCCACTGCTTACAGCCAGACATCTTTAGCCACGACAGATAAAACCTGATTCTATAATACACAGTGATCTGGAAGAGAAGTGAAAAGCCCTTACTAAAATTTCAAGGCAACATTGTTTACAATAGCAAAAGATGATTAAGTAGAATTACATGAGTATAATAACATTTCTAACCATGCTGCTTATATTATTGACCCTAGATTTCTTTCAAAATACATGGATTTGTAGTGAAGATTTCAATGTAAGCTCATGGAACAGAACTTTCAGAATGCTACCCTCTCTTTAATTTAATTTCATTCATAATTTAATTCAATTTATAATTTAATTCAGTTTAATATAACTGAATTCATAGTTAGCCTCTACTTCCTATGCCACTTAATTGGGCACAAAATTAGTATATCTGACTGTGCTGACTTTTAGAGGACAAATAACTAATGATGTATTCTTTTTTAAAACAGGAAACCAAAAAATGATAGCTGTCATATTCTAACAAAGTGTATTTTGAAAACATTAAGTTCTACATTAAAATACGTTTAGGGAACAAACTAAACTGAAATGTAATATAAAAGCAGATCAGATGAACAAAGCTATTCAAAGTTGTAAAATAGCAAACCTTTTGAGCTCCTCTTGTATCCTTCAACGCACTTACTAATTCTTCTAAACTTTTCAGCTTTAAGTCCATCTCTAATGCTCTGTTTTCTGCGTTTCGACGCTCCTGCTGGGCATGCTGAACTTCTTCCAGGATCTTCAGTTTGTCGTTCTGTAGCTGAATCATTGTTTTAGAGAATTTTTCTTGCTGTGCTAAAGGCAGAGCACCACTAAACTGTCGCCGCAAAGACTGAACTGTCTGTTGTAGATGTTTGGCTCTGTTTCTTCCTTCCTCTCGGGCAAAATATAAGGCTTGCTCCCTCTCATCAAGCTTCTGCTCTAAACGTAGATTATGGATCTCCATCTTCTGTAGTTTCCATTTAAGCGTCTCCAATTTGCCTACAGCAACAGACTCACTATCTTTAAGGGCCATGATGTGTTGATGCAGTTTTGCAATAACTGCTTTTTCATCTGACTGTGCCTAAGAACAAAATATATAGAACAAATGTATTTTTCATTTTGGATATGTTAATGCAGTGTATATGCAAATAAAAACAAGCTATTATTTTTTAATTTTATAAATACGTTGCATGGACTTTATTCCATGGATAAGAGCAACAATTAGTCTCTAAACCCACCTTTTTATTTTTCCACTATTGTTCCTACAGTCACATTTTAGAAGTACACTTTTTCAGATACTGATCTTAAAAATTGTATCATTCCAATATACCGGGAAATGAAGAAGAAATATAAACCTAAACTTAGATAATATAGTAATGTAAAAGCTGACAGAAGTGTTATATTCAGGAATACAAATTATTCTAGAACATGAAAACAAATCCCAAAAAATTGCTTCAGCTAGTAACAAAGCAATATAACACGTCTGCTGCAAATCTTTGAGATTTACAAGTCATAGCTTATCTTACAAAAAACAATAAATATTTTCTGATATTATATTTAAATCTTGACCATGAGCTATTAATCATCTAGAAATAAGTATTACCTAAATAACACTGAAAAAAGCTCAGGATCTGTAATAGCTGTACAGCTAGAAATGGAAAAAATGGAGACGGGAATAATTAACAGAATACAGAACTCTTGAAAGGGTACAGCCACTGCAAGGACCAGCTTCCTAAAATTCTTCTGGAATGCTTTTGCATTTTTCTAATTCACTGTAAAATTACTTAATTTCTTCTCATTTCAAACTGCAAAAAAATCCAAACTGCACTGTTAATAAAGGTTGGATTTTACCTGATAGTCTAAAATTTGCATTCTAAGAGACTCCACTTCTTTATCTCTGTATTGCTGTCGTGCCTCCAGAGCTTCAACTTGCATTTTTGCTACATCAGACACTTCTCTTAACCTTGCAGGGAAGACAAGAGTATGTGTCACTTGAAAGCACTGAATAACCTATTTTTTCTACATAGAACATGCTAAGGAAAGATGCTTAGTATGTTTCATCACAGCAAAACATCTGAAGACTTTGTTCTTTTCAGCACACTCTTTACTATTCAGTCTTGGTTATGAAAATTCTTCTGCATTGCTTCTCAGATTTTTCACAGGACATTTTCCTGTAAGTTATGCAGAAGTTTGCCAGCAGTAACCTACTCCAGGAAGACAATGCCATGGTTTTTACCTGAACTAAGCATCTCTGTCCTCTACTTCTCTCTCACTTTAGGACACTAATGCTCAAAAGCTTGCTTCCCCAAGTCTAACCACTTATTTTCAGTGTCAAAAATCACTGCAAATATCCCCATAGACTTCGCTGTTTCAGGAATGTAATGAGTTTATTTACTTGAAGACAAATGTCCATAACAACATATCTAAAAAGGTCCGTTTTTCAATTTATGCATATGAAGTTACTCTAAATAAATGGAAAAAAACAAAACAAACCAAAACCCACTGCAGTTTAATCTTCAAGATACATGTGACCCTTTGAAAATAAGAATTGCTTTCCAATTTCTGAGATTTTCATACATTTAAGAGAGGCTGTAGCACAGAAACAAAATAAACCTTAATTCATTAGTTTTAAAATACTAATAATAACTATGTAAGTGCACCCTTACCCACGCTTATCCAGGCCAGCACTTAATTCCTTGTTTAAACCAAAATAAAGCTAATTACTTTCTTTATAGTCACGAATCGAATGCTTAATTTTCAACCCTAAATTTGGCATATATAAATGCCAAAAAAATCAGGTATTGAAAACTGTTAGTAACACATAAGTAGCGTATTACATAAACCTAGATAGCCTAAATTTTTGCATGCTGCCAAACACACCGCTTTCAAAATCTGTTACTTCAACACTTACTTTGATACTTCAGTCTTGAGCTCCATCTCACGCTTCTCTAGGTCCGTAATTTGTCGCCTATCTGCATCACTTACTGCCTTACTTACACTCTTTGACAGTTCATCTCTTAATTCCTGCTCCACTTTCTGTGCTTCAAGGTTGATTTTGGTGAGCTTTAAAAAAAAAAAAAACCAAACAAAACCAGAAACAAACAAAATGGTATCCTAAGCACGCAACTGTTCCCAACCCTGCAAAGAAAAAGCAGCCTCAAAAGTATCTTTTCCTTTTCAGTCATTACAAAATGTTGTTCAGCTGTGTTCAAAAAACAATTTCCTTTCCTCTCTGCTTAAACATCTTTTTGTTTGCAGCACTGCATGCACACAGGAATAGATACAAAGGTCGGCACAGAACAGGATTCTAAATTAAACACAATTTTTATGAATGAATTTTCTTAAAACTATTACTGCAATAGTTTGCTGTTAAACTAAAATAAGAAAAAAAGAAAAAACAAACTCTCTAAACTCTTTAGGAAATTAAGTCTTGTATATTTATATACTGTCTAGTATACTGGGATTGGCAACACAAATACAAGTCATAAGTGAAAGACTCATAATAGTGTAGTTTCTCTGTTATTTCTAAAAAGAACTTTCATAATTAATAAAACTGACCGTGAAAAGCTTTACACAGCTTCAGTTAGTCCATGTCCCAAATTAATTCAAATCAAAACACTAGTAAAACTGTAGAGAAATGAAGAGTCCAGATAATTGCAAGCTAAAACAGTGAGGCTGAAGACTAGCAAAGCACAAGGAGAGAAAAATGAATACAATCTATCAACATTACTGCCAAAATAACTACTATTTTTCTTCCCTTGTGTTTAAATTATGGGCCAGTACTGACACAAGAACAAATGTGTACGACTACCTATAAATAAATTTAGGCTGGAAACTATAATAAAGTCTCCTACAATTAAATAATTAATTTATGGAACAAACTTGAAATACGAATAGTGGGGACAAAACAATCTAACAAGATTTAAGACTGATATGACAGGAATACTGAAGACCATCAGCTTCAATGGCACATAATTACTATTCCTGTATTATAGATAAAGTTTGTCATGTGACAGAGGACATAGCCAGTCTGTAACAGAATCATATAATTTGCAAAAGGGATGCAAAGGTCTAACATTTTTCGAATCACTGGTAATTAAGGGAAAAATAGCAGAAAAGGGATCATACGCATTAGGACACCGAAAAACAGGTAGGGAACAGACTTTTTTCTAGCAGTCTGCTGAAAAACTAGCAAAATATCCGTCAAGATGCTCACCGTGTGTTTTGTAGAGATTAATATTTGAAATAAACAAACGACAAATTAGTTATATAAGTTACAAATATCCTGTGCATGCAGAATTGCAGCTCCTAAGGACAGCTATATTTTGCACCATAAGCTTATTTACCCGTTGCGATACAAAAGAGATTAATCCTTTTTGAAAAGCCCCAAAATATGCTTTTAAGATGTGTTAGATTATGTTGCAAAGCCTCAACAGATTTACCTCAGCAACTTTTGTTTCCAATTCAAAATTACGTTCTTCCATTTGCTTTACAGTGTTCCTTAAATGTTCATACATTCGTTGCGAATGTTCTGCTCTCTGTCTTTCATTTAGCTCCTTCATTTCCAACATTGTGATTTTCTTAGAAATGGACGAAATCTCACTGTTGGTTATTGCTTTTGTGGCCTTGTCCATAGCATTGTCATCCCCTACATTAAAAAATATTTAAATTACGAAATACGCCAGCTGATTCAACTATGAAATTATTTGCACCATGAAACAGAACAGGACATTTACTTTATCTCTGTCAGATAAACTTTATCAAAACATCTGTATTATTTTTTTAAACTGCAAGCATGGCTATCTGGCCTTATTAATCTTCAAAAATCTATCTAATTTGAATTAAATATTATTATTAATTATAAACGGGTATATCTGCATGTATCTTTAATTCAGCTGATAAATCTTCAGGAAATCTAATTGTCAAACTGTACAAGAAATAGATGTAGGTGAGTTCTTATTGAATAATGGGAATGTAAACTGTACACAAAGAAGCCTCAGCTATCAAGAAAAAAATACTTTGTTACAGAGCATGAACCCAGGAAAAATAAATTTTCCTGAGAACATATGAAGTACTTTGACTGATAATCAAGTCAGAACATATTGCACCTTATTAAAAAATAAAAAAATCAGGTGACGTTACATTACAACTTCCAGCTTTTAAACCCTTGAGCCAGTAACCCAAGAAATGTCAAGGTGGAACAGTTTCCAGAGGAAGACAGCAAGGTTGCTTTTGGTCAGATAAATAAAATTACACAAATACCAAGAAAAAAAAAATCACCAAAAAAATTTAAGACCATTAATGAAAGATGCAAAATAGCTTTGACTTTTTATTTTGTTCTTTACGATACATCGATTTTAAAATGTTTTAAAATAGTATTTTTATACTGGGCATATCATTTGATTTTTAATGTTGCAATATAATTTTCATACTTGCCTAGTTTAGTCATCTGTTCCCAAGCCTGTTCTACAGTGTGAAGTTTCTCTTTCGTGATCTCCAGTTCCTTATTCAATGAATCTATCTGTGTTTTCAATGATTCATTCTCACGCTGTATGACAAAATTTGCAACATAACAACAAACTATTTAACCGTAATGGACTTGAGGTTCAGTACCTATAAAATCTTAGAAATTAACAGATTTTACACACAAGCACAAGCCATAACCTACATATATGGCAACAGAAGAAGTGGTTTCCTCCTAAGCGTAAAAATGCCTGTCTTGGCTTTCTATGTTGTATCTTACTGTCAATTAGCATTACCGAGAATATTTCTCATCAGCGACTGTGATTACTAGAGTGTCTGCAATTACATTCAGAAATCTATGTTTGTCATACTAAACACCCCATTAACAGTGGGAAAGAAAGAAGCACTTCTGGAGGATTTTTCATCCCACACAGGATATTTCATCTTGCATATAAATGCATGTTTGAGCCCGTTCATATGCTTCATTTAGCACTTTTAGGCAGCTAATATGATGCCAAACAGTAGTTTCGTACATGTTCCTTCACTCCTCCAAACAGAAACACAAATTTCCACATTAACCAGTAAAACAAATTGAATCCTTCATATGCATTTTCAATTTCTAATATTCTAAACACATTTTTCGTTTGTTGTTGATAAATGATTCTCTAGCTCTGTGAAATTGCAGAAATAGGCAATGCAAGTTTTCACACACAATTTCATAAAATAGAGAAGGAATCATTCATTCTTTAGCTAACACAAATGCAACTACTTGTTCCCAAGCAGACAAATTTAATAGTTCACTAAGTTTACCCACCACATATATTTAACCCTTTGTCAACCACAGAAACCCAACAGACAAGAATAGGACACGACTTTTGATTACTGGTTACTACTTTCTTGGACTGTTATTTCTGACGTGACTGAAAAGTGCGTGGTAGTAACGTATCTTTGAAGCCAGCTTCACAGTTCTTGAGAAGAAGCTCCCTTCTACTGGGAAACAAAAGTTCAAAGGAATAGTTACATGTTTGCAGGCTTTATGACATTTTGCAAACATGGTGTGAAATATCTTTGGTTAGTTACTTTTTTATGGAAGTAAAATTCCAAATGCTTACTGCCTTTTGTAACTGAACATTTCATTCTTGTAAGTCAGGAATTAGAGTAAGAGCACTTACTTTGAGAGAAAGCTTTGAAAGTGTTCACACTCATTCTACTTCCCTTACGACCTCCTAAACTGAAGATGATACCAAATATTCCTTCTGACAGCCTCATTTTGGTAATCAAATAACTAAAAATATTCTGTGAGGGAACATACCCAGAGCTTAACTTAAAAATCAAACAAAGAACAAAACCAAATAACCAAATCTACCAGTGCAACTATAAAAAATGCTTTTATGCCTACTGAAATAAAATCTAAGACTCCATATATGTTTCTTAATCCACTGATAAATATGAGATAAGCAAATTAAAATTTGACAGCAACAGTAAGACTGGCTCCAACATCTCATACCCAATATGAAGCTGTTATAACCAGTAGTTCTAGCATTGGGACTTACGTTCTATCTTTCTGTTAAGTGAGAACGAAAAACAATGCAGAATGAAATTATAAATAGGTCTTTCTTAGCCTTAGGGTTCAAACGTAACGCAAACATTACCTCCATGTGTTCCATGTTCGTTGTCCGTTGGACAAGCAAGTTATCTTTTTGTAACATATCTCTGTATTTAGCAGTTAATGCATTATACTGCTTATTAGCCAGTTCTAGGTCAGCCAATGGCACACTGCCATCCAATGCTTTTTGCAGAGCTGCAATCTTAAAGCTAGCCATTTCCTATGAAAATAAGCAACACAATGGGTTACTAAGGTCTGCTAGGTCTTTAAATAAAAAAAAAACCAACTCAATTGAAAAAGAATACCACTTAGTATAACAATTTAGAACATGACACTCTTACTTTACTAAATTACTGTCCATCTTTTTAAATTGCTTGCAATAAACATTGACAAAATTTCTTTGGTATTCCAACTCTCTATTAATTTTATGAACAGTTGCCTCTCAGTCATAAAGCACTGTCAAAAACATATTCTATAAATATGAGTTAATACAGGCCCTAGCAACCTGCAAGGCCAAAAAGTAAGGTCTGGTTTCATATGACACTTTCGATAAAAATAACTTGTTGAAGCAACTTCAGAAGGGGAAAACCGACAGGTTTCATATTATGATGCTTATTTAAATACAAAGCATGTTTTGACAAACCATTTGGGTAATGCACTCAAGAAATTAGTACTGCCTCCATTTAAAAAAGTGTATTTATTGCCAAACTGTAAAAATAAAAAAGTGTACTAATACTACTGTAAACTGTACCTTGAATCGTTGCAAGTTTCCAATCTTCCCTATAACTGCAGTCTCCATTTGTGTTATTTCACCCTTTAGTTTCTCATTTTCTTTTCTAAGATGCTGTTCCATTTCAAGTAAAGTGGTATACTGCCTTCTTAGTGACTTTTCATTAACTTGTAAAACAGTTATTTTTCTATTATTTTCTGCAAGTACTTTTTTTGTTCCATCAGGATCCAGCTCAAGCGCACTGAGTAAATCCTGTCAAATATTTTTTAAAAAGAACTTTGTAGAGAAATATGGTAAAACTCAACTATATAGACAAACTTCATTGTACATTTAATCTAGGTATAAAAATTCCATTGATCTGTCCGAAACAATTTTTCTTGCTAAAAATATATACACACACTCAACATATGCATAAGCATACAAAATTCTATTATAAGAAAATAAAAAAAAAAATCTTCAAAAATCATTAGGTTCTGAGGAATAGAAGCTAAATACATCTGACTGATTAACTGGAACTTTAGTTAATGCTGATATTTCCAACTTTTAGAACAAAAATAATTATCTTCATACATTTTCATCAATCTTCCCTCCTTTTACTAGAATCAAAATGTGTTGGAACAATTTTCTAAACTAAATAGAATTCCTGTAATTCCTAACAAATACTAATAACATCCCACTTTGAGGGCCAAACCAGTATTTGTGTAGTAACCACAGGACACCTCCTCTGGAAACGTGTGTGTTTGTGTGTATGTGGACACGTGTTTGCGTGCATGCAGAAATCTGAGGTGCAGGAGCAAACGGGGGGAGAGGGAACAGTAGCGACTCAGGTCACAGAAGGGAGGTGAGCTTTAGCTTTGCTGTCGCACACATCAGCTTGCCAAGGAGATGGGGAGTAGAAATGGGAACTGTAATATCCCAGATTCCTATGAACCTAATGAAGACTGAGCACGCAGCTAGAAAAAATTCCTGAGTCTCAGAATCCATGAAAAACATCTAGTTCTGCGACAAGTGGCAAAGATTTGGCTTTTCTGATCAAGAAGCCTGTTTTTCTTAAATCAACCAGATTGAACAGCAACCATAAAATTAGAGACTTGGAACAAGTAGCCAGCTTGAAAACTAGTATAAAAGCAACATGAAAACTTCTAACCATGGAGGCAAAGAGAGTTGTAACGCAGCTCTCATATGTTCAGCTCCAGAAGTTGCCCCTCTGTCCCTGCATCTCCTGTGCAGGTGTGAGTGCTTCCTCCTCCATGGACACCGCGAGCGCTCCAGATAAGGGTCTTGCGGTAAAAGTGCAACGAGCAGGGACCCAGACCTCAGGTGTGTGTATGTGACGTGCTGGGGTGATTTCTCACCAGCACATGGATCAGCAGACTGCAGGGAGGAATGCGGGTACACGTAACTCCACAGCACCCCCACATGCAAATAGCATCCCAGAGTACACCCAACATGTGCTTGTGCACTGTGAACTTGCACTCTCAGGAAAGGGGATGTGTGCTGGTAACCTGAGGGGGCCAGGGTGTGAATACAGCTGTGTGAATGTGGATGTGCGGGATAAGAAATATTTGGGATTAATTCCTGAATGGTACTTAGAGATTTTTAAGTCTATAGTAAGATTTTCTCTGTGTCTTAATTTTGTGATTTACCTTTTGTACCGTTGCTATTAATTCTGAATGTAGAGTTCGCTGATTGCTAGTTATTTACATTCCACTAATAAATCAATAAACCACTTCCCTTCTCATTTGATTTGAATTAAGCAGTTTTTCCCTGCAACATTTCCCCCATCTAGCAAATTACAGTACTGTGTTAAAACCTCTGTTCTATGTATTAAAACCTTTTCAAAAAATGAAAGCAACACAACTACTTACCGAATATGCCTTTATTTTTGTAGCATCCTGTTCTTTTTGCTCTTCTAGCTTTTTCTTTTCCTTTTTCATATCTTCTGATTCTTTCTGCCAGCTTTCCTTTTGACTAAAACAGTAATTAAATATTTTCATTTAGAATGATTAAAGACTTGATGATTTTTAAAACTGTAACTAAAAAAGCAACCCTGAAATATTGCAAACCAAGATACTTATTTTCAGCAATAAGGTAATTCGAAAAAGCTACGGGCCTTTGCTTTTTGAAGCAGACCAGGCCCAGTAGATTTCAGCAGGTATTCACAATGGTGCCCAATGATTTAGCTGATATGATTTACAGCTAGAGAAAATGGTTTGGCAAATAATCAGTGACTTTTTCCACAACTCTTTCCTTAGTATGAAGCACTTGCACATTCATTAGCTAAGAGAGACAACTTGCAAGGAGAACTAGGCTTCTGCAACTCCTGAGAGATGAAATACCTAAGCTGATTTGGAAGTATTTTTAATTAATCATACAGAACAGTACAGTATCATACGGAAAAAATTACTTGTTCATCCTCTGAGAACTCCCCATGGCATAGCAGTTGGCTTTTTCTTTAAAAGATATTGGTCCAAATTTCCCTCAGGAAGTGGACAGAGTTAAACTTTGGTTTCCCACACCCAATTTCTGCATTAGAGGTCAGACAACTAAAGAAAAGGCCAGGCAGTGGCTGTAACTAATTTTTTTTTCAATAGTTCTGCAAATCTTCCCTTCCATTACATTAATTTATTTCAGATGCATAAAGGACATAATTTCCCACCCTAGTTTTTCTATTTCAGTGAAAAGAAAAAAAAAAAAAAAAACAAACCATAAAAACATTCTGCTTTGTTTTGGCCCAAGCTACTCTCCTCTATCCACTTTTATTTATTTATTTGGAAACAAAAAATACTATAAACTATTTACATACGTCTAATAAGGAAGTTCCTATAGACTGTATAGGATAGTTTAGGCTAGTTTAAACAAATAGTCAAGGGTATTTCAGAAGCAGTACTTTCTCTTCAAAGATCTCTTAGTTTCTTCCATAATGCAAGATAATGGAGGAAAAGGAAAAAAAATGCTCTGAAAGTGAAACTTTATGAGATGCCAAGTCAAAGAATCTCCTCCCTTAACTTCAATCTGTAAAAGGTTTGGAGAAGGAGCCTTGAATCATCATCTTACCCCTGTGATTGGAGATACCTGATCTGGTAGTTAATGAGGCAGGACATTATAGCTTTTAATATTTTCAAAAAGCTATAGCTATAATGCCTCAAAGAGAGAGAATCTTATCTGGGAAGTCTTAACTGATTCGAGGAACAAACAGAAGGTCCTAAAAGATAAAACACCCTTATTCTAAAAGCCGTCCAGTGGCTGTTAATTCCAATCCAAAGACAGAGAGGACACAACTAACAGCCTGTTAATTGAAGAAACCAAATTCCCATATTCATCCCTATGCTCTTCACAGATGAAAATCCTTTTTTTTGACCATAAGAAGGATTGTACAGAAATTAGATTCAATGAAGCATATAAAGGAACTAGGATCCTGAAAGAAAACCAACTAGAAAGTCCTGACTGTCTGATATTTTGAAACAGAGATCTCTGACTGTATTCGGATAACAGCTTTCTTTTTTCCTCCCTCAGAAAAACTGTAGGACCCATCCTTGAAAGCAAAAGAAAATGACACTGAAGACTTCATAATACCAGATTCTAATAAAAAACACTATATCAGATGCAGAAACCACAATGCAATCCTCATAAAATATGCAATATGAAAAAAGTCCAGCAGAAAATGTTTTCTAAGAGTTTTCGGAACCTATATAGGACTAAAGAAAATATATGGAGTCCATATCTAAGAGCAGCAGCACTTATGAGATTAGCCAAAGAACTACTTTGACCCAGCAGCAAATCTTGTATTCAAAATTCTTAAACAATTAGGTAGTTGAACTTTTGTAATTCAGAAAAGAGAACGATACCTCTGATATTCTTTATACAGCAAGCCTTGTTGATGACGAATTACTGAAAATTTTCGCTTGTAGTCCTCTACTGCTTCTTCTAATTGTTTTAGTAGCTGTTCTTTATTTTCCAGCTCCTAATGATTATTTTCCAAATAAAAATATTGAAGTGATTAATATAGGTTTTAAACATGAAAGGAGTCATCAAAATGCCAATTCTCCCTTGTGTTTTTCCTGATAGATGCTGCTGTCATGAACTGTGGGAACTGCAGATATAACGTGTATTTTCTTAAGAAGCAGCAGATGAAAAAAAGCGCAATAAACTTTGGCATTCATATGAATAGGTATGAAATAGTGCATAATTTCATTGTGGATTACAGCCCTCAAAGTTCGAAACACCATGACATGTTTTTTGTTAGAATACTAATTGAATGTTGAAATGGAAAGCAATGTTTTCTTCTCATGTTCCCAAATATTCTTCTACTTCATGATCATATACAGTTGAAAAATATTCTCTAATCAAAGCTGAAGTGATCAAAGATAGAACAAAATAATTTCATAATAATAAAAAGGTAAGTTCTTTTTACTCCAATTCTCAAAGAGTCAATTCTTCACTATATGCTCATCTGCTCTGCTTCCCATGGGAATCACCGCCCTTGGTTTCAATGTATTTAAGCCTCTTTTTACAAATGTTCACACGTTTTCGATAAATAATGGAATGAAAATTCATGTGGTAAATAAATACAGACATTTGCTGTACAGAGAAAAATAAGATTGGCACATGCGGACTCAGGTGTGGAATCTAGACAGCAATAAGAGAGAATTTCTTATAGAAAAAGCGCAACTGCAGAAGTAGAAGGGTGGGCAAATACCCCAAAAAGTTCAGATTGAAACAAAATCTGAATTGTTGTCAAAAACTGAATTAAGTATTACCTTCTAGGTTTACAACACAGCAAAATACTTACAACTGAAAAAAAAAAACCAAACAAACCAAACCAAACCAACGAGAATAGCCTGAAGAGTTTACTGAATGTCAGAACGTCAAAGTAATTTTAGCGTGGCACTAGATTTTGGAGGAATTCATTCATGGCGTGGCACTAGATTTTGGAGGAATTAGCTATATGTTGCAAATATTCTTGTTACCAAGGAGTAAGTCAGTTACCTGTATAAGATGTATTAAATATTCATTCAGAGAATTAATCGTATTAACACTGGAAGGAACCATTCCTTCAGGAAGCTTCACTGTTTGGAAGACGATATTGGCACCTTCTGACTGACGTAATACGCTAATTTCATTTGTCAGTTGTGCAATCTAAAGAAAAGAAACAAAACCATGAAGAAGCAGCTCTGGCCATTCAACGAAAAAAAATCACTAGTGGCAAATACATTGTTTTCTTGCGCTACATCAGTTGTTATTAACAGCCTAAGTCACTTTCACTTATATTCTAAAGTATTCAAACTCTCTTTAAAGTACCCTTTTAAAAATGTTGTGATTTAGACTTGGCTTCTTGTAAAATAACATTACATTCCTCATTCTGGCCCTGGAAGAAGCATTCCACACAATCAGTTGTACAATTTAAAACAAGATACAGGATTTTAGAGAACGATTCATCATTTTAGCACACTATTAAGAAATAACTGGCTTTTTGAAGAAAGAAATCTCTGAGATTTTTTGGGCACAACTTTTCTCAAAAGATTGGTGTTTAGCATGATAGAATATTCCAAGGATAAAGTAACATTAAGAAGAGTAAAATTTGAACTTAAAATTGTTGGATCCAATACAAAAATTTGTATAATTACACTGTTCACATCAGATAAATTGAGTATCTTATAGATTGTGTGGTTTTATTATAAATTATCAGAGCAGTCACGTTTCAAGTACAAAATAAATGGTATAAAATAAATCGCATACCTTTTCATTTGCATTTGCCAGCTGATGAGAGAAATTTGTTGCCTCCTCCTGAGCTTGTTTCAGCTCCTGTCTTAATTCTTCATTTCTTCCTGTAAGCTGGTTAACCTGAGCTTTCAAGTGCACACCAGCATCAAAGATTCCCTCTGAATTCTTTGACTCCATTGCCTAATGCAGTAAACATTTAATTAACAAAACAGAGAAAAAGGACAGAAAATCTTTCTTTTTTCATAGTAAACTGGAGCCCTTAAGTTTAGACTACATGAAATTACCAAAAAAGTATGACATGTTAACATTTAAAAATCTACTTATCAGTTTCCTGATAGTGTATTTGCCATAGACTGTGATTTAGAAGTTTAAATTTTCCTGTAAAAACACTCATTTTTTTGTAAAATATTTGAATAAAGAATTTTTCGTAAACATTTCCCACAGGTCCCATAGAGATAAAAGACCATTTTTTCCCTAAGCTTTATGACTGGGACAATAAAGTTGCCCAAGACAGCTTTATGCTATCCAGACAATTTTTTTTTTTTTTTAATTTTTATTGGCAATTTCTTGTTGCTCTATATTTTTAATTTGCATTTTAATGAGCTATCACACCAAGCACTGCTACTTGTAACTAAAGCTACTATTCAACTATACAATAACCCAATAATTGAGGAGGGGAAAAAAAGCCTGTAGATCCTATAAAGCTAAATAATACTTCAGAAAGTAAGCTTACGTTAACTAAACGATCCAGACTGGGAATTGTTAAGGCTGTTTCACCTCCATTCACACCAGGATCCTTCTGCATTTCCTTGACAGCTTGCAATATTTCTTTCATTCCTTGTTCAAGTTGTTTATTCTCTTCTGATAATTCTTCTACTGTAATTAAAATTGTAAATGTGTCTAAAAGCACTGAAAAAAATGACTTAAGGTTTCCTAGCACATTTCACCATAATACTTGTTGAGTTGATATAAAAAAAGAATGTTGATGTTATATAGAGACAATATCCAATTAGGAAGCTAAAAGTAAAGCTGCTAGGAGCATCCAGAGAGTGTATTTTGCTGGAGAAATACCAACAAAACAATAATGAAAAGTTTCATGGGAACACATTTAACGATATTGAACCTTCTAGCTTTCAACATTTCCTGCCACCTTTTTTCACCTCTTTAGTACCCTGTCTAGCCAGACACAAATCCAGAAATGTGCCTATCTTGGAAATGTTCAGGTAGTACAACAAAGTATATAGGAATTGCCTGAATTCCTGCTGCAGACTGGGGCAAAAGGAAAAAAAAAAGAGCATTTAACTTATTTGGCTGTAGTAAGGACTGTCTAGACACAGAGTTTTCCTGCCACCATTAGTCTCTCAGTGGAAGTCCAGAGTTTCCAGCACAGAACAAGAAGCCTGAAAACTTTAAAAAAAAACCCAAACCCGTCAGAACATTCTCTTAACAATATGGCTGTCCTGAATACCAAGGAGTGAACTGCAACATTTGAAGCAGTTTGAGCAGTTTCATCGAGCCTATTTGGAAAAAAAAAAAAAAAAAAGAAAAAAAAAATCAGGATTCACATTCTCTGAGAAAAAAATTAAGATTCTTGTCTAGAGAAATTAGCATTATTTTTATTTCAGAATTTGCAGTCAGTGCACTTCAGCTAACACACATATATATACATAAGCAGCAAGGAGGTTAAATTTCCCAGATGCCCTTGGAGCCAGAAAAGCACTATTATTACACAAGTAAATTGTATAATTGTTATAATTGGGATCACGCACAGACTTAAAGCCCTTATTAGGTCTGGTTCAGGAAGGAAAAACATATGAGATTCTAGTTTAATGTATTCAGTGTGAATAAACTACGTTTTATGTACTATTGCTAATTTAAGTTTAAAATTAGCAACACTATATATGTATTTACCCAACATACAAAGATATACACTAATATAAACACAAAATGTAAAAATAAGAAGTAATTAATGAGAATTTAAAGAAATTCCAATTTGATAAATGCCATTTACCTTCACTGTTTTGTAATCACTGTGTTGACACTGGACCAATTCACAACCACAATTTCCACAGTTAGAAGTATATCAGAATGATTGTATAACAGCTTTCTATGTACACATTCAATCATTGTGAAAGTTACCAAAGTTAAGTGCATTTAAAACAGAATCTGTAAAGTCAGATATGTGTGGACACAAACACAGAAGCAGAACAACTAAATAAGCAAACTATCTGCAGGCACCTTATAATATTCACTAGTTTTAAAACAGGTTGCAACTTACATTGAGATTGAAATTTGGCTATTACAGCCCTGTTCTCCTCCAACTCTCTCTCTCTCGCGCTTAATTCGTTTGCAAGACATTCATTCTAAAGAAAAGAACAAAAAAGACTCAAAAATTGTAATTTATTAATTTTAACATTATAATTTTCATTTAGAATCTATGGAATAAATGCTTTAAAATATTGCTAATACATACCTATTCAACAGTGAAATTACATAGTATGCGAACCAAAATTAGCCTTTTTCATTCCAAAAGCATAACTTTACAGCATCTGTTCTCTCTGGAGGTAGAAGATGCCCTCTAGTCAAAGAACGGCTGCATCTTTTAACAGAAATCTCATCTTCTGTCTTTCATACCAAAGCATTGATTCAGTTCCTACTTCATTCACCTAATGCTTGTAAACTACCATTTGAATTTATCTGTATTTATTTAAAACAGTTTTAAAAAATAATCCTCAAACTATGCTGTTTAAAATACAGTTGCAACAATTGATTTGTATGAGATGCAAGGCTGTATGGGCTAATAAGTGATGAGTACTTTGTTTACACAGATGTGTGTAAAGTCTTAGAACGCAAACTGTGCTCTCTTTGTACCCATCTATGTATGTGTGCACGGTTGTTGTGCAAACTTTCTCCACTGACAGAATTAAAGTACATGCCTACACTTTTCAACCCTATGTCAATAAATAAACTGCAAATTAATAACTCGGCACTTTATCAGAAGAAAAAATGTGCCATTCTATTAGAACTACCCTATAGCTTTAATTAATAAAGATGAAAGTAAACTAACACATCTGTACTATTTGAACTTATCTTTTAAATAATTGCAATACATATAAACATACACATACTATACTGGTGTCTCACCTGTGCTTTAAGAAGTACTATTTCTCTCTTCAGCTGCTCTATGAGGTTTTCAAGAGGACCTACCAGACCTGAGTGTCCTGATTGTCCACTTTCAAGTCCACTTTCCAAAGTTTTTCCTTGCGACAATTCTGTTAGGCATTTATTTCCTTCTCTGTCTTCTTGTGAAGTAGTTAAATCAGAAAACTTTACTTGTGAATAGTGTTGCTTATCCTTCAATGTCATTATTTGTGTTTTGTGCATTACTGGTTTTCCAAGATCAGATGTACAAGAAATCAGAGAGTTTTCGCTGAGAGACCACCCTGGGCAAAAACTTTCCTGACCTGTTTGGTCTGATTTAGAAATTGTTGGCACTTGGTTGTAAAAAGACGGTTTGTTTCTGTAATTTTGGTTATTTACCTCTGAGGTATGACACACTTGCTGATGTGCAGAAAACGAACCTGTGTCGTCCGATTTTAAGTCCTTTGACATCTCTCTATTGTCTGTATAATCTGTTATCTCTGATGTCTGTGTAAGTTGTAGCTCTGATGATACAAAAAGCTCTTTTATACTAACAGTTTCAGAATTGCAGTCGTCATTAACGAGCTGCTCCTCTGTCACATGTTTTGAACCTAAATGAACTGAAGAAGTATTCCTAATTTTTTCCAAGTGATGTAAATGCTCAAGTATGCCAGTTCTTCTGGGTAGATTTCCCACAGCCTTCCTGTTTTCAGCTATATCTTTCTCTGACTTTAAAAGTCTAACTGGTGCTTCTCTATCTGCAATTGTGTTTCTCCCTTCCACGTTACACAAACTCCTAGCCTATATTCACAAAAAATATAGAATACTCATTAGTCTTCTAAAAACTTAAAAATTATTATTTATTTTACTTTTTCAAAGCAGTTAATAAAAACACCTAGAGAAATATTTGAACATTTACAAAATAACATGATTTTTATTACGAACCTGCTTTATGAACCTACCTTTGCTTTTACTTCAGCAGTACCAGGCCTGTTCAAGAAATCAGACTTCCTCTTATTCATTTCCTTCTCTTCAGTAAAGCTATCAGTTATCCGCACATCATCAGCATCCAATACTAATTGCAAGTAAATGTAAAAGTAATAAAGGGTTATGAATTTTAAATTTGTCTCCAAGCAAGGAAATACATTCCATTCAGTATATCTGAGTTCTAGTTTTCTACCTGCAAAGTAAGGAATTGTAAACCTTTCCATGTGAGCACATTATGCTTCCTGGGGTAGCACAGAATTGGAACTGTAAGATTTTTGAAACACATACATTATGTATATTTACTGGAAATCACGATGAGATCATACTGCATCTAAGAACTGAAAGCCAGTGACACAGTTCTCAGTGATGCATTACTACCCATCACAAGTCAAAAAGCTACTGGGCTGTAAGACTATGGAAATACAAACCCACGCACCTCTTCCTACATATTAAATTAAACATATTTAGCTTTGTAATTTAAACAAACGAGTAAATATAACATAGCAATATTAATAAGTACAGACAAGATGGTTTTGCAAGGACAGTTTATAATTAAAAAAATCCTACCTGTTGTTGCAACTCTTCTTCCTTTCTCCTGAGCCAACTTACGAATCTGTTTTTTCAGTTCAATTCTTTCCTCTTCTAGTCTTTCAATCTGCATATTATTATTCACAGGTCAGTATTTCAGTTTGTTCAAATATATTTTTATTGTGTAGCTCTTACACAAAAATAGGATTTATCACTTGCCTCTTGCAAAAGAATCTGGTTTTCAGCTCTATATCGCTGCTGCTTCAGTGCTTTGCTGTTTCTGAATTCATTTAAATCTATCATTGTCTTTGGTTCAAGACCTAAAACACAGTATATGCTGTATAATTATTCATTAAGGAGAAACATTAATGTTAGTAATCACTAGAATGCAGTTAATTTAAATCAGAACATAACTAGTCAAGTAGAATTAAAAAAATGTTGATAGCTGAATTTAGGTATTTGTATATATATACGCATCTTATTCTCCATGTAATAACACCAGAAGAAAGCATAATTTTACTTTAGTTACACAAAAGACAAGATGCAATAAAATGCCACCTAAAATTACCTATATTCATGTTTAGATGCTACTATGTAAAAATAAACCTGTCCAAAATTTTCTGTGTGTTTTTCAATCTAGCGTTACAACTTCAGTATGTTACGGTTTCCAGATACCATATTATGAAATTAATTAGGCAGAGGAATCAAAACAAAAAAAGCACCATAAAACCTATTCTATTTTCTCCTGTAGGCCAACTTTAGTCATGTACATTCAAGTTTAGTCACGTACATTCATGCACTTTATCCTAACTCACTAAAACTACTTGCAAATATTAGTAGAATATAAAAAATTATTTCCCAGTAGTTACTTGGTATAGTAATAGGTTTCCATTATATAATGTTATTTCAATTCTTACACAACAAATAATTGAAAATGTAAGGAATATAGCATACCTAAGCGCTCCCTGAGTTCTTCATTTTCATCAAGAAAATCATTTATTTTAAGTTCAAGTTTATTGACTTCCTTAATTAAGGTTTCAACCTCATGATCTCGTATTTGGATTTGCTTTTTTAAATTTGTTATTTCAGCAACAGCTTCTTCCAAACCATATATTCCCTGTAAAAACCCAAATGGAAAGTAAAAACAAAACAACCAACAGAAGATGTACGAAAGTAAATTATGAATCTGTCTTTCATCATTACACAGATAAGAAAAAATGTTTTTCAACTTGTATCACTCTTCTGCACTATGTTTAATGAAAAAAGTTATTGAATAAAAAGCAGATCCTACAAATCTGTCTTTTGACTACAGAGAAATCTCTGCATATTTCAAAACCAAGTCCTCTTACTACATGACCCTTTGAAGAATCATTATCTTAAGTGTTCAATTACTGTTCAACGGACTTCAAAAGCCCATATGAATACGCTAAAACTGACAACTTCTAAAAATTGTTAAGCATGGCTAACAAATCGCATACAGTGACCACTAAATGCTATTATGAAAGAAAACGAAAAAAAAAAAGTCACTCCATTTCTAACTAGAACACAGTCAATAAAAAATGGAAGGATAAAATGATCTCCTAAAAATATGATGAAATACCCTGTCCATTCTGACAAATTGTTTACCTGTTCATAGTCTCTCATTCGTTTCAAAGCCTCAACAAGCTCTTTGTCCTTTTCTCTAGCATCCGCTTCTGCTAATTCTGCCCATTTCTCAGCCTCCTTAGTTCTCTCTTCCAGCATTTTTAACTTTTCTTGCATATCCCCAATACAATTCTGCTGAGCAAGAGATGAGTGACCTGGAAAGAAAAACCTTGATCTGCTTACAATTCAACTAGGAATTCTTGCTATTAGGCACTAACCAAGAAAAAATACTTCAGATTCTGTTATAAAGGAGACCTTAATTTTCCACTCTTTTTAAATAATTGCAAAAGACTATATATGAGAGCTTTCTTTTTTCCTAACCATTCATTCAAATAATATTTGTAAGAAGTTAGTGCATGTAAGGGACATCAGAATTTATTTTGAATTGTATACTACTACTCGTTTGCAATTCTCAATAGAACTGAAACCTTATACATTATGCTCTAACCTTTACAGGCTGGGTATACTTTTATTAGGCACTGTATTAGCTGTAAAACCCACCAAAGTACTGTGAATAAATTTTAACTCTTCACTCATGTTTAGTAAACAGAAATGAATGAAAATAAATAGATACTAGTATTACTCAAATACTGCAAATATTTTTTCTGTATTTCTAGAGAATAAATAATGCACAGTATGTTTGTGTTTTCTTATTTTCCTTCCCATAGATACTAAAATAAAATTGTCATGTTACCTTTATCTTTCTGGAGATACTTTTTTAATTCTTCAAAAATAAATGCATTTTGTTCCATGTCTCTGGTGTACTGTTCAACTTGTTCAGTAAGCAATCTTATCTGCGCATCTCTCTCTTGCACACCCTACACACACAAAAAAAGAAACTCCATTAACGAATTCTTCTTTACTGACAGACAAGCTACCAATATACAACACCACAGAGCAAATGAAGAAATTAAAAGTAGCTAACACAAACCAATTCATACAACATCACATATACTGTACTTACAACATAGAGTTCAGATATTATCTAGAAGTTGGGTATTTTAAGGCAAAGCAGGAAAAATAAAAGAAAGAGTAAAAACAAAGTATTCAAACACACACACAAAAATAAAAGCAGTATTTTAGTATATCGGTTTTAAACAGAACATTTCTCTAAGAGCATGATGAAAAGTTTCAGACGATACAGGTTTCTTACAGCTTTGTCATAAACAATTGACAGTGGCAACCAAGAGATCCAAGTTCAAGACTGGGAGGACTAACAATCTATCATACATGACACCTATATTGCAGACTGCCTTTCAGCAAGTCATCCAGCTTTTAAAAATTCATATCACGCCTTGTTTTGCATGCATATACATCCCTAAGTACACACAGACTGTGCAAGTAACTTCTATTTATAATAGACTATTTCTGTGCTTATACATGAAATTTAGAAATATCACAGAGCTTAATGTTAATTTTTCTGTGATGAAAAAGGAAGAGGAAAACTATAAAAAAAGAGAGACTTGGAAAAAGGTTACAGAAAGTAATTATAAACCAAAACCCTCAAGAGGTGCCACCCTTTCTTTATAACGATGTTACGAAAAACAAAAGCTCTGGCTTTCTGAAGAGGACAAATATAAACCCATTTCAAATCTAAAGGTAAAGAGCTTAGAAAAGTTGTAAGGAGCTAAACACAACCCTTAACAATGCAAACATACATTGAAACATAACAAGCTGAGTCTATTTTGAGTTAAAGCACTGTGCAGTAACTTAATTTAATTTTTAAGTGTCTACTTCAAAAACATGCTTATTTCCACAAAACTGTTTAAAATGTCATGCTAATGACAGTCATCCAAACAAGCAACCTCTACAGCCATCTAGTCAGCCAAAACCAGACTTTGCAACTGTTTATCAAAGTTACTTTCAGCCGCCTTCCTCTTCTGATCATCACAGGCTGATTTGTGCTTAAGGTTTTGTTTCTCCTGAGAAGGCCTCAGTTCCTAATTTTGGAAGACTACATAAATATATCTCACCACACTGCTCAGTCTACAAGGGCCCAACATGTAACACAAATGTCATGATATATTTATTTAAAAAACTTGAAGCAGAGCAGGAAATCATCCTGGTGTCATACAGTATGCTTTCCATAATGTATATTTCAGAATTCCTAATGGGCAGCATTATTTATTTATCCATCCTTTTTATGTTTTGCAACTAAGTGGGGAAATTCAAAATCATAAAAAACTACATCATTTTGCATGAATATGAGAGACACTCAATTCAGCTACCTCTATCATGGGCTGACCCACAGGTGAGACAAAGGAACACAGAAAATGAAACACTGTGTAAGGCTCTGCCTTGACTAACAAATTTAGAAGACAGAAATTAAGCTATAATTCAAAAACATTAAATTATGGACGCTTAGATGTTAAAGCAATCACTCTATCAATAGTTAGAAAAGGTAAATATGAAAGTAACCAAACCAACCACCAAGAGCTGAGCTCATACATACAGCAAGAGAAGTTTTCTTCGCGCACCGTCTATTAAGCTCATTGACAGTGGAATGAATCAACCTGTCTCATAATTCTCAAACATAAGTAATACATATTCTGGTATCTGCAAACTATGAAAGACTAAATAATTATTTGGTCACTAGCAGATTTAGTGAATGGTCATTTCTATGTGTGTAATTTCTCACATAGACTGTACCTGCTGAAGGGCCAGTATATTGTTTCTGTCTAGATCAAGTTGGGCCATTTTCATTTTCTCTTTCAAGTTAATCAACATTTGCTGATACTCCAGGAGTTCATCATCTTTTGAAGCTAAGATTTTCTGAAAAGAAGATAAAATGCCATCAGAACACTTAAAATAATTCCTAAAAAGAATAAAAAAGTATTAAAAAGTACCTTCCATTCTTCAACTTTTGCATCTACAGCTGCCATGAGTGGATCGTCTTCCTCAGTTTTCGCTCTCAGCTGATCTGAAAGGTCCTGAACCTAGAAATGCCATTTGGATGAACATCATATCACAAAAATATTTTGCTGAACCAGTGTATATGTACAAACACAGTACATCAAGTATATACAATTTAACAGATTAGCATTATAGCAGCAAGGGAAGGTGATGACTCTTACAAACAGAGTATGACTAACATTTTGTACAGAAAAATTTTGTAATCTGCAGTTGAGTTTTAAAATTTGCCCCAAATTTAAAGATCACGCTACTTTTAGAGAGCTACTTCAGTAGAGCACATGCTCGTGACGTGTTAAATGTTTTTTTTAATTCAACCCAAAATATGAAAATACAGTATAAACCACATAAAAGTACATTCAATAATATCAGAGTAAGTTCCTACTTGAAATTTGTACTGTTCTTTCTCTTTTCTTAACTGATCCATAACACTATCAGATTGTTGCACAATTAGTTTCATTTTGTTATATTCATCAGTCATCTTCTCCATTTCTTGCACTGATTCCTCAAGATTCTTCCTCATTTCTTGGTTTTGAATGTCTAACTTCTCATTGGCTTCAGTCAAATTCTGCAAAATTAAAGAAAAAGCTATTTTTAAAAAGTGCACATCTTAATATCTGAATAAGCACTAATTGATAGCTACTTTAAACGTAAGACTTAAAAGTCTTATACGAAATTTGCACAGAAGAGAGCACTACACCTCTAGATCATCAATTTCAACAAATCTGAACAGCAAATAAAACACACATCTCCAGTTGCCTGTAACTTCTTTACTTATGTCAGATTCACAGATGCAGAGAATATGCACGTCCTAGTTTCAGCTGGAACAGAGTTAATTTTCTTTCTAGTAGCTGGCATAGTGCTGTGGTTTGGATTTAATACGAGAACAACGTCGGTAATACACTGACGTCTTGGTTGTTGCTGGGTAGTCAAGGACTTTGAGGCTTCCCATGCTCTACCAGGTGCACAAGAAGCTGGGAGGGAGCAAAGCCAGGACAGATGACTCAAGCTGGCCAAAGGGGTGTTCCCGACCATATGATGTCATGCTCCATATATGAACTGGAGTTGGTTGGGGGGCAAATACTGCTGCTTGGGCACCTATGGGCTATTAGTGTCACCAGTGATGAGCAATTGCATTGCGCATCATTGGTTTTGTACATTCTCTTATTATTATCATCAATTCTTCCTTTGGTGTCCTGTTAAACTGTTCTTATTGCAACCCATGAGGGTTTTTTTTCCTTTTTGATTCTCTCCCCCATCCCACTTTGGGAGGGTGGTGGGGGAAGTGAGTGAGCAGCTGCATTGTCCTAGTTGCCAGCTGGGGTTAAACCACACCAACACATCACAGAACCCAACTGTATTCCAAATTCCCTTACTCCACATGACTTGATCAAGAAATTGGCATAGCTTTGTGAAAAACACTATTGTTCATAACAGTCTAACAAATATTCAACAGCATGTGCAGATTTTACCTGAATTTCATCCAAATACTGGGCAAGTTCAAAGTTCTTTTTGGACAGCTGTGATCTGTAATCAGAATCCTCTCCTCTTCGTAACAGAATTGTGTCTTTTTGAGAATCTATTTGCTTCTGATAGTCAACTACATCCTGACGCAACTGTTCATTCTGCACAGAAAGCAATCCAAACTTCAATCTAGTTTGAAGAGTTCAAGACAAAGTTGTTGCTTTCCTAGCAAGCTAACACAAAGAGCTAAGATAAAACCCATCCAAATTCCTACAGTCTGCTTTCAAAGAACTTAGAAGCCTCACCTTTTTCTTTATGCGTTTTTTCTTCAGATTAAAAAGGAGAGAACGAGACCAAGAGAACAAAGCATGAAAAATATTAGAAATTATCTTTGCTTTAGGAAGACTAAATAGGAATCAATAGAGAGACAAAATAAAACAGAGTTTCTGTGTACCTGTGCATGCATGTAAATACATACACACACATGTTAAAGGGTATTTTAAGGGGCTATCCTCAAGGTTTCCATCCAGGACATTATTTTAATTTTTGCTGTCTGTTTTATTCTCTCAGATGCCAAGACTACAAGTACTAAATGCTATAAAACACGCATTTTTTTTCTAAAACCAGCTGGAAACAAAGTTTCCAGAGAATGACTAAAAAAAACCAATTCTAATAATGAAAAACATTAACTCATTTTGCATTTATTGTTATATTAACTTTTGACTTCTTATAATTTTATTTTAACCAATAAGATGATCTTAGCAAAAGCAGCAAGCATAAGCTGAACCTTGTCTAATATCAACCAAATCTACTTGTCAATAGTATTTAAGAAAAATACTAACAATTCAACACATGAAATCCAGACAAAATTAATGCACAGTAGAACTATGCAAATTCAAATGTAGACACCTCCTGACCTCAATTAACTAAGCTTCATCAGAGCAGATGTATTATATATTTACTAAATGTGATTAAAATTACATACTGTTTGTATAAGTAACCAGGATATATTCTAAGCCAGAATTAAACATCATGCCATGACAAAGATTATAAATACAGAAAGCAGATAATATATCCATAAATAAAGTTAAACATAGAATAAACAGCAAAAAATTCATTACTAACCTCTCTCCTTAATTTGATATTTTCATTTTCAGTATCTTCATTTCGAAGAGCAAGCTAGAACAAGACGGAAAACCTTTATACGTATCACTAACACCACAAACTACAAAAATAAAGAACTCCAGAAATAAAACAGAAAATGAAAGGACAGCGGTCCTATTTCATTAAGTGGTGGTGGTGGTTTGAGTTTTTTTATTCCAGAGGCTCTTTCAGAACATCAACTTTTCAAAAGATGTGTCAGAAGAGATGTCAAGCTTAAGTCCTTCTTACCTGTTCATTCACTTTCTTCTCTTTTTCCAATTCTTTTTCTATATCTGTTAACTGTCTCTCTTTTTGTTCTAATTGTTTTTCCAGTTGGCGGATCTCATCACGCAAAAAACGAGTATCACGACCACCAGCGGACCTTTGTGCCACCTTAGGAGCAGCAAAATAACATTAGAAATAGAGTACAGTTCTTCGAAAATGGAAAGAACCAAAGAAAACAAATGAGATTCTAAGACTAACATTCCTAATGTTCAGGAAAAGCAACAGGAAGGGCTCACTAGCTTCTTCCAACAAAACACAGAAATCTCTAAAAATAAACAGGATTTATTCAAGTATGGAAAAGTTCATTGTACATACAGCTCTTTGCAATCCTGAGGCTGGGGAATATTCAGAAGCTAATAAAAAGAGTAAGCGAAAATCTAGGGCTATTACATCTCTTTACTAGATTAAAATACTAGTCTAAAAACTCATAAAAACACCACCAAACAGCACTCTATAAACTAACAAAATGTTAAAACATACCTCTAATTCATGTTGAAGTTTCATCATCTTTGTTTTAAATTGATTTTCTGTTAAAATAGAACAGATATAGTGAATTATCCAACAATGTAAAAAATACATAAAAATGTATTATCCAACAATGTAAAATTATCCAACAATGTAAAAAATACATAGTCTTTAAATACTTGGCTTCACTGAAGCAATTGACTTCAGCATATTTTATTCAGTTCCCTAAACTTGAAAAAACCCTAAAAAATACATTTAACAAATCATTTAGAAACAGCATAAAAAGGGTTGCTTACCACATTTGGCTTGCTCTTCCCCAGCTTTTTCAACTTCTTCTAGTGCCAGCTCTACCTCTTGAGCTTTCATCTTGGAAAAAAGAAGTATAGTAATTAAAGAAGAAATATTCACTACTAAAATAAATTAAAAGATTGTTCCATGGACCTCATGTTTAAAATGATACATACATTTACAAAAGAACATTGATTTTCTCTCTTTAAACAAATGAAACCACTCCCATTGTTCCCTGTGCTGGAAATTAAGAAGTTCAGATTGTTGAAATATCTTCTTCAATAATTTGTTCTACAAGACTACCTAAACATTCAGAAGTATACTGCTGCAAATTTAAAACAGTTAAAAAGCCGCTCTAAAATCAATGTGCTATCTTTTGCTGCTGGTAGTTCTTGCTGTCCGTACATTTATCACTAAATACAAGAAAGTATGAAAGATTTATAGTATTGGTTTTAGGATGGTGGTCTATTTTTCATTCATGGTGACATTTTAATTTACTCTAAAACACGAACTACCATGAAAACTTCCATTAAAGTTAAAATCATCACCAGTGACTTAAAACATCTAACCCATTTTTGAGATATTTTTTGCATTTTCCATCTATAAAGCTAAGGTTCCTTAACTATATAACTATGTTAGCCCTATTCACTTTCCATTGCTACCTGCCGTAATCCCAACAGCTATGAGCAGACACTCTGGTGCAAGCACACATTTATCATATAAGTGCTCCTAGGAGTAAGCATGTGTGTTTAATACAGGAAAGAAAGAGAGTAATGCTTTTTTTCAACAAAAAATAAATGCATCTGCAGAATTGTAGAAAGTGAGGATTAATACAAACCTTGATTAGCGACTGAGTTATTTTAAAAAGGTGTATCAGTTTTTCTGGAGTTTCAGTTTTTAAGTCTTTCTCATCAACCTAAGCAAAGAGACAACAGTGGTTTTATACAAATAACGAAATCCACAAAACAGGATCATAGAATAGTCTGGGTTGGAAGGGACCTTCAAATGTCATCTAATCCAACCCCCCTGCAATGAGCAGGGACATCTTCAACTAGATCAGGTTGCTCAGAGCCCCGTCCAACCTGGCCTTGAACGTCTCCAGGGATGGGGCATCTCCCACTTCCCTGGGCAACCTGTGCCAGTGTTTTACCAACCTCATTGTAAAAAATTTCTTCCTCATGTCATTTATGCATGTGAAGGACCAGAGATAGTTTAGGGAGGAATGCGTTACAAAACCCTTATGTTCTGTTTTCCCCTGGAGTACCTTGGACACGGTCTCCAGCAATCTGTCTGCCAGATCCTCTTGATGAGGCAGAGCATCTGGATCAACTCCCATAAGCTTCTTCCAATCTAAAATGGGTGCCATATTGAAGTTGCAATTTTTTCTGTAACAAAAATTAAAATAACCATTATCAGACATTATTGGTGCCATTCAATTTTATGTCAAATGATTTAAAAGAAGGTGCCCACTGAACCACAGAAGATGATTCTAACAATTGTATTGACTTTGTAACACTGATTAACATAGTGTTCACATTTTCGCCTACTCCAAACAAGGAGACTATAGTTAAACCATTAAGTAAAAAATTACATCATGCATACTCAATGAATTTGTGATACTAACAGTGAGGAGCAAGACACATGTGAAACCTCTGTTTTAACTCTAACATCCTTCTTTGCCTCCCCACCTCTCAATGTGTTCTTTTCATGCTAATGAACAAACACAACTGGATGCCCTTTGAATCAGCCCTTGTAGGATAAATATCTTACAGTCACAAAATCATTATTTCTAATAGTTAAAACACAACCAACATCTGCCTTAGTTTGATACTATGAGCACCCATTTCTTGACATTCATTTCTAAGACAATAAACCATTTTATTAAATATCCTTTCCTGTTGATTAGAATACTTGAATTGATAAAGGACAGTAAATGACCTGGAAAGCGACAAAAATCTGATCTGAAAGCGGTGCAAAGTTTTGTTCTACTGCTTACCTGCTGGTTGCTGTGGGCCACAGTGACTTCTCATGCACCTGAAAGTCAATGCAGTATCTGAAAAAGGCAGAAAGGATTGGAAGTCTTGGACTGTTCTATTCTCTGGAGCTGTCTCTAGCCTTTATTATCAATATTTCAAAAATGAGATTCTGCTATACTTAAATTAGAACAATTTAAAAATATTTATTGCCCTAAATTACGAATATGGCATAAATGGTTAAGAAAACTAAGAAAGGAATAAAACTATCAGGAATATTAAATTCATTATTCAAAAAACTAATGATACAGCAGGGATACATATTTTATAGGAAAAAAAATGAAGCTAAATCAATAACTGCTATAACGCTCTATGCTGAGCACGATTATTTTGAGATCTGTTCCATCATGCACCCTCTTCATCACTCAGCAGTTTAAAGACCCGACAACTGAAATTTCCTTCTGTAATGAAAGGCTGAACTGGTAATATTTTCCCCCAAAATAAGCCTAAGCAGTCTGAAAAAAGAGCTGTAAGACACTGAAATCCAGGTGTATGCTTAAAGGAGGATAAAAATCAATCTTTCCTCATATTATCCGAATATATTTTTAAATATATGAATTTTAAATATATATTTCTGAATATTTAATAAAAACTATTATTTTTTTTCTTAAACAATGATGTAGGATTTATCAGTATAAAATGCCTCAGAATCAAAACTATTCTTAAGCAAACATACAACCTTACTACTGTCAATCTTTTCCTACCTTCCACCTTTCAAATCTCTTTTTCTCTTATAAAATAACGTATTAAGAAAGCATCAGTCTCCAAAAGGAGAGACAGCTGTACATAAACAAAATAATCCAGCTTGTTGGGAGACCATCTATGGTAAGTCATGGGGGGCACAACCTAAGCATATGCAGTACGGACACATTTAAAGACAAGAAGTGAGAACTTCTTTAATTGAAGAGTTTTCTGTCATAACATTTAGCTGATCCCTTGCCCTCAACTAGCACCTGTGCTTTCAGTTGACACACGATGTGAAGTGAGACACTGAGCCCGCGGCTCCACAAAGTACGAGATAGATGTGCATTTGACATTAGTTATGACAAGAATTTCCTGAGTTACTCAAGGAATCAAATACACATAAAATGGACAGATGTTATGAAGTTCAGTAAGGCCAGATAGAAAAGGAGGTCTGGTGGGCGTTTCAAGTACTACAAGAACAACAATAATGTCCGGTCCTGCCTCCAAGAAACCAAGAGGCAGCTAAGCTACCACGCAGGTACCTTATCATCAGAGTGAAATGAAGCACCAGAAGGAATAGCTGTTCTTTTTCCGCGAATGTGTGTATAACGTGTAGCACAGTAACGTTTACTTGAACAAGACTGCATACCAAGAAGCAGCACAGTCATGTGGGAGATGTGCTCTGCTAACTCAATATTAGTTTACTAGGACTAACCAGTCTTAAGCTACTTGTGATTTTCAAATTACCTCACCCAGACTAGCTCTCATCTACCAGCTCTACAGAGCGCTAGATCTTAAAGGCAAAGCCCCAACCAAAATAGGATCTTGTGCAGGGTTCCTGTGTTCTTCCAGTTTGTAAATCCCAGCCCGGAAAGGGCACAGTGACAGACCACGATCCCTCCAGGATGCTGCCCAGAGACAATTTGGCCTCCATCTCATCTGATTCTGCTGAATTAACAAATTGCCTTATTTTGGGTCACAACGGAGCATGGCTGAGGCACCAGCGGAGAGCGGACACCGCGGGCTGTGACCTGTCCCCGCCACCGCACTGCGACGATGCCTGAGCCCGGACGCTTCGACCCGGGACCCGCGACCCCGCCGCCGCCCCCGGTCCGGCTGTTCGCGGCGCTCCCGGGGCAGCGCAGAGCGCGGCGATTTTGGCCTCCTCCCCTCAGAGCACCCCCCGCCCCTTGGCCTCACCGCTGCCCGAGAACGGCGGCGGCCGCTGCTAGGCGACGCCATCAAACTCCCGCCGGCTCCGCTCCCGGGGACCCGGATACGCATCGGCGCGAGGAAAGTCCACGCTCCCACGGTGGCACGACACGGTGCCAGCCGGGCACTCCCAGTCCCGACGGCCACACGGTGGGGAGCCGGGCGGGGCAGGGCGCGATGCGGCCCCGGGGGAACCGTTACATCCACTGCTGGGCCGCAATCCCGCCCGCGGACTCCGTGTCCCAGCGTGCCGCGCGGCTACCCCGGCACCGCGACTCCCGGCATGCCTCGGGGCCGGCCGGCCCGGGGCGGGTTCCCGACAGCCTCCACTGGCCAGTCGGGGGCACTGTGCGCATGCGCGGTGTCTGGCGGCGGCGGAGCGAGCCGTGGGCGGCGGTTGGTGCCGGTAACGGTGGAGCCGCTTCCTCCGCGGCCTCAGGTAGGGCGGGCAGCGGCGGCAATTCCCTCACGGACGGGCTTTGGGTGGGAAGGCTTCCGCGCAGTTGCTGCCCGCGGTAGTTTCCCGCGGCGGCGGGTGGTCCTCTTCCCCCGTGGCCGTGCTGCCGGGCCTTAGCCGTGAGCTTTCCACGGCGTCTGAGCACCAGCCTGCGATCCGTGCCGCTTGAGCGAAGCGCGGGCCCACTCCCCTCCTCCGGCTTCCTGTCCCCCGGCCTTACCTTGGCCGAGGGCTGCGGCCAACCTGCTCTTTCCCGCATGACCGACCGGGAGGGCTGCAGCACTGCCCAGGTATGCATGTGCTTCGTGTGTGTGTGTGTGTGTTCTCGGTGGCAACCAATGATAGGACAAGGGGCAATGGGTATAAACTGGAACACAGGAGGTTCGGCTTAAAGACGAGAAGAAACTTCTTCTCAGTGTGGGTGACAGCACACTGGAACAGGCTGCCCAGGGAGGTTGTGGAGTCTCCTTCTCTGGAGACATTCAAAACCCACCTGGACGCCTTCCTGTGTAACCTCATCTGGGTGTTCCTGCTCTGGCGGGGGGATTGGACTAGATGGTCTTTCGAGGTCCCTTCCAATCCCTAACATTGTGTGATTCTGTAATAGGCAGGGCCCATTGCAGAGCAGTGCAGGGAGAGATCACACCTGTAAACTATTCAGATCCATTGATGGATGGTGGCCAGCTAGGAAATCTGGGCGTTTGTAGTGGTCTGATGGTCCCGAAAGCTTGGCATCCTGTGTTTTTAACTAAATGGGTGTGAGCGCATCTTTACAAATAAAAAAGGGAAAACAGCAACTATTTGAGGCGTGTGTATAGCTTTGTATGCATTCAACAGCTATGGAGAGCTAAAGATATTTTTTTTCTCAGTGGAAAGAGAAAGGTGATCATAACGTCATCTTTGGACTTTAGCCTTTTTCTGCATTATTCATCATTTTCTTTGCTCTCTCTTGACAAGTGTTGATATTTAAGGAAGGCTGACAAGACACAAGATGTCTGGCACTCCTTATAGTTATGTAACTTGTGCCAGTCGTGGCATGACTCTAAATTCTTGATTGAAAGGAAAGATTTATATACTGCAGTCAGAGATTGGTTAATTACAGCTCTATATTGCATTAGAAAATAAAACTGCATAGTTAGGGAAGGGAAAGAGACTGGATTATATTTAATGAATGGGAAATGTTACTAAAAATAGGCTTCATGATGGTTAAGTGTGGAAGAATTTCGTAGCAGGAGGGACTTTCATAGGTGGAGCAGGTGATCCACAGAGAATAGTGCTGCCTTGCTACAAGATGAACTTTCAGGAAATGGATCCCCATGTGAAACAGAAAATAAAATAATCCATTGCTGTTGGGATATTTCTGAGTAGGTGTTTTTTGGGTTTTTTTTAATCCTTTTAAGTGAACAATCTATTAATGCCAGTGTAGCTATTTAATGTGCTTCAGCATTTTTTGAATGTTGTTCTGTTACAGAACCAACAGAAAATACACTATTACTTATACTGGTAAGGAAACCACATCCAGGTTATAATTGTGTAGTGCAGCTAATAAAGAAGTTGGGATTTTGAGGTGGGCACTAAAACTTCCAAAAGTGAAAAAAAAGAGGTTGAGAAGAGTGAAAGTATTAACCCCACACAAAATGAGAAAAGTTGTAAAATACAGAATGGCTCAGGGCAAGTGGTTTAGTTTTTCTTTTGTTCTGCGTCCCATCTAATCGCGTGACAAACTTTGAATAAGTAGATCTTCTTTTGGTGGGATTCCATGCTTGCAGTTCTGGAGACAAATAATGTTTTAACTCCATAGTAAACAGCTTGACCTATCCTGTTAGAAAAATTAGGCATCTATGTTAAACCACAGTTTTGGTAACAGTATGCTGTTTGAAAGAGCTAGTACAAAATATGAAAGATCTAATGTAATGTTATTAAAAATACCACAAGAAGTCGTATGCAGACCAAGCCTACTAAATAAGGACATGCACAGCAGAGTCTAAAGGCTGTCTTTTCAGCTTATGCCACCCATGTAGCTTTTGTTAGTTTATTCTGTGGCGTTAACAAACATGCAGTTTCTGCTGTTGTATTTCTAGAACACTGAGTGTTGATCAGCATTATTTTAGGGACACTATTTTTGCATCAGTGTCCTATGAGGAAACAAATCACAGTTTATGTGGTTATTCTAAATATAAAAAGTGTTACTTGTTACTGTTTGAATGTAGCAAAAAAAAAAAAAAAGCAAACAAACCAACCGAAACAAAACTACAAGCAAAACCAAAACACTACCACCAAAAAAACCCCTAAAGGTTTGACTTGGAAGTGTGAGATCCTGTTAATCATTTTAATAATTATTTTAAGGTATAAAATACTTAAAATACAAACCATACAGGCGTGGTTTGAATTTCAACCAACTGCTGGACCCGTTGCATTGAACAAATTGAAGCTAGACCACTAGCTAAACCAGTATCTTCATCTCTACCCATTTTTAAATTGCTTTGTGTTTTGAGCCTTGTTTGTACCAGAGTACCCTAAAATGTCCTGAGTGTTAGTTCAGCTGCTTGGTTGCCAGCAAGCTCTTCACAGTCTTCCCCCAGGAAATCTTTCCTCTGGCTGCAGCACATGTTCCGACTCCATGTCAGAACTGCCATTCATCCTCTAGTTGATCCTTCAGAACTGTATGAAGAGAAGGCTGGGAGTCATTGCTTTGCTGTGGAATTAAGAGTACTTCAGTCCCATTCCTGTTGATCCTATAGTTTGTGCACAGGAAGTCTGCCACGATAAAAGTTTTGTTGTTATATTTATTCTGCTCTAGGAACTCAGCAAGATGAAAGAGGAATCCAGGCATGTTTTGCATTCTTCTTCCTCCCATCTTCCCAAGTACTGCTTGCCTTCTACTATATGAGATTCAAGCCGAATCATTTGACTCTCAGCTGTGCATCTAAGTCGTTTTGTACTTGAGTTATAATCTGCAGTGACATTTAAGATAAGACAAATTTAAAGACTGTGCTGGAAAGGGACAACAGAATCAAAATTATGATCTCTTTCTGTCATTCAGCACTCATTAAGTCAGCAGAAAGAATATTCAATTTAGCCCAAAAATAAAAACACAGAAAGCGTAGCAAGTAGACAAGACAAATTAGGATATTAGCAGAGCCTTCAAAGCTGAATTCCGATGCCATTTGTAAGTGACTATACTACTGGGTTTGGTAACCCATTGTATATATATTTCTATTGATGTTCATCAGTTCAGCCACCAGCTGTTAGATGAACCTGTTGCTCACCTGTTTAAAAATAAAAATAAATCTAGGAGTTGTTTTAACAGTTCTTTGCTTTCTTCCACCTTTGAGATTTTGACGGTTTTCTTTGTGAACTGTAAATATGTTTTGAACAGTTCAGGACCTTCAACGGTTATCAAAGTACATGTCTCCAGAGTAAATGAGATGCACAACTATTTTTTTTGGCAGCTGCTTTGTGTATGTCTGTCTCTTCACTGGCTTTAGAACTCCAAACAGGAGAGTGGGAAGCCCACTCTGATTAGGTATGTGTATAAATGCTCGTTAGTTTGTTTTCAAAGCTTTCCAAGGAACTGCCTGGTCCAAACACAAATTGCCTGGTTTTTGTTTCCAGCAGTCTAATTGATATAACACAAGATTAAGTTCCTTGAGATTTATGTAATCACTGTGCTTCACATTGGCCATGTAAAGCACTCTTTATCATCTCCAGGAAACAGTTGCACTTTGATTATGCTTGAAAATGTGAACATCTTGCTATGACTGAAGAGTGTCAGGTGTATTTTTAAATCTATGAATATTTAGTAAAGTGTGAATGAAAATATTCTCCAAGTATTAGATAAAAGTCAATCTTTAGATTGTAGTAAATAATGTTCTGTTACAGACAGTAAATAAGGTGAATTTAAAAAAAAAATTCTGACAGCTTGAACAGGCTTTCAAAATACTGACTGTATCAAAAGCTGTAACTATCAATAAGAAGTCAGTTATGCTGAATATTTTCAAGAGTAGTACACACTTTCATACAAAAGCTGGAATAGGTTGAAACTTTGCAATTGGGACATCTGTTTGAGATGAATTTTAACGATCCTGTTTGTTCCTGTCAGTTTCTCTGGAAAGCTTGAACAGGATTAGGTGGATTGTACAGGCTTTTTTCCATACAGAAGTACCATGGTTTTCAAAATCTTTATTACTGCTACTACCCATGTCTTTTTTTTTTTTTCTTCCTAAAGAGGGAAAAAGAAACTTGTGTAGAACATTTTCTCTGAAGTAGGCTTCATTGGAACAGAATTTGTTATTAATGCACTTCAGGGTGCCATTACCCATTAGGAGAAAAATCTTAGATATCTTGCTAAGTTTCTAACTTTTAAGTAGTAAGATGTGTCTAATCAACACAATTATATTTGCTCCTGCAAGAGACTGTTGTTGGTGTAAGGTGGCAGAGAGCAAGTTTATTTGGTGATACCTAATTATGGGCCGCTAAATAGCTGTTCATATTTAGGGATTGCAGCTTTATTCCTTCCTAAACACATACTCCCTAATTTTTCCTAAATTCACAATGGCAGAAAATGACTTCCATATTCCCAAATCTCCCACCTGAGGATACTCCTAGGGCATCATTATGCATTTTTTTTATTTGTGTGGAATTTTTTTCTGCAGACTACTATTATTTTGCATTATGAAGGGCTGAACTGTCTGTTGTCATGGATTTGGTTGTGATTGTAGAGAAATACTTTGTTTTCCTACTTTTAGAAAATAACTTTGGTGGTTTTGTGTGTGTTTGTGTTGTGGGGCTTTTTTTATGTCTTACTCTTGTCTTGAAGGAGAAAACTGGATGAACATGTAGAGGGTTCTTGACAAGCTGGAAGAGGAGAAAACTACATACCTTACAAGCAAAACCTGCTCAAGAGCTCTGGTTCTTGTATGTCCTTTTCACTTGATGCCTCTGTACATGCATGAAAACAGAACAGTGTAAAATGCAGATTTCTGTGCCAAACAGCTTGAGAAAATTAGTTTTTTTCCACATCTTGGGCATTCTGTTCTCCACCTGATTGTTCTAGGTTTGCAACTTGGAGTTTGGTGGTGGACCCAACTGTAATAGCAGATAGAAAGTAGTAGTTATGATGGTGAGCCTTCCTCAAAATTTGCCTTGTTATGCCAACATAAAGGACTGCAAAAACCTTTTCCATATTTATGCTTTAATTCAGCAAGAACATTAAATTACCCTGTAATCAGACCACATTGAAAAAGTCATTTTCCTAACTGTATGTATCTTTACAGTATATTTCAGGAAAATAGGACCTTAGAATGCTAGAATGCAAGTCTGTCATGGTTTAACCCAAGCTAGCAATACAAGCATGATAGCTGCTTGCTCACCCCTTCCTTCCCCAGTATGGGAAAGAATCAAAAGGGAAGGGAGAAACTTGGGTTGAGATAAACACAGTTTGATAAAATAATAAAATACTAATACACTACTAGTAAATATATATAAAAAATAGAAATAGAATATAAAATAAAAGATACTAAATGCAATTCCTCATGAGCTCCATCCACACTGAGCAGCCAGTCCCAGGAAGCAGCACCTGGTCCTGAACAGGTGATCACAAAGAGAGAAAAAAAAGGAAAAAGGCAGAAAAGCCCAGAGGCCTCTGCAAAATGGCAAAAGGCCGAACTAAACATCCCCAACCAAACTCCCCCGGCTCCGTCAAAAAGAGTGGAGAAAGAATATGGGAGAGAGAAAATGCCCAAGAGTGAGCAAAAGCGAGAACGCTTGAGAGAAATCAGAACGTGCCAACTCTCCTTAAATATGAACCATGATGCTAATGGGATGGAATACTCTTATTGATCAACCTGTATGTCAGTCAAGCTCTGCCTCATCCATGCCCCCCTTCCTTGATGCCTCACACCTGTGGGCAGCGCACTCGGAATGTCCTTGGCGCTCAGACCAGAACAATTAAAAACATTGTGCTGGGGTGTTATCTCTTGTTCTCGAACTAAGTCCAAATAATGAGCGTGCTAGCTGTGCAAAAGAAAGGTTTCTAACTGCATGAAGAAAATTAACTCCTTTTCAGTTAAACCAGCACAAAGTCAAAGGTAGTAAAGTGTCTGTGCTACAGTTTTGTGCGATCGACAGGTGGTACGTGGCCTTGTATTTCCTGTTTCTGTGCTTGTCCTGGAAGCCAATTGCTGGAAAATGGGGCTTCTTGCAGATTTCCATTATGCTTGTCTGTTGCCAAGACCTACTAGTACTTTTGCACGCAACAAAATGTTGAGAGGGATATGGTGTGATGCATTTGAGGTTACCAAGCTTGGCACAGTTCAAGCAGTGAGTGTGTTGCGTGACTTGGTTCTAAAACCAGAACAATGCGTTTTGTGGCATACGTTCATTCCTTACAGTAAATATAGTAAGCTGTTCAGAGTTGCCTGGAGTGCCTGTGGCTCAAATACTTGTCTTGAAAGACCAAATTATAGCCATGTATTTGCAATCATATTTGTGATTGAAATGTGTGTGTAAAGGAGAGGACAAATTGCAAATTAAAAATTTGTAACGTTAAAGGTGAATTTCTTTTCAAGGCCTCAAATAGGTTTTGCTGATGGTGGGCTAACCGCTTAAATCTGACTTTGGATGTAGCTAAATTCTTTATGTTTAACAGTTCCCTTTCATTCAAATGAAAACAGTATTTTCCCTACAGTTGGCATGTACGTACATGTAGCTCTGTGAGGGAACAGCGTGGTCTGTAGTGGTGTAAAAGCAGAGTTCTCGGTGGAAGAAATACTAGAAATTAAGAGCAAAAAGGCAGGCTTGTTAAAGCATCAGAACTGCCTAGGATTAAAGGATAAGCAAAGTAGCTGTTTTGACATATATTCCATGTAGGGAAAAGTAAAAACATACAAAAAGCAGTTGAGGAGCTAGCAGTTAAAGCTGATTAAGCTTTTCCTTTTAATAGGAGGCTATACTTCGGAATCTATCTTTTTTTTTTTTTCCCCTCCTAGTTGAGTAGCAGTAGCTGTTTCTGAAACTAGGTTGTTAAAGAACTACCTCAGCAAGCAAGGGCTTGCTGCTTCAACCAATATAAAAATCTTAAATTGTTAATAAAGAAGTCTCAAGTCACCAAAAACCTACTCACCTTGCGATACTTTTTCTTAAAAGGCGAATTTAGATAAAAGTTAGAGTTCGTTCTGTATGGCAATATTATCTTGTCCCATTTAAAAAATGTAGGCTCGTATGTTGGAAAACCATTACATGTTAATTGTAGGTCCTTTTCAGTTGTCACTGCTTTTCAGTAGAACTAGTGAACTTCAAGGGGTAGGAAATGCACTGCTCAGGACAAGGAATTTCAAACTCAGCTTTCAGTATGGTGGGAAACAGCAGTTTCTTCTCCACATTCTTTGGGGGGTCAACTAAAAAAACTTTGGCATGTTGAAGTT
>VWYH01011045.1:0-23946 GCA_013399365.1 Pampusana beccarii
CCATCTCATGGTCACTGCAGCCCTCAACATTTACCGTTTCAACCAGACCCCCCTTGTTAGTGAGGACGAGATCCAGCAGTGCTCCTCTTCTAGTTGGCTCATCCACCATTTGCATCAGAAAGTTGTCATCAATGCACTGGAGGAACCTCCCGGACTGAGGCTGGCTGGCTGAGTAGTCCTTCCAGCAAACATCAGGATAGTTAAAATCCTCCCGACAACTAGAGACTGTAATTCCGAGGCTGCCATAATCTGATGATGTGGATATAGTGGTTTTAACAGTGTGGTCTGTCAAAGTGAGAACATTAGCACTATGCAGCCAACTGAAGAGTGATGAGGAACCACGAGGCTGTGGCAGAGGAGCAGGCAATACCAATAACCATGGCTGCCACGTCAGCCTCTGCCCGGACACAAACTGGGTGGCTGGAGACACAGACAAGGGAACCGTGCTCAGCTGTGGGACCAACACGTACCTGTGAGGACAAAATGCAAGGCCAGGCTGCCTGTGGTCATCGTTTGGCAAAGCCAAGGAAGAGTTCCAAAATGGACAGGGACCACCATGTTATTACATTTTAAGTCTGTTTCAGAATAAACCTATGAAGATGTAACACAGGGAAATCTAAAACAATATTTCTCCTTGGTGTTTTTATTTTGTTTGCTGGTTTGGGGGGGACAGGGAGGGGGTATTTTTTGTTTTTTGTTTTCCCACAGGTAGCTCCCACTGATGTGAACCCTTTCCACTGACTTCAGAACAAATTGGATTGGGCCCAAGCAGTCTAGAAATGAGTGCATGGAAAAAAGTCAGTTTGCTGAAATGGAATGTGTCTTGACTGTCTGTTATAGAAACAAATACTAACAACAAGAGGAGGCTGCTTGGCTGTCGTCTGAAAGACAGCAATGAAGAAGAGGTTATCTCACTGTTTACAAATATTACGTATTTTATAAGAATATAAAACGCAGGCCTGAAGTGAGGCTTCAGTGGTTCAGCCAGAGGTTTTTCTAAGCTGAACTCTAATAGCTACAGGAGAGTTAGATTAAACTGACTTACAGAAGTTAAAGAGCTAGCCCACTGTATCTGTAGAGCAGTCGCTTTATGTGCCTACAGTCCCACGCTGCTCGTTTTATCAATGTATACAGGTATCAGGGTGGCTGAAATTTCATTCAGTAGTATGTTTATGTTCAGAAACAACTACCTAAGTGATCCAATATTGGTAGCTTCATCCGACTGAGCGTTTGTTTCTCTTCCATATTAACATGTTGTTTACAATTTTTTTCATACTTACTAAAGATGCTGATGATTTTTGGCAATTTATTGTCCTCTGTGAGTGGTGTCTCCCTACAGTGGAAAGGGCTCAGCTATATTATCCTCTTTGAAGGCTGATAAACCTCAAGGGAACCAAAATTCATGCAACTGCATCAGACCAGCGATGAGTAAAGGAGCATGACCACGACAGGATTTACAGCCTCCTCTGACCACTACTAAGTACCAGTTCAACAAATCTAAGTTCCACTTGCATGTGGGAGGCAGCTAGAAGGGCTGGAAGCTGAGTGGAAAAGGTTTCACATCCCCTTTTGCTGTCATGATGCTGTAATACTGCTGTACACAAGCATACAGGTGCAACTGAAAACACAGAATGTACCAAGAAATACTCTGGACTACAAGGAAATTCCAAACAAAAAGCAGTCTAAAACTGCTAGAGAAATAAGACAACACTGTGCTAAACTTTCTGCCCTTCGCTTGCAGCTTTGTAATATTTAACTTTTTGAAAAATTTCAGAATTCAGTTATTTTATTTCTTAAATATGGTTCAGAGCCCTAACACATGTAATAACAGTGGATCAATAGGCTCATTGCCCTACAGTGTATCGCAGCACCAGCAAATACCTAAGTTATGAAACTAAGTGAATTTACTGGAGTGTAAAGCCCCAGTGAGTTGTCTGTAATCAGCCAGTAGGCCTTCAGGGTAAGAGAATTAATGTATTTTAATATTTTAGGTTATCTTCCATATGGCATAATGCTATACCCCATCTGTATGTGTGAGTGTGCGAGCAAATGTAGGAGGTTTTTTTTCAGAAATAATTTTCCCTTAGTAGAAGCTCACCTGCCTTCTAATGTCTTTTATCATCTACTGCTTCAAACAAACCCAGAGCAAAACTTGGAAGAGTGTGAATCTACAAATAACACTAATGTCTGTAGAGTTGAATTCGATTATTTCAGAATTTTTCTCTTTACAGTTTTGAAATGTCTGTTCTATTTTAAAGGGCTTGACCATTTAAAAAGCAAGGCATCCTCAAAAGAAATTGCCACTTTTTTGTGGAACCTATCACTGAATCACAAAACAGAACATTCAAGGCTCTGTATAATCATTGTCATATAACTGTGCTGAGGAAGTTTACCTCTAAAGTATCCCTTCACAGAAATAATGGCACTGCAGCTATTGGCTGAAGGGTCTCTAGTTGACTTAACATACTCAGGAACACAGCTCTTAGAAAGAACAGGTGAAGGGTGATGCCGAAAGAGAGAAACACATACACATTCATATTTATATGGGTATTATACTGTTTCCCATGGAGCATTACAGAGAATTTTTAATAACTCTTCCAGCCCAGAGGAATGGTTGTGGGGAGGCAGCAGAGGGGAAAGAGCATCCTGTGCTGCATCCTCTTCTCCTGATCAATGGTTGGGATTTCACCTGTTTCACCTCCTTAGGTGTCCCGCTCTGAGCTTATGCAGACTGGGTGCTCAGAAGTAGAGGTGACAGTGACAGCTCTGGCAGGGGACCACATAGGTTTCCCATATTTTACTGCATTATTTGAGTGGATTTCATGTCAGAAACTCGAACAAAGTATTTTTAGCATCAGTGTTAGATAACGTCTACCGTTAAAAAAAGGTATCTTGCTAATGATTTATATTCAGGCTTACTCAATGCATTTTACAAACTAGGACAGTAAGACCCTTCATTTGTGCTCTCAGTAAAACATTTTTAAAAGATTAGCTTTTCAGGTGAAAGGAGAGGCTGCAACACTATCATCACTACCATCGATTCAGCAAGAGAGACTGCAGCCTGAAGATCACCCATCAGCTGTCATGTGCCTTTGTAATAGAGGTATTATTTACCACTATGGCAAAAAATTAACAGCACTACATGCATGATTTGTGTCTTAGAGAAGAAACGAAGTACAGAGAATTAGAGTGGCACTGATACACTTAACTAGCACTGTTGGATAAATTCCCTTATGAAGAAAGAAAAAACTTTAAAAACTAGTTACGTAATAGGCCACCTTTTGTAGCATTTTTTCTACTGAATTCTGGAATTAATCATGTGTTGCTGATATTGTATTTAACTAATTGAAGTCTTGATGTTGTGAATAGGAAGGTAGAATTTACAGAAGAAAATTCCCTTTCCTGAGACATACAGTCCAGGTAAATATAGGACAAGACAAAATGGCCTCAGGTTGCTCTAGAGAAGGTTCAGGTTGGATATTAGGAAAAACTTCTTCACAGAAAGCATTGTGAAGCGGTGGAACAGGCTGCCCAGGGAAGTGGTGGCATCACCATCCCTGGAGGTGTTTAAAAGGCATTTAGACAAAGCTCTTAGGGGCATGGTTCAGTGCTAAAGTTAGGTTATGGTTGGACTCGATGACCTTAATGGTCTCTTCCAACCAAAATGATTCTATGATCCTATTAGTTGTCTTGTTGGAACCTGTGAAAAATGCCATTTAAAAATCTTTCCTCCTTCCTTTTGTTTTGGTAGCCGTGTGGAAAAATGTATTTCGCAGGAATGTGGGCAGCCAAAGAAATGAGTTTCACAGACACAGATTTACTGACAGGTAAATAGAGACCGTGAGGGGCTTTCGTGCAACCCCTTCAGTACTATGCGGCGTAACAGGCACTGGTGTGGGCTGCGGTGCAGCCACGCGCCATGTATCATGGTGCACCATGGTGGTACAGCTTCTGCTCCTGGTCAGTGTCAGGAGAAACTTATAGCACAGAGATGTGTGGCATCCATGGCCTCAGATTTTGCAGAGCTTTGAGTTGGATGCTGGAGAGTTTGGTGACCAAGTTAAAAGCAAATAAAAGCTAGCAGGTGGTTTTGGAACAGGAGGTGATGGAATCAAACCAGAATATAATTTTTGCAGAATTTGGGAGAATTTAGCATAATTAATGGTTGAGCCCTACTACTTAATTGCACTCCTGCACCATCCCTATGCAAGTCAATTTACCCCATGTCCTCTGCATTCCTCAAAGCCTAGAACTAGTCTTTCCCCCAGGTGCTACACATTTTTGCATAGACATCCTTGAATTATTTTTTCAAAGCCCTCATTTGGGGTCAATGCCTAATGTATGCCTGTGTTTCATACACTTATTCCTGATTCCTTCTTCTTAATCTACCTTCTCCTTTTTTTTTTTTTTTTAATTTTAATGGGCAAATGCAACAGTCATAGCCGAGCTAACTGTGTTCAAAAACAAGCTAAAGCCAGAAGAGTTTAGGACATTTTTTGACACATAATTTCCTGACTGAGCTAATGTCACTGGCTTCCTTTCGATATACACCATAATTTATACTTCTCTAGTTTTTGTTGATTTTCCACGTCTAATAAAAGTCATAACAGCCAAAAAACGATAAAGCAGTACAATAACCCCAAAACATAATTTGAATCCATAGTGCATGGAAAGTATATTCTAGAAACAAAATTATCACTAACGTTTGCAGCTTTCTCAAAGCATTTCCCAACCTACTCTTACATTTAAATTTGCTGTTTTCAGGTGTGCGAACTATAAAAAAATAATTCCTTGCAAAAACTAATGATGCAGATCACAATTTTGTCTTTAACTTCTTCACAGCTTGAGAGAGACAATTTTAGCTTTTTTTTTTTGGTTTAATCTGAAAATTTGTTTTAATTTTGCCTGTTTCTTGGATGAGAAATGTTGTCTGTTGAGTTCCCTTCATATAAATAGGTATAATCCTGGAAGCGGATAATCATGCCCAGTGATGCAAAGCACTCTAAGACAGCTCTGTCTTGGAGCATTCACATTCACCTCAGTGTGAGAAATTTTCTCTTAAAGAGCATATAATTGTATCTATTTAAACAACAACTCGAATACAAACTTCCATGAGAAATGCATATGCATATACAAATATATATATATACACTTATTTTTTGTCTGTAACTGGCCTGTCTTCAGAATTTTGTTTCCGTTGATCCAAGGATCAATAAGCAAAAGAAAGACATTCCATTTCTCTTTAAAGAAACTTTGAACATATCATAGCCTTGCAAATACACAATGTCACAATAACTGATGGTGAATGTGTATATTGGTAACTGTTAAAACAAAGTGATGCTCATAGGGATTCTAAAATAAACTGAGATTAAAAATAGAAAGTGATCCAAGAAGTAAAACTGAGGAATATACTACTAACTCATAAGGGTTTCCTCTGCACTGTATGTTAATTGGTATTTACTAATTTGTATTCATAACTTCCTATACATACAGGGTGTATACCTTATTATTAAAGAAATTGAATCAGCAGAAGGAGAAAGTTCACAAGATGTAACCCAGAAAAAAAAAAAAAAGAAGAAAGCAGTGCTCAAGCACAGATTCTAGTTCAGGAGTTCCTGGCATGACAACCATTTTATCTAGGTCAGTGAAAATGAAATCAAGTGGTGCTGGTATAACACAAAAGCAGCAGGAGAACTGTTACTACCTGTATAGACTGATGACTCCATAGGCAGGATATATTGCCCTTACCACTGCCAAATGAAAGGGTGTGCAAGCAGGACGGAAGTATTGGGTCCGGCTCTATTTTTAGTCTAGTTTGTACCTCTCTCTCCTGCACAAATCTCATATTATTACCTTCTATTATTGTAAAAGGAAAGACAGGAGTAGCACTTGTTTTTAGAAATAAGACTGCAGACTCCTGAATCATATTTCGTTCGCTCCAACATCTACTTGCTCAACGACCTGAAGCAAGGCAGCCAAAAGTCCTGAGTGGGATTTTAAAGCATATAAGGGCCATATTTTATAAGGTTATTTAGAAATTTGAAGATGTAAAGAGACATGCAGTTCATTGAAAGACCTTGCCAGTTCTGATACTTATTAAGATGTTCCAAGGAAACTAATTTCCATCTTTGAGGACTTAAGTGCTAGAAATGGTTAAACACTTCAGGTGAAACAGTTTTCCATCTGAAAAGGCATTTTTTGTCAAATCCAAAGCGTTTCACAGAGATGTGTCAAAGTGTTATGATATACAATTAAATTCAAACCAAATTGGCTTGATCTTCTTATCTCATTATAGTAGCCAATATTTCACACAAATAAAGTGAAAAATATCAGTTTACTGTTTTGTTGCATTTCATTTTGACAATGTATTACATAATGAATAATATAAAAAGCTAGATAACAAGCATATCTATGTTACAATATTAAAAAAACTTCTGGCAATTGAATGCTTTGGTGCTTCCAAGCTGAAATTTTGTTCTAGGGGAAATTTTGAATCTGTTTTCCAATTCAGTATAAAAAATAAACTTCCAAGTTTCCTAAGCAAAGGGAAATTTTTCTTTCTTTTTTTTTTTTTCATCAGTTCTAATAAGATCTCTGAAAATCTGGCATTTAAGGCTGGCTTAACTCTGTTGGCTTTCATGTTCTTTGTAATATTCCTAAAGACTTCAAAGGAATCAATTAGCTTAATGCTAAGTATTTTTTTAAATCTCATTCTCTTTCTGTTCACAATCTGTATAATGGGGAAAGTGATTAGAATATCTATGCTATAGAGATATTCTGAAGTTTTAATTAAGTTCTAGAAATTAATTTGGGATTCTGAGATGGGAGAAATGAAAAGAAATAACATCCTTCTGTGCGCTGGAGCCTCTGGCTGCAGACTGTGAAGCTGTAGTCACTTTTGCCATTTGAAAATCTGGAACTTTTAACTCCCAACCATATGATCTGGAGCTGAATGTCTCTCTCTCCAGGTTGTGAAATGTGGAAAAGTTCTCATGTATTTAGATCTCTCTCTGCTAATGTTTTATGATGTGATGTCCAGTAGTCTCAGTCTTTAGTCTTTAATGTTATTCCCCAATAGGATTCTTTTTGTCAGCCCCTTGTACATGTTCCTCTAACTGCTCACTCTCCATCTCGGCAGACCTCCTTGTTTCCATCATGAGACATCCCAGACACTTTTATGATTGGTATTTTCATAATTTCCACTGGTGCCTTTAGAAATACTGTTCTTGTCCAAGCATGGCCAACAGTGACATCAATATGCATTCAGGGATGGATGTGCATCCTGGGACACTTATCTTTAGGGGAAAAATGATTTAAATGTTTCCGTTGTCCACTGAGGGATGAAAAGGCCTTCAAGTCATTACACTGTCAGCCTCTTTAGAATCCCTTAAGTGCAAATGCCCTGTGTGACTAGAGGGAGTGGGAGAATAGCTGGTACTCCCACTTCACTGATCTATCTGAGAGACACTAGAGATGGCACACATCCTCCCACTTTTATGAAGACATTACTCCTATATAATCCCTGCAAGATGAAAGTAGATCAAATCTGCTGTATCTGCCTCCCTGGGAGGGGAGGTTCTCTCAGAAGTAGGACACAAGGAGCTGTGGGTTTCTCTGAACCACTAGAGGGGTGATGAATGTCTACATGACAGTTCTCATCCTATTCAGCAGGTAAAGGAAATGAGGTGGGCTGTGTCTGCGAACTGAAAGGATCTGCTGACATGATGCACACACAGGGCAACAGCAGCATGGCCATCCACAGTCAGCTGGGTTTGGAAAGGTTTTACACACCCTGGTGTGCTACTTTTAGTACACAAAGCTAGACAACTTGTATTTCCATTTCCAGTAGATTATGATACTTAATCTTCTTTCACCCTGAGCCTGACAGTGAAATTATCATTTCAGAGTGGAAGTATTTCTGTAACTGCCCTAACCTCAAAGCTCAGCTGTGGGTGTTTTCCCTCTGGGTATGTTTCTCTGCTATGGTGGTGCTAAAGTACCTACTGCAGAGTCTCAGGAATGACTGCCCCTTACAGCATCCCTTGCACCCCCTTCGCATAATACCTCTAAGCATCATCTCTTGCTGCTAGATGGGGCAAGTAGGACATAACAGCAGGAGCGTGGGTACCACTTGGGGTACGGGCAAAGGTGTGGTAGGCAAGATAAGCACACAGCTGCAGCCATGCCACAAAGCAGGGGAGCATGTGCCACCTCAGCAGGTGTTAATAGGCTATGAAGGGGTCACAATTTGTGATGAACCCACCCCTTTGCTGCTTTGGTAAATCCGTCTCTCTTGCATCTTTGCGATCAAGTGAGTTAGAAACAAGTCTGGCTTTAAATGAATCGTGTCAGTCTGGGTGGAAAGTGCAAGACATAGTATCACAATAACATAGTTGAGTTTTGAACTTCAAAATTGATTTTGGCCGTTTAGATTGTCCAAGGTCCAGCAGTGTTCTACCCTGAAAACACACTGAGAATTTTTTTTTAAGTGAACGATTCATTTGTTTAGTTGCATTCTAAATAAATTGCATCTAAGAGTTTTCAAATTTACAAGTGGAAAATTAGAAAAATGTCATCCAGAGGAATATTTTCATCTTATTCTTCCAGAGCATTCAACTGCATGAAAATAAAGCAGTATGGTTAAAACCAACAGAAGACCAGGTACCATAACAACTGTAAAATCTCAAGTTTCTTGTGCTTCTGACTTATGTTATTGTTTTCATTGGAATGGAGGTTTATAAGCAAATTCTCATTTTGTTATTATCTTGTATGTGTTTCAAATATCTTCACCTTAGAACTAATATTTTCTTTATCTCTTGTCCTGAACTGGTGTATACAATATCACAGTTTCACACACAAAGTGGCTGCACTGGAGAAACAGCTAAAAGGATCCCTACTCACATGGCTTCTGCTTGTTGCACGTTTTATAGTGATAAAGTATTGTGGTTTATGACTCACCAAGGTAAAAGTATGCCACAATTTTCAGATCTCTCCATGACTCATGAGTTTTTCTCACAAAATGAGACCTTTGCATGATCCAGGCATTTTGCTTTTGCAATGTAAATAGATGCTAGAAGGTGCAACAAGTTTCTTTGAGCTCTATTTCACTGCCGTGATGCCAGGGGTGACTTCAGCATTGTACAGCACTTTCTCTTTTGCACATGATACTTAGTTACTGCATTCAGGGTGTGGAAAAAAAAGTCAAAACTTTCAGTCCAGAAAATTTAGCTGAAAGCAACAATTTGAAATCCAAAGAGTAGATCTCCTGTCTGTGCAATGTGACTAGGAAAACTTTGATGTTGTTCCTGCCTATTCCCTCCCTTCTTTCTTTCCCCAGCAATCTCCCAACCAAACATTTATGGTTATTCAGTTGACAGCCAATAAATAGCAAAGTGTTTGAGCGAAATCTGTAGGTTTTTTGGAAAGAAACCTATAAAAGAAAGAGACGCAGGGAGAGAGAAAGAAGGAGAGAGAACGTAATCTGTACACCATCTGTTGCCTAGTGCAATCCATGCTGACACAGGGCTTTTTGACATTTTATACCCCAAATGCAAGCACATAGATCATTTCTACCTTGTACTTTTCCCGTCTCATTATCGGAATTTATTCCCTCACTTTGTTGTTGGTGGAGTCCCTATTCTAATTGTTTCTTACATGTGCTGTAAATCTGTCCTCCAATCAGTAAAGCCCTGGAACATGAAACTGAGACCTAGCAATTTCCTTTGCTTACCAGTGCATCTGCTGGAGCATAGTGTTGAAATAAAATGAAACATGTTTGCACTCTTTTTCTATCATACTGTAATGCGCCTTTCATTTCGCTCAAGGAATTTTTAATATTCAAGCCATACCCTGTGCATGAAGTCATTTCCCTTCGATATAATTGTAATGGTAATACGCATGGCCTAACTGGCAGTGGCACAGCTGGCTGCTTGCCACAGCTGAGCCTCTGACTCAAAGACTTTAATTCTGTCATGCCTCATCTGGTTTTATGTACTCTTTTGTAGTTAGTTCACAAATTTATTCTAGGGTATCCATTGAGATGGGCAGGCCATTGACTTTTCTCTAAAGACAGCACACTAAACTAATGAAGGGTACCAAATATGTGCATTGATAACCCATGTGCATACTGAATAGAAGTCGGATTATAAGTCAATGTGCCTGTGTGGTCAGGACTTATTGACAGATGCTTAGGCCCTGATTGTGTAAAGATTTAGTGTCGGTGCATAAAAGTGAGCATAGGCAAAAGTCTTGTCTCAACGCTGCTGTCACAAGAGGCAAGTGGCACACGGTTTGCCTAAGCTACATTAGCAGGCTGTTAGCCCACAGGACCATTTAATGAATTAATAGCAGTGTTTTGTTTTCCAGGTTTTGATTAACTAAGTCTTTCTGCAAAATCTGACTTCAGACACAAGGAGCTTTTAAAGTCTCTCTACAGGTTTGTTTTCACTTACAGGGTCAGAACAAAGTTCTTCAGCCTCACCTATGATGTCCTGATGCTTTATACTCTTACCATACCTCTTTCCCTGCATCTGTCACTGAGCTCAAAATGCATGCCCCCAAAGCAAGGTTCTGTGTTTATCTTTCTGCTTTCATCCCTTTCTGCTTTCAGTAAGACCTTCCATCTTTCTACCTCTAACTCTTCTAAAAAAGTGATTGTTTCAAGAAGCCAGAATATCTGACCCCTGCTTCCAATTACTCACTGGAAATATGCTTCAATTGATGGTTATCATTTTCATCCATCCTCACCTTTCTGAGTCTGCTGTTTGTCTCTTCTCTATTTGTCCATAATAACTTAGAGAGAAGATTTGCTTTTGTCTATAAAGCTCAATGCACATCTACTGAGTTACAAGAGCAATAAAGTGTTATTTACCAGGTTTATGGATCACTCACTTTCAGTCTATCATTCAAATGTAAGCCCCCTCTGAAAGTTAAAAGCTGTGGTGTGAATCGATTCAGACTTCATTTTACACTAGCTGAAATCAATGACCAAGCTTGTTTCTTGCTGTGGAAGAAAGGTCTTACTAGCTGCACATACTGCAGTTCTTCTTGATTCAATGGCCAAGCCATAATGTTGGAAAAATGTTATTTGAACACAGCATTTCATACAACCTGAGGTGAAATTTCTTTCTTAATTGTGGGATAATTATAATTACTCTAAAATCATGAAGTGAAATCCAAAAGAAAATGCTGATTCAAAAAAGAAAAATATTACTTTAGAAAAATAAATTACCTTTCTCAGAAAAAAAGGTCATACTTGATCTTTATTTACAAACAGTTTGGGCTTCTTTTAAATGATTATTTTTTTCCTTAAAAAAAAAAAAAAAGTATTAGGTCTTCTTATAATATTTGGACTAAGGAAAGTGCAGAAAATACAGCAAAGCAAATGAGTTCTGTCAACCCAATATTTACTACCACCCTCAAGTGGTGATTCAGCCAATCTGTTGTATAGATCAGCTCTGATCAGTACTTCAGCATACAGGAGTAAATGAGCAGGCAGAGGTAAATATTAGTACTTAGTCAGGTCTTGCTCCGATAAGAAGCCAAACACAGCCATAGTATACACCTAAACCAAAATTCACAGACGTCCTCAGTTTACATGCAGCATAAAAGAACAGAGTTGGAAAATAATATCTCAGCCCTCTCAAGCAGATACTCTGCTCTTCTCATTTAAAGACTGCCTCGGGAATAGCAACTACCATAAACAAGCAAAAGGGTTTTCTAATTTGAAACCTAGGAGCTGAACGGGGCAGACCTAAGAAAACTCACAATGTAAGGGCTTAAATTCTCAAAAATTAATGCCAATTTTCATTTGAAGCAGCTATTGGTTTACTTACCCACTTGAAATGTCGGACAACTTATTCCCATCCTCCAGCTACTAAGGACTTAACAATAAACATTTAGCTTGTAAACTCTAGCTTCTTCTCTCTGCTTTGCCAATCTTTTCTACTTTCTTCATCTCAAAAGAATCTAAGTTTGGAGCGTACGCCAAACAGCCACTTTCCTAATCTTCCTGATAATCCACACAACTGTCTGATATGGTAATGATGTATAGGAATCGATTACATTGAGAGGAAGCACAAAAAAGTTCATTTAATGTCTCCTCCATTTCTGAAATACTATCCTGGCTCATGCTGTTCATACATACTTATGTCAAAGGTAGCCTAAGGAAAAAAAAAAAATGCTTGTGCCTCCAGTACATGCTTGCGTTTACAATTTTCCAGACCCTGTTTCTCTGTTCACAATTTATTTTCTTCATATCAGCTTTAAATATGAAGTAGGTTCCCAATGTTTACTTAAATTTTTCAGTTTTTAAAAATAGTATTGCAAGCATATGATTCTCATAAAGTATCTTGTGCAGGGGGAAAAGTAAGCCTAGAGGCAAATCCTGTAACTCTCCAGACTGTAAAGACAGAATGATGACAAATTGTATAAATATGTGCAAATTGTCCAAATGATGTCATGTATCCAGGCTTGCAAAACTCAGGAAGAATATTTGAGTGTAAGGTCAGCACAGACTCTTTCTTTGAATAAAATTGAGCAATTATATTCAATTTGCTTAAATTTATCACCAAGAAAAATGTTTTGTTTAATCTTAATCTTCATTCTATTTTTAAAGCATTTTAGAACTTACTGTATTATTACATCAGTGGAGGCCTACAGTAAATTGAGGAAAACCCTGATAGGTAGCAGCATACATTAAGCACGCTGCCTGTTGGAAAGGATTGGTGAAGGAGGGCAGCATACCTGTGACCTAGTACGTGAAACTCCTCAACACAATTTAAATAGCAAATTGCAGAGCCTTGCAAAGGTTTGGGTTTTTGTTTTTGTTTTGTTTTCTTGAGACAAGCAGCACTTTAGATTACTTTTAAAAAACGGGTATTAAAACACTATCTGTGGCTAGAGGACAGGCCTCCTTTCTCTGGGTTCCAACTGGTCTCTAAATGCTTATACCCAAGTCTTTTTAATTTACATGACGCAGGTCTCTGTTCCTCTCTTCGTCTTTCTCTCCCTCTCTCCCTTCCCACCCTTCCTCTCCCCTTTCAGTATCAAGGTCAACCTTCTCCAATTATTCGTCTGCAAACCATTTCTTTCTTCAGGTTTTCCCATTTACATTACACAGATCGGTGTCTCCTTGGGTCAAGCTGCTTTAACTTCCACTGCATCTTTTTCTCACCTTCCAATGCTTTGCTTCCTCTCTGCTCTCACCCTCCACCCCCAGCCCCTGCAGTTTTCGAGTAAGCAAATTATAAAAAGGGAAAGAAAAACAGGTTGTTTCTGCTTTCCTGACAAACAGCTTCTAACCGCGGTCATTAGAACACAAGTCCAGTTGAACATGCCAGTATTTTTTACCAATGCAATGAGCTGTTCATTGTCCCTGCACATATACATTTGCTTGCAGAGGTGACAAGGAACTCATCACCTGTTTGGGTTGTGGGCCTTGGTGGTGGGTGCGAATGCCTTTGCATACTCTCAAACATGTTGATGTCTGGACCCTTTGGAGCAGCCTGGCAATATTCATTTGACAGACTGTGAAACAGTTGTTTATGACAGTAGACCACTGTACCAACCATCAGCTAGGCTTCAATTCCTATCATTAAAAGAAACAAAATTATATGTACTTGTTTTTACAGGTGTATGTATCATTGTCCAAAGAGAAAATGATGACAAACCTAAACAACTTTAAAACATATCTGTTCTCTCTGCTTGTGTGATCCACAGGGTTCAATATATTAAGAGCAGTGCCCACTGCATTTGAGAGGTCAAACAAATTTGTTGTAAATACATAACATGCATTTGCCTCTATCTCAGGGCCAGACTGCCTGCACACTTTTGTGAGCTGTGACTCACACAAGGAATCGACGTGAGTAAAGGCTTTGATTTCTGGCCTGCCTGTTCAGGCAAGAAATTAAGAACAGATGGAACCTGTTACAAAAGAATTTCTGAAGTATGAGCTTTAAAAATGGTGGCATTTTTTGATTTGTTTTTCGAGAAAAAGAAAAGCTCTTACGATGTTAGTGGGATGCTATGTGGCGTATGGCTAATTTGGAGTCATGCAATCCGATCTAACATCAAGTTAACACTAAAGCAGCTGAATGAGCCATTCTCCAAACATGTCTCAGCTGCAAATGTTAAAGCCCCTGTAATTGTTACTTTTAAGAGTGCATTAAAAAGGTTGTGAAAACTGTTCGTTGTAATGATTTCTACAACAGGATCTCTGCAAACACACAGCTGGAGGCTGTCAAACACACACCTCCTTAATAGACAGCACTGTGTGTACAATTAACACGTTAATTTATGGAGTAAACTGATCAGGGGAGACTAGAGCTTCAAAGTCAAGCACTCACCATTAAGGTAGAAGTGAAGTTATGTGGCAAGAGCTGCCTGGCTCACTGCAGCCCTTCCCCACACAAAGGCTGTGCCTGTGCTGCACAGCCCAGAGGTGCTGCCCGGCCCCTGCATCCCTCCGCTGGACCCCAAATCCAGGTGGGGATAGGAACGAGGCGTGCTTCTGTGCTCCCCATAAAGGTTTAAACTAGAAGAAGGTAGATTCAGGCTAGATATGAAGTAGAAATGTTTTACACTGAGAGTGGTGAAACACTTGCACAGGTTTCCCAGAGAGGTGGTAGATGCCCCATCCCTGGAGACATTCCAGGCCAGGCTGGATGGGGCTCTGAGCAACCTGATCTAGTTGAAGATGTCCCTGCTCATTGCAGGGGGTTGGACTGGACGACCTTTGAAAGTCCACTCCAATCCAAACTATTCTATGATTCCCTCCCATCCTCCCCCTGACATTAAAGGAAACATCAGGACATGGAACAGACAGGGATACTGCAACCAAATATTCAGTCAGATTGACTGGGGAGGAGGCGGGTAGCACATGCCCTCCTGCCTGTGTGGTGTATTCAGCAGGTAAATGCCGGATCAGCCAAAGACACCGTAAGAGATATTACCATAATAATTTAACATTAGGAACACTTCACACCAAGGTATGTGTCTGTCAGAGAAGAGGGTAGTTTCCTTGCCGTGGTTATGCCCTGCTCTAACACGAAAGAGTTGAGAGTTTGGGATAGAATGGGGCCCAAGGCACTTTAGGCGTGAAGCCACCAAAGTCAGTCCCATTCATTGTGCCAGAACTCAGAATTAGCCAGTGGGGAAGGAACATAGTCCAGCTAACCATCACTTCCCAGCACTGGAGACCTAGGTCTGAATTGAAAATCCAGAACCTGGCAATTCCTTTTAGAGCAGGATGTTCAGACTTCTTTAGAAGACAGCCTTTCCTTTTTTCTTTAACATACGAGGCTTTAGGCTTACTTTGATTAGAGCATTCATGAGGAAATTCATGAGGAAACTTCACATGCTGAAGTCTCAACTAGAGGAATTCAGGTTCATCTGTACAGTAAGGTGTGCTCAACCCATTTAGTTGAAGGCTGCTTTGGAGACCAACACTCTACTTGGTCTTTCTCCTGCTCACAGCCTTCCCAGCCCAACGTCACTTTCAGTAACTGTCTCTCTCTGATGCCCTCTCCAGATGTGCTTCTGCACACCTGCAATTACCCCTGCTCTTGGAGTCACGGCCTTCTCTGGGTTCTCCTTCTGGGTGTCTTCCATCAGGAGACAACAACTATGATTTTCAAGCCCAAAATGAGTTGCTGGTTTTTCATTCTGATTTCTTAGCCCAATACCAGATCTCCTCTTTTTCTTTCCACTACCTACAACTCTAACTCTTCAGAGAAGAATGAAGTTGGGTAATTCCTCTCATACTTAGTTCTCATAAGCATCCTGTACTTCCACACCACACATCTTCACTTCACTAGAGGTAAATGCAGCAAGTGTGGACAGGCTATACAGAGCTCTAAGGGATAAACAGATCAGCAGGACAGTGAGGAAAAAATACGACCTGCCAGAAGGAAGACAAGCTCAGCTCTGGGTAACCAAAGAAGCAGTACTTAAGGTTACCACCTCTGCAGAAAGTATTAGGTGACTGGTCTGGCCAACATTTGTTTGTGTGGTTGGTCATTAGATTTATTTTTGAGGTCAAAATAAGAGTATTGCTGGGGGAGATTCAAATACTTGGAGGTTAGCAGTTTGGGAGTGCTGCTTTCTTATTTGCTTCCTTCTGCCACAGCCACAATAGATGCAAGCCAGGAGTAGCCTCCATGACTCTTTTCTTTTGTTGGTTGTTTTTCTGAAGTAGAACCCATACCTCCCAGTTCTGACACCCCTGGCCATAGGTTTTCACTTCTGTGAGTTATCAACTCCCCTTTCCTGTGTTGCTGTCGACTTCTTGTGGGGGCAAAAGGAATTTGGCCATTTGCTCAAAGTTTCTGAATCTACTGAGTTTCCAGGCACTTGCAAATCTCAGACAAGTGTCCATGTACCTGGATAAACCTACTTAACGTCTCACATTCATGCTGGGTGCACTGAGCTTGCCAAACATGCAGAGATACATTTCACAGTGATAACACAGGAAACCAAGGTCAACCTGGGTGTATTTGGATGCTTTATCTATAAAACTGTGCATGAATCCTGAGTAGATTGATCGAAGCAGTGCCCAAGCCTACTAGTCTTTCATTTCATACAGCACCTATAGATTCACAAGAATATCTGTCCGCCAGAGAGAAAACTATCTGCTTAAAGCAGAGCAGGACTTTTTAATCTCATTTGAGGATCTCAGATTTGAAATCAATTCCACCTTCTGTCCTACTTTGCTTCATGCCTAAAAGACCTTTTCTGGCAATGTCTAGCATATTCACCACTCCACTTTGCTAAATAACTTAATAATGGTTCTGTTAATTAATCCCCTTTGTAATCCATCTTTCCACTCCTTTGACCACTGTTCCTCTCGGTGCCCTAAAAATATGCCTGCCAATGCTAAACCTCTGGTGCAACACTCTCATTTTGCAAAATTTGTACTGCTGCCGAAATGACGGGCACACAGTCACTAAAGCAGGGTACCCTGCTCAGAAGATCGGTGGTGTCCTGCCTCTTTGAACAACAGCAGCAGGAGGATTCGCGAAGGGAGTGCATGACTTTTCAGGAGGGAAAGCCAGCCTGCAAGAGCAAGAAGCTGCTGGCCTCTCCGAGAGGCGTGGAGCAAGAGGGCGGGAGGCTTTGCAGGAACAGGCAGCCATAGGAACGAGACTCAGCCTATCTGCCAAGTCTACCACTTTGAACATTTGAAATGTTGGCAGGTATGCAGCCAGAGCACGGTTTCAAGAGCACTTGTAACACCCTGGTCTTCTCTCACACCTCCAATATTCACTGACAGCTCTCATTAAATTAATCCCTATAAAGCAGTGGGGATTTGAACAGTTTTGCCACTCTCTCAGAAGGTGTTACACCACTACTTCACCACCATTGAGAATCGTGGCCACCCAGTCTCTTGTCCCAGAAAAAGCAAGTATTTGAAAAAAAATCCCATCAACAGAATTCTAGGAAAAACGGAGTTGCCCAGGGAAGTCTAACCAACAGTTAACTCACATGGACTCAGAATAAACAGAGACCTACAAGAAGCCATCATAAAATTAACATTTTCATGGAAATCGAGGGAGAAGTGTTCTTATAAAATTCAAAACAGTTGCAGCCATGGGATATATCAATGTCTTTAGAAAGAAAGTTTTTAATACAGTTATTTAAAGCTTTGTATTTGCATTCTGGATTTTAAGTTTCTCACAGATAATGTTTGGATGTGCACAGCCAACTGTCTTTTGAACTGGGCCCTTAGGCTATCAGCGGGCACAAGTGGTGAACATGTTGCCTTGGTTAAAACCATTTCTGCCTCCAGACAGAGAGAAAAATCTATTCACCAACATTTTCAAGCTAAAAATATTTAGACTCTGTCTCAACTCCAGAATTACTTCATGAAAGTATTTTCTGCCAAGAGATCATGAGGTAAATTAATGACATTAAATTATTTGGCTGTCTTCTCCTCTTGCCTCTGTAATGCTAAAGTGTCCTTCACTATGATATGTGTAATAAAAAAACCAGCTAGAAATAAACCTGTGAGAGCCCTGGTGTGATAAGATGATAAGACACAAGGGATTCTGGAGAGCATGACTCGCCTACAATGATGGCAGAAAGATCCTGCATTTACCCTGTCAGTATCTTTTGCTGGAATAACTAACCACTTCATTTTACATAGTAAGGCTCAGTCACATCTGAGAAGTCTTATTAGCCTAAAAGTGTAATATTCTCTGTCCAAGAACATGACTCCTTCAGACAAGTTGTCATGGAACATGGACAACTCACCAAATAAACTTCTGTGCTGCTGACCCCTGGAAAGCCAGACATAATAGAGAACACATGCGATCCCTCCTCATGGATACCAAAGACAATTTTCAAAACTAACCAAAGAGCAAAAGTCTCATTTTCAAGGATGTCTTTTACTATGTCTTATTTAAAGATTTTGAAACCTTGTTTAAGGGCTTTCTTAGGTATTTTGTTTAGGTTTGATGCCTAGCACAGGACCCCATATGCAAGTATCTTAGCCTTTAGCTTTTATCTGATCCCAGAATCTGGATTCACCACCTAGAGAGAAAAATCACTTAACTTCACTGGTTTCACAGCTTAGAGCAGAACTTTTCCATTTGCCAACTTCTCAAAAGTTTTCATTGCATGTAACAACTAGAAGTCAAAACTTTCTTCCTCAGTAAAGGAGAAATACTGTTTTTTGAAGTTATTTTTAACTCTTAGAAAACTTGAGGAACTTAGATTTAGAAAAAAAAAAAAATCGCTGGACAAAGTTAACCTGCTTAGACTGTGCTTAAGCTGTAACTGGATTTTGGGGCTTAAATTTAAATGTTTTGCACTATCTAGGCAGAGATACTCAGTAAGTCTATGTCATCCCTAAACACACTTTGCTGACTACAAAATTTAGGCCAGAAAATTTTCATTAGATTTGTGCATTTTGCTTTCGGCTCAAAAAAAAAAAAAGCAAGACCAAAATACGTTCTCACTTCAGGAGAAACCTGCTAGAACCATCTCAGCCGAACCACTACAGCGAGAGGTGGAATATAACCCACAATTCCAAAATCCATAATCTATGTATTATATGTAATATAAGGTAGTATTAATAATTCTAATTGTGCGGCCAAAGCTTCTTAAGGTGGGTATGATTCTAAACAAAAGTCTTTTATTTCCTTTGTATTTTAACCTTATTGTTGCTCCATGGAGGAGCAAGCACTGAAACATATGACAAATGTTAACTTAATGTTGATTTCCATCTATCTAGAAGAAAGAATGTAAAAAAATTGGTAACCTTGTATCTTTGACTACCAAGAAATGATAGAATCTTCACTGGCTTAAGTGCAAAAACATATTTGAAACGCAAAGAGACAAGGTCATCTGTGTTGGAATAAGTGTACGCAAATTCAAGGAGTTCAACAAAGACTTATGTAGGTGCTGTTTCAAACCAAAAGCCTGGACCATTTTTGACCCTTACTCAATAATTTGCATATTCATATCATAAATTAGCTGAGATCAGATCTCTCTGTGTGTTTAATTTAAACTTCTGAACCTAACAAAATATCTGAACAAATCTGAGGAAAAAATCATGCTTATACTATGTGGACGATGGCTTTCTGGACAGGCTGAAATCACAATTTGAGGGCACCTTCTCATCCTTTAGACACCCCCACTTTGGAACACATTATATTTATTTCACTTTTTTTCTTTTTCTTTTCTTTTTTTTTTTTTTTTTTCTCCCCTTGCTTTGCAGCACTATCATGACATTTCAGCTGTGCACAGCTTATTAACCTCAACATTACCGCTATTGGGAATGAAAAGCCCAACAAAGCTTCTTAGGTTGCCAAAGTGGCAACTGGAGAGAAAGATTGTTTGTCGTAAAATTGAACTGTGCTGGGTTTTTAGTAGTCACCTGCTGCAGAGCAAGTTCTTCCTCTCAAACTGTCCTGGAAACACCTGTGCCCACATGCACTGGGGAATTTACCAAGGGATTCAGGGCAGAAAAGTTGGCTGAGGAAGGAAACACTTTCTCCTAACCAATTTGCTGTTGTATTGAAGATGCTTTTTGCCAACTGGTATTAAATAATTTTTTTTTTTTTTTTTTTTTTATTGCTGGCATCCTTGGAACGATCAGTGCAATCACAATTACTTTGACAGGCATGCTGGAATTGGAGTAGGCAGAAAATGGCCTTAATGGGAATCTTTTACAAAGCAGCTGTTAGAGTGTGGTAACAAGACTCTGAATAAATGGCAGCTACATAACTTCCCCTAATCAGATTGGAGCAATCAGTTTGAAAAATTTTCCCATATGTTGAAGAGTGGAGCTTAGGCCTAGGGTTATGGCAAGGACACAGGCCATGGTAAGGTTACAAAGTCTGGCTACAATTAAACACTCACTGCAGAAATCGTGATGATGCTTCGGGGAGCTATTGCACTTTAGCCATTTGTAATTGCACATTCGGAAATTACTCACTCCAAAATTACTCAGGGCCCAGTTACATGGTTTACAAACATATGTTCTCAGAGAGAGGGAAAAACATTATCCCTCCAATGGGCACCATTTATAGATTTGTTTATGGTTATTAATGAAATGTAACTTTGTGAGATTGTTTATTAATAGTTGCATGTGATTTTGGGGGTTCTGTTTATCATTAATTTAATGATTAAGCCACATTTCTGCCTAGCAAGGGCAAATCTGTAATTCTCATAGTCTGTTAATGCCCCAGTTTAATGCCTCTCCTGTCAGCACTCATTGAGTAATCCAGTCAGAGTATTTCTCCTTAGTAGAGGTATTTCTTCTGATTTCTTTGCAGACTAAACCAAGCTTCTGTGTGTCACATTATCTATGGCAGGATAATGTGGGCTGGCACCTGATCTGTGTATCAGTGGTGCCACTTCAGATATGTTTTAGGACTGATAAAGTGTGAAAGTTATGTAGAAAATTAGCATTGCACAAGCTTTGTAATTATACAGCATTTTATGAATTTAATGAAAAAAGACAAGGCCTTCAGGGTGTCTCTTTTTTCTGGTAGCTAATGCAAGGAAATTTTCCATTGTGTTCCAAAGCTTATCCTTTCTGCATTTTCTGAGCCTGGGAAACAGACAGTGAGCCCAATGTTCTTCACAGGTCTAGAGAACAAGATGCACTGGTGACTGACAGCACTAATGACCTTTCCGTTTATTGCACAGGAAAGAGCTGTAGAAAGCCATGTTCATGTGTGTGATGGAGGCTGATCAGTGAACCAACAGGAGAAGGTAGCCATCACTTTAGAAAATACAATCCACATAATTTTCAAATGCACCAGGTTTGCACATAGTTTCAGCAAGATAGAGAGGTGTAGTGCTCAGTATGCTGCTTTACATCTTTTCTCAGTACTGTAAGATCTCCAATAGTTTCCAAAGAAATTTTTGTTCAAAGAATCCAGCGTGTTACTCTATATCTGATGGGAGGCTCTAAAAAAGAGATACTGTTTTTAGTGTTATGGACCTGCAGTGTTGTCTGATGACAAAACCTGAATGCAAAAACATGCCAACAAACAGGTATGTTACTTGCTTTAAATCGAGTTGATGTGATTCCCCCATGGCTTTATTTATTTATTTAAGCTTCCAACAGAGGCGCAAAGTTACAGAGAGAGGAATTTGCAAAAACTTTGTCTTCACATAGGTGACTTAAGTTAAATGAATGGCCTCTCTGACTTTCATACATAGTTAGGAAACAGAAACTGATGCTTTGAGAAGGTAGCTTAAACCTGCTGCTCTGAATGGACACGGTTTGGCATTGCTGCACATTTGGGGCTCAGATGACACCTAACAACGTAAGTGCTTTCCCATGAGCAATGTGGCTTCCTGCAAGTATCTCTTTCTCCCTTGCTCTGTGTGTAAAATATGTTGCACTCACCCTTACAAGTGTCCTGCCAAATGGCATGAGTTAATGTAGGATCCTGCTTTAGGATTTAGGATGTTTCAGCCCTCCCTTTCTGCATCTGTAATGCAGCGAGTAGAGTTAAATCTGTTAAATTTTGTAAATACAAATGGGTTAGATTCTGTTCACAATGTGTTTGAATTCAGTCAATTAATTGAATCAATCAGGTCAAATGTTTAGTTTTACCTCTTTTTTCAAAAGAGGTTTTTTGAAAAAATTTCACAGTTCTTTTATTTTAAAAATAAAAAAAAAAAAAAAAGTTCTAACTTGCTTGAGTTTTCCCACATAGTTTTGGGGATTTTTTCTCCTTCTAAGTCTATGGACTGAGATATATTAGATGGGCCAGACACCATTTAAAAAGTCCTTCCTGTGCTGATACCTTTTGCTACACTTTTTTTTGGAGACTGAAGTTACTGGTTTTGCATTTCAGCTTCATTTAGAAGTACATGCTGGGTAACAGGATTGTTCATGCTGTGTCCTGTGGAAACAACATTAAAGTACACTACAGTTTACCTTTTCAGAGATGTATAACAAGCTAGTGTGAAAAAGTCTTTTTCTTCTGGGAAGAATTAAAGAGAGTCCTATCAAAATTACTTTTTAAATTAAAAATATTAAACCATAAAATTACTTGATTTGTTTCCTCTTTAGTCTTTCTTTCCTTTTACTATTTTCAAAAGGATATGAAGAAAAAGTAATTAAGTTTTCGCTGACGTATCTTAAACCTCTGTTTAGTGAGACACTTCAAACGAAAAAGGATATTTCTATTTTTCAACTGCACTTGTTTAATTTTCACCCCATTCTGATTCTAACAGAAGAAAAGAGGTGGCATAAATAGTTGAACACTTTAGTGTAGACAGCTTTCTGGCTCAGAAGCCATTTCCAGGACACGTCCAGCACACAGAGCACTGCTGATGCCTTCTGGAGCCAGGCAGCTGTCTACACTAGGGCTCACTCTCCTGTTAATACCAGGCTAGCAGAATCAGTGCCTCTTCAGATTTTAATCAAACTACCTGAAATGTTGCTGAATACTGTGTGAGCTGGGGGACAGAAGGACTTAAATTGTTTTCAGCACTGTTCAGCTGCAGCCACTGTTGACACCAGTCATCAGCAGCGAGTACTTTTCCTAAAGTACATGAGGCCATAACGTCCTTACAGCTTGAAAATCATTCATTCTCACAATGCCCACACATTCTTCTTCATGCGGTATGCTTTCTTGAGAAAAAAAAAATAGTCCAAATAAAAGATTCTTGCCTTAAAAAACATGGCTATTCACAGGGGTTATAGAAATGTACTTATTTGTAAATTGGTTGTAAAGGTTTGAAAACTTAAAGGGACAGCCACAGCCTGTGGTTGTTAGACATATAGATTTCTCTGTCCCACCTAGAGAAAAAAAAAAAGCATTTATTTTCAGGTTAAAAATTGGTTTTGGAACTACGTTGTAATTGTGCATATTCATTAAAAAAGAGCTGAAGTAGAGTGGAATAGTAGACTGTCACCTGAGATCCCCAAATGTAATGAAAGACTCCTAGAAAAAAAGCATAGTATCCGTCCTACTATCCATCACTGAAGTGTTAAGGTTAAAAAAGTATCCCCCTTGTACCATGTCTAAAATTTGTGTAATGTGAGGAAAGTGCAGAGCTAGACCATAACCTAATTTTCCGGTACTTACCCATACAAAGCTTTTCAACACTCTGGCTGTGTGCCAGCAGAAGAAAAAGGGACTATTTCTAGTTGAACAAGGTATATTGAGTGACATAAGCAGAGCCACACATGCGGGTCCATGGGTTGTTTTCGTCTTGGGGTCATTGCTCTTTCAGAGCTACCTCACCCTCTGGTTTTGCTGGCCACTGAGTTCTCTGATGAGCTGACTCTGGGGTCATGGTATGGGCATCTGGCATGTGCCCCTCAGGGAAGGTAGAACTGCCACCCATCTTGCTTATGGATCTGACACAGCACCTAGCCACAGCAGGGGGAGAAAGAGAAAGAGAAAAAAAGAAAGAGAAAAAAAGGAAAAGGAAAACATAAAGAAAAATATAAAGAAAAAATAAAATATAAAGAAA
>VWYH01011045.1:30215-116633 GCA_013399365.1 Pampusana beccarii
CTTCTTCTCTTTCTCTTTCTCTTTCTCTTTCTCTTTCCCTTTTTCTCTTTCTCTTTCTCTTTCTCTTTCTCTTTCTCTCTCTCTCTCTCTCTCTTCTCTGTTCATTTTAGAGGAATGGGGGAGACCAAGAACTAAGTATCTTTACTCCTCTGAATCTGGGTTGTCTCCAGCTGTCTTTCTGTGTGAATAGCAAAATTGCTTGTACTACAGTGCTCCTGGGGTTTTGCATTACAGAATGGTCTGGAGGCAAAGGGGAAACAAACCAGAAAAAAGAAAAAGAAACCTCACTGCAGTCTTATTAGCATACCTGGGTCGCTCTCCTCCCCTCTTTTTTGAAACCGATTCATGATTAGCAGAAATTCGTCCCATTAGTCCCTAAGTATGTGACCTTATACTACTTATTTTGTACACTTCATTACAAATATAAAATGCATTGACAGAAAATATGAATTCCACATACAACATAAAGTAATTATACACACATATGCATACTTGGCATGTTATATGCATTTATATATAAATATTAAGTGAAGTTACTGGGGGAAACAGCCTAAAAGAACAGGTTGTTCAAGTGAGTTGGTAGATATTTGAAGAAAACTGTATAAAAGGCAGAAGATCCTTTCTGATGAAGAAAGCTAAGAAAGTGATTTATAACAGAAAATTTTCAAGAGTCATAGAAACAACAAGAAAGCATGTGGAAACTGGAAGCAGATCCAATGAACAAGAACAAATGTAAAAGAATAAAAAAAATAGGAAGACAAGCAACTTGAAGATATAAATGACGTATCAGTAGCAAAACACATAAAGAAAATCATTACTATAAAAGCAGTTAGAGGAAAACCAAGAAAATAGTTGACCTTTTAGTAGGAAAGATCTCAGGGTTTTTTAGTCTAAAACAATTGTTCAAAGCTTTCTATTTTCCCTTTTTTGCCTTGGCCAAGGTAAGACCAAATGGTTAACAAAACTTGTGTCTGTAATAGATTTAAGAATCCAAACTGGAAAGAACATTCAGAATACACTGTGACAGCTGCCTGCTTTCACATTGTCTGAACTGTGTGAGATTCCACAGAGGATGCTTAGAGAAGTAAGTGGAGCAGGCCAAGGACTACTTATTTGAGAACTGTAGGAGTTTCTTAAAGATCAGAAAGTGACAAGTATAATGCCTACATATATGTAGATAAGGGAAAAAAGAAGAGTCTAGGACTTGCAGATTCTCAGAAAAGTAACGGAGCAAGCAGTTTTTAAGCTGATGAGGAAGAAATGAATAATAATCAACCCCGATCAAGAGAAACTGTCTTTTTTCTCTTTTTATGACAAATCAACAGATTTTGACCTTAAGTGAAAAGAACACTTGATCTATTTTGACTTCAGTAGTATTTTGACTCTGTTATTTACAGGTGATTTCATGAAAAAGTAGGGAAATATCTGTGGTGAAAGAGTTACTAAACAGCAAACTTTACTGCAAGCGTAATTATAAACTGCCTACTGTCAAATTGAAGACTCTGAAGGAGTCTGTCTGGAATCTGGAATCTTGTCAATATTTTTTATTAATTACTTCAATAAAAGAATAGAAAATGTATTAATCGAGTCTTCAGATTAAGCTATCTGGATAGCTTAATCAACATGTAACATGATGAAGGTCACAGTTAGAATTATAAGACTGATAAACTGAATAAGTCTCCAATAAAAAAAAAAAAAATACTCATAATCAGCAGAGAAAACTATGGATTTCTTCACCTATATGGAAATAATCAAATAGTAGATGGAGAATTTTCGTGTATTATAAAATGACAAAGAAATTGAATTTTAGAAATAAACTCTTAAGAATTTGGGTGAGTGTAACTACTTGAGTAAAGATATCCTAAAGCAGCCTTCCAGATGGAACGATGAGACAAAAATTAACCTTCCATTATTCACTTGACCTGTCTACCTCAGTTGATTCAATAGTTAAATGGAGACAGCAATATTGAAATAGCTCATCACAAAGTCACATGGTTTAATTATACAAATCTTAACACACCTTGATCAAGAATACTGCTAAGTATTCTGACCTGTTATACAGCGTGATACATAGATGTGTGTATATAAATCTGTTATGTATTGTGACAGCTTTGTGGTCACCTGTCATAACTCTCAGTTTTATGGTACAATTCACTCCTGACATGCTGTGCCGACTCCTTGTCCTAGTGCCTGTTCTAAGTTTCTTCTAAAACACAGGATCTTTCTCATTGTAGTTTTTTGCTTACTGCACGTTTTTCCTTCATTACAAAGAAGCAGAGATTGAATGCAGTTTCTTCGTTGTATGCTATGTAGTTTGTCTGAGGTTCTGGGTCTGATTTTGACATCTACCTCGGAGAGATCTCTCAACTGAACGATAAACAGGGCTTTAAATTTGAACATATGAATTAGCCACAGGGATTTTAAATAGACTTTTTGACCTACGACTGTAAAATTCTATGTATTGTTATACACCTCTCTCTGGGACCGTTTGATCACTTTATTATTTATAGATTAAAGAACATTGTTGCTAATTAATACTGTTCTAATTGTTGGCAGTGTATACGTGCTTGCTTTGATGTTTTTTTGATCCTGTATTTTGGGGATTTCACTTACTACTTTTTTTGGATGATTTGGGATTTTGGAACCTGTATTTTCAAGCCCTTGTTTCATTTTCTTATTACTGAGGTCTCCTCTTTTCTAACTTCTTTGCTTCTCATCACACCATTCCTGTTTCTTTTTAATCAAGTCTTATGAAATGGGGCAGCCCCAATTAATTCTTCAACATTATACAAGTAGATGCTTTTTTCATTGTCTTTTGAAAAAATGGATTACTATAGAGGTTAATATTTTGTTACCTGCATCACATTTGCCTTATGTTGTAGCTTGTTAGGAAGAAAACCTTCCCAGTTGATGTAATACCGTGATTTCAGGCTAATCATTAGGAGCAAGTTAGCGGTCTGCTAACATTTAAGTTAGTTCCTCTGACAAAGTAGATCCCCTGCACTCACTTGGATGCCCACTTTTTATCACAAGTACGGCCACAAAATGGGAATTTCTCTCACATTGTCTGCCAGATGAGGACTTGAGTACATAAGGTCAGACTGCATAATTGTATCAGTTCCTACTGATCTTAAAATCTGTGAATGATTCAACCAAATATCCCAGATTTTGAACGCTTTGATCAGAAATCTTTGGGTTTAGCATAGTACTAAGATGTCAAGTTACTAAGATGTATAATTATTATACAGAACTTCGCATCACTATTTACACTCATTAAGTAATGTGTTTCACTAATTCAGTATGACCAACAAGAACTGATTGAAACACTGATTTTGGTTTTGTTACTTTTTTTTTCCTTTTTTCTTTTAATGGTCAGCAGAAGTTTAAGCTTTTCAACAACAAAAGAAATCTGGTTTAATGATAAAATTCTACACCTATCGTTCAGCTTTATAATTCGTATTCACCACAAACACCCTGAATTTATATATATATATATATAGCACGATACCACATTTTTAAAAGTATAAAAATAATTGTACAGAATATCTCAAACAAGAATACTATAAGGCATTAGGCAGACAACTACATTTAAGTTATAATTAGCTCCATTGTGAGTTACAGCTTCAAAGAAACGCAAAACTTCTAAGAAAAAATTCAGCTGACTCTACCAAGCTTTGTCTACATGCTATGGCCTAGATCCACTAAAAGAATTAGGAGTCTGACAGCCATTATAAACATCTAAGTCCAAAATGTAGATCTTCAAAACTCCAGCTGAGCTGCTGCCTCATCCCAGGGGATGATAATTTTCTTCCCATGACACCTAAATTTCTGTTAATGTTCTCTAGATATGTAAGACTACATCCAAAAAGATGGTATGTGTCTCTAGCAGAAAGTAGGAAACAGTGTATTTGTCTGTATGCCAAGCTGCAACTCCGAAAAGCTCAATTAAGCTGCCACTTGACCTGGCTGGCATTGATCACACCCAAGCAACACTCTTTCCCTGAAAGTTTCTGCAGGGAACATACAACGTCTCTCTCTGTAAGTGCACTGATACACCTCAGTTTTGATCTTAGTCTTGGCTCATGATTATGCATAACTGGCTTCCAGAAGCTTGCTATTCAACTTGCTATTCACCTGTTAAATTTTATGAGGATATGTCTGCACCACTAGCCAAGAGGTCAAAGGAATGACTTTGTGCATAGCCCACACTGCTTTATTGTGTGATCCCTGGCTCTGCTTTGGATCACTCCTAGTGCCTTTCCACCAGGCAACTCCTGCATATGGCTCTGGGGTCAGCCTTCATGCGCTCAAACAGCAGTATAGGCAACCCCACACCAAGTCTGTCTTGTTCCAGCCTACAAAAGACAAAGTACTATCTCCATCATCACTGTCTCTGCAGGATTTGCACCCTTAAAAATGCCCACGTCCTTCTCATGACAATGTCCAAGGCACGCAACATGTGCCCTCAGATTTACACCGTTAAACCATCGTACTGTTAGGAGACAAAACAAAAAACAAAGAATATTTCTGGTTTGGAACCATAGTGTGATGCATAGGAGTAATGTGCGAAGTCAAGTCCAAAGGCATTGCTTACATGCTGGAAAGATACAGCTCCACACAATGGTTTCAGTATGGTTTCAGCTTTACTGAGAAACGCAGCTGCAAGAAGAGGGAGCCCACCCACTCTCTCTGCTTTATTTTGTAGTTTAAGCTACGGTCAAAAGTGCTTGGCCAGACTGTGAAAGACTCTCTGCATCCAAGGAAATTTCAAACACACATCTCCCAATAGTGGGTGCACATTCATTCCCTCTTACTCTCAGTGAGACACAGTGGCTTCATCATGTCTTCTTCCAGAACAGTTTTTGTTTAAGAGCTGGTGTAGATCTGTAATTCAAGAAGAGTTGAAAGTTGAAGCAAGGGCTTACACACAGTTTCTCTAACTGGTTATCTTATAGGGCTGCCTAAGCAGCACACTGGATTTCATGGAAAACATTTCTGAGTCCTGTCTCATCTCACACTGCCTAAAGAGTTAGGGCATCTAACTCAGGCCTGTGGATCCAATTAAAGAGAAGAGTCATGCAGTGTTAGGTGGTAGTCCATGCAATTAATGAGTCTCTTAGACAGGCAGAAGTCATGTGGTTTTATCTCCTTTGCACAGATGTGCAGATGATCTGCAGAAGCAGTAGAGGTGGTAAAAAGTAGAGGAGAGATGTCAAGGGTAAAGGGTGAAGTCTTAATCTTAGGTAATAAATCGTAGAAACTTCCATGGTCTTCAAATACCCGGAATTTCTTTCACGTTGTCATAGACCTTCCTCATCTGCATCCAGCCTTCAAAAGTCTGCCTACTATCTTCTCATTCTAGAAATCTGCGCTCAGACTTTTTTGGCAGGTATTTTTGTGGGATGCATCTATACTCAGACCTAAATTGCCAGAATAGTTTTTAGAGAACCCCTCATTTGATTCAGTCCATGAGGGAAACAAAAAAGCTCTTAGTTTCTGTGGGAAGTGGAAGTACAGAACAAAAGAGAGTCCCATGACAGTGAACAGTATTAATGATTAATGTTTTCACCTGCAAATATGATCTCTAATTTTCACTCCTTTAAGTCTAGAAAGTCAGTTCAGATGAAATGCTTAAATTTTCTTTTTGGTATAGAAGAAAATAGGTTGCTTATCTTTTAGTGGGGAGCTCTGATAGCTGATTGTGCTATAAGAGAAATGGAATTTAACTTTTTTGTGTGTTACACACTAACTTAGCGACACCAGCAGCTCCTAAAAAAAACAGCAAAAGTTCTATCCTTTTCCCAAACACCAGAGTTCATAAATAGAGGGACTCTGGCTGAACTTTATTCCCATTGAAGCTTATAAGAAAATTGTCACAGAGGTTAAAAAAAGCAAAGCTAGGCCAGTGTTGAAGACGCAGGTATCCTATTACTTATACAACTTTCCCATTTAGTTAATTTTGCCTATAAAAATGGAAAATTATTTCAATATTTTGAACATTCAGAAATAAAGCTCTAGTTTATAATGCAGAAAAAAATTCATACACTACTGCTTCATTTCTTCTGCTTACATAACTCTCCTCATATTTATAGTCTTTTTATAATTTGGAGAATTCTCAGAATGGCTTAAATTAAAATCTTTCACATTTAAATTTTTTAAGTAAAGAGGAGTGCACAAGCTTTTCTAGGCTAAACCTTGTAACTAATAAAACATCAAAGAAAGATGATGAAAGAGATACAAAGATAGTATACGTAAATGCTACCAAGTGATCGTAGGTTATAGAGGAATTTAGTATAGCAAAGATTTGGAATTGCCAACTGAGGTTTTAAAAAAAATGAACCATTGAAATCTTACCTCTAGATTCACTAAGGAGATTTAACTATGCGTGTTCCTCTAGGAACCTTGGAAGTTGCTTAAATACATCTCTGTCTTGCTTCCTGAATTTAGGGCTGGTGTGTATCCCCTGCATATGCTATGTGAAAGGTGGCCCAGGCTTGCCTCTGTGGTGCATTCCTTCCACTGCCAGGGCCCCAAAAGCCTGTCCCCATTGGCACTGTGTGTAGCTAATGTTGAGCTGACGTAGCAGGGTACCAAGAGCTGCCTGTGTTTCTGGAAGAATCTCCACCTGCTCCTGAGCTCACAGGGGGAATAGATAGAAATCTGCTGAGCGTAAACAGTAACTTCCAGCTCCGCTACATGATTGCACTGATCCAACTCCTCCACCGTTAGACAGTCATCAATCATTCTTCCACCTCACTTATGGCCAAATTCCACTCTCAGATGTGTATTCGCAAATCCCGTTGACGTCAGTGGCTAGTGGTGCACCAGAGGAGAAGAATTTAACTCTTCATATAGCTTTCTCCACTCTCTGAAGGTCCTTTTTGCCTTTCCCAAGGCAAGACTTTTTTCCTAGTATTACGTTTAGGTTTAAGCATCGTAAAACATTAAAAAGGCTGACATCGCTGCTCTCAAGTATCAACTCAGTGAACTGTATGCTTTAAAACCTTGTAAAGTTAATGGCAGCTTCTTCACATTCCTGTTTTGTTTGGTTTAAGATACCCTGATAGCGAACAGGGTACACTGGTAAACTCAGATTTAAAGAAGTTTCAGAAAAAAAAAAAAGATGGAATCTCATGTCTTGGGACTTGCTAAAAGAGAATCGGGGAAAAGAGTCTGTTGAAGGAAAAAACTTACAGACACTGAGGATTTCTGGGTACCTTGCAGTAAGATATCAAGTCATCCAAAAGGCCATATTGTTAGAGATTAGGCTGTTTTTAAAAAATAAAACCTCATTTTATCTGACTGATATATAGACTAGACACTGAATGATCTTTGTGAGCATTTAGTTCCTTGGTGTATTTCTGAGGGCTTGGATGAGTCCAGGTGAGTCCATAGGTGTTTTAGAGACAGATATATTCTAGTCTTGAGAGTCACAAATTTGTTTTGTGACAAATTAAAATGTTCTTTAATTTCAAATGAGAGAAGTGTCCTGGGTAGCTTTTATACCCACTCTCAGCAGCCCAATTTATCATTGATTCAACAATTTCAAATAAAGTTTGGAACTTATTCTGGGATGTGTGGCTGAAGTGGGAAGATGTTGTTAATTTTCAGACCTCAGCTATTCCTACCAAGTAATATTACCAGCTGCTAAAAGGTAGCCCTGTGGAGCTGGGTCACCAGGACAAGTCATCCTTTCCCCAGGATGGCCTTGCATATTATCAGAGGTCATAAAGTATTTTGTGCAGCACCAGCAATCTCGGGGAAAAATAAAAGGAAGAAATGGAGAAGAAAAATAAGAATTTGCTCATTCATGGCTCCCTTTAAGAATCTGGATTTCTTCTATCCCAACACAGCCTTCTATTAGCTGAACCTGATTCAAGGCCAACCGCTGAATCCTCACACTGTAGGCTCTAGCTCAGCTGCACAGTAGTATCTTTACATCTGTGCCAGCTAGGGTTATTACTGAGTTTTATAACTTCTGCTATAAATAAAGCCTTGTCATCTAAGCATTCAATTTAAATACCTCTCAGTTTATTTTTGAACACTGGAAGTTAATAATAAATATCATCTTTGTTTTCTAATTTTTTTACTGAGTTGATTTAAATGCTCTTGACAGCTCCAATCCAATCCTCCCATCCAAGCTGACAAGCATGACATGCATCTCTGCATACAAGCTCTCAATTATGCATAATCCAATGTTTTCTAGGGTTTTAATTGAATCACTAGTCTCAAACTTGTTATTTTTAATTTACAACATTTGATTTCTGACACCGGCCCCTCTATGTCATAAATTATGCAGGCAAGAGCCTTAGTTGTGTGGGTGATTAAAAAAAACTAATTAGGCATGATTATAAAAAAATAAAACAGAGACCTCTTAAATATGTGCATGTTACCACGTAAGAGAGGCTTATTTCACTGGAATGCCTGGGTGATTTTTTTTTTTTTAAGAGATTATGTTCAGTTCAGTACAATTTGATTGATTTTGACAGAAATGAAAGAAAATGTAGGATTTTTTCTTCCTGCATATATACCAGAAATTGCATTACATGGCCCGTTGATGTGAATTTCTCCCACAGCTCATTGAATGTAATTTTGTTAAGTGGGCAGGAAAATGAATATGAAGAAAACGGAATAGAATCCAACATTTTCCTTGGCACCAGCAGCAAAACTGAGACGTGACATACATAGATGTAAATATATGCATATATATACATGTGAGGTACAATTAGAGGTATTAACCTTTTATGCCTCAGCTAATAACAGCAAGAAGAAAAACGTGCAGAATGTTAAACATCACTAAAAGGTAGATAGTAGAGGAATGATATATCTGCAAAGGCTGTGCCACCACAGCAGCAAACTAAAGGAAAAGAATGGTTTTCTCTTAAATGGATTTAAGAAGTTGCAAGTGTACTTGCCACATGACCTTGCAGATGTTTATCGTTTTAATTCACTAACAGCTTAAATCTGGCTATTTTAAATACACACTGTGTCAAAAAGAACATAATCCCCCCCTTTTTACGTGTTCTCTTTCCAACAATCTAGGGAAAAAATGAGGAAGAATCGTTGCTTCCCTCCAGCTGTACTACATGATCACTGTGCTCTGAGCCTCGAGTCTGTGCACCACAGACATACACAGTACAGCTGCTCTATCCCACTAAATCAGGCTGTGATGATAATATGAATAAACTAAGGCGTTGCTTCATCAGAAACTTCCAGTTCAGGAAAAAAATTCTACTTCTACTCAATGTTAGACCTGTGTGTAGTTCCAGCAATGCTGCTCTTCCACTCACATATAACCATATGCTTATACAGTTTGCTGGATTGGGACCAAAGACTCAGATGGAGATGCCTAAGGAAGAGCTGGCAGATTTTTTAGTCCTAACACCCTTAACAGCTTTAATAATTCATGGTGCTGATCGAAAATCCAGGATGATCACCTGATACTCAACAAAATTCACTGTGAATTCTGGAGATGTGATGATGTTTCACCTGCATCCAGGGGGAAGAAGACACTTCACAAGAACAGGGGTCTTTTTGATTACTGCAGTTCCCAGAAACATGTCATGGAATATCCATGCTCCTTTCCCTGCAAGGAAGCCCCATCAGAAAAAAGACAAGGATGTCAGAAAGGGCTGAGGAGAGACCAGAATAGAAGGTTGAGCCCATGCTGTTTTTCTATAGTGGGTAAAGCTGCTTCGGAAGTTCTTCACTGACATTTGTAAGACCATCAACAAGACAGAAGCTGCTAAGCAAAAGCAAGAGAAAAATCCATCCCTCCATTTCAGCCATACTGGTGTGCCACCACGGGACAAAAGGGTCCTGAGAGACTGTGACAGGTAGGACTTACGGAGCACCGCATTTCTTGACACATCATCTGCATGAACGTCCTCAGCAAGGCTGCCTGCTGCTTCAGATGGTTAGAAGAGGCACTCTAAGTCAAAGCTGGTTGATTTTTTTTTGAAAATTCAAGATGCTCATTAAGAAGCTGTAAAGAAAAGCTTAAATGTTTACCAATATATTTTAATTGATACCCAGACAGCTTTTGTTTGGATCAAGAAATGTAGGTGCTTGGACATAAAAGAAATCTGAAGTCTCTTCAAGGTGATCCTCCTGCACGTTCTGAGAAAGCTTCAGAATGTACCCTGGCAATGGCATTGGTGATGAGCCATGAGAACAGGGTGCCGTGAGAATACCATGCTCAAACATTTTATCTTTTCCTACCTGAAGGCCTGCCTGGACTGGCCAGAGACCTATATTAAAATTTGGAACAGGAATTTATATTCTTAAGGACAAATCAGTGGAAAAATCAAAGACCTATCTTCAATCTCAAATGTTAGAAGAGATACCTAACTACAAATATTGAAGGTAAAATAGATATGCTCTATTCCTACTGACATATTTTCATATCTGCCTTCTAATTCTGAATTCTGTGTTCAGTTGCTGTGCACAATCTTAAAAGCTCAACTAGAAATGCTCAATATTTCTGTAAATCCAAATCCTACACAAAGGGGATATTCTAACATAAATAGATTTAACCAAAATATTTTTTTTTTTACCAACAAAATCTAAGGTTTCCCTCAAAAGAGAGAAGGTATGTTGCAGAAGAGGTAATTAGAAATGAAACCATGTATTATCAAAAAGCTCTTCAACCACGGTGGTCAAAGTGGTTATAAATCTCCTAAGGTCTATAAAATAGTTGACCTGTGCATTAGTGCACAGGGATAAGTGGAAGAGACAAGGGAGAAACAGCTTCCTTCTCCTGGGTAGCCTGCTCTCAAAAACTTAACAAAACAAAAACAAAACAGCAGAAGTGCTATAAAAATAATGGAGTTTGTGGAGAATTTGACAGTGGCCACAATTTTCTTACAACATCCATCAGCCAGAAAGCTCCTAAAATAAAAACAAAGCTTAAAACAAACCAAGGCTTATGACTGGATCAGCTTCAGTCTTTTACTGTAATAGGCAAACCCACACCATATAAAGTTGTTAATAAATGTCAGGTATATTAAACTTTAAACTAGATAGGTTTGTAATTCCAGATAGTCTTCCTCAACTGAATTCTTGTAATAATTAGAAGCTTTTCTCTAATTTCTCTGTGGACTGTTTCTATTCAAATGTTCTGTTTCCTACTTTTTCCTTCAGCATGAATAACTCTTCTCCCTCTCTTGTCATTACTGTTTGGATGCACTTTAGGACAGCTGTCCTATTTCCTCTTAGTTTTGTTTTTGCCAGATTTGATTAGAGTGTTCCTCCTTCTTTGGCTGGAACAAATATACAATTGGCCTAACATACATCATATGAATCTCTGCCTTCTTGTATGTCCTAACATAAATCCGTATATATACAAATAGACATCTACACATACATTACTAAAGACCTTTTTCTTTTCTCTTTACACTTCCTTTTCTAGCTCTACATAGGCCTTATTTCTGGTAATTGTTATTTAATTTCTTTCAACACTATTCGTCTCAATCAAAGTGAGATGTCTATAGTGTCATTACTACATTTGAACCAATTACCCTAGGACACCTTTATGTTTAATGGAGATAAATCGGTGCTTTTATGATGGGGTTCTTCTGACCTCTTCCAAACTTTTATGTGAGTAAAGGAGATTCATGGCCAAAAAAATGCTTGTTTCTCTCTTACTGCAAAAAGCGTCTATTGTGACTAACCTAGGCATAAACATATACTGTAGACATCTATACTTGGCCAGAATCATCCTATGAAATAACATCCTGGCCTTTCAGACACAGCCTTTTTGGTAAAAAATACTTTTGGAAGCTTCTTAAGTTCTCTACTTACTCCCAATGCTTAATGGAGGTAGATATTCACTCAATTCTCTTTGGAGCTGTTCCCCACAGTGGTTCAAATTTGGTTCTCATTTCCTCAAAGCAAAGTTACCTTTGAAAGTGAGAGAAGAAAATAACACTTTTCTTTGGTTAGCCTGGAACTGAAGCCAGGAGTTCACTAAGATACTGTTTTCCCTTCCCTGATTAGAAATAGTATTCGCTTGTGTGAGAAGCTTTTTTAGAAACCTCTAAATCAAAGCAGAAGCTTGTTGAAGTTACTAGGTCACAGACCCTTGTTGCTATTTCTTTTGTGGCATAAACAAGAAGGAGGCACATGCAAAAGAACCTACATATAATGACTGTGTCAATAATATCCTTACATTTAAATATGACCACCAGGAGTAAGCACTGCTCTGAAATTCCATGGCTCTTGGTGTGCAGTTTCTGACACCTGGCTCTACTGACAGATGGAGTAATCATTTCATATGATAAAGCTGTAGATTTCTACCCGTTCTGGTATGGGAGCTCAAGATCAGGCAAATCACTCATGGGACAATTTTACAGAAATGCATCTGTTTCTGACAGGGCTAAACAAGTTCATGAATAAAGACTATCCATATCCGAATCTGCCAGCTGGAGGCTTCTGAGTGACACTGTTTTGTTTTATCAAATTAAATACTGCATGCAAATTTCTAGTTGTAGGACTGACACCCATTTCTGTGCCACATCTGCTCCTCATTTTTTTTTACCCACCTGTTTCATCATGTCTTCAGCTGTTGGCCTGATAGTGTATTCTGTACAGGATCTAGCACTTTGGAGTTTTAGATTTCCTAGGGCCTCTAGACTAGTGGTAATGTAAATAACAGAAGTTAATTTCCACTGCAAAATCCAAACAAAAACATAATCAGATTAGAAGAGTTCAACTGGGTTTCTACAGTTAGCTCTTCTGGATATTTTTGCTCTTATAAAAATACATCACAGCGTTCTATGGTAGAGGATAAGTGAGGTCAGGTTCAGTACCAGTGTAAAGAAAAATACTGAAAATAAATAGGAACTATGTCCACTTCAGGTCTGCATTTCATTCTTTCCTGTGATATCAACTTTACTACAGTTGGGACATCCAAGCCAAATAGCTTGTCTTCTTGTAAGAGTTGTTTCTACTCTCATAACGCCAGGCCATCTATTTGTCTCATGTATACAGACTTTGTTCGCTGTATGGGAACATTAGCAATTAACTGTCATTTCAACAAAGGAAAAGAAAAAAACTTGGCTAACACAAATAACAATAACTACAACTGCAAAGGGTGATGAAGATTAACTAACAGACCTTTCTCTACGTTGCTTCAGTGAGAATTTGGATTCCTGCATTAGCGTTACTTGAGGACACATTAGAGTGAAGTCGCTTCTCTAGTGAAGAATCTTAAAGGGAACGTAAGCAACCCTAACAGGTATTTATTTTCTGCAACGAGAAGGAAGACTGTGGCATCTAAATTCTTAAAATTGCTTGGCTTATTCTGGAATAAATCACTCACAACTCCAGAACACATTAGTTCTGTAAACCTGTCAGTCATGATCAGTAAATTGTTAAACATCAGAATACAGAAGAGCATGGCTTTGATACACAAGTCCTTGATATAGGTGCTGCAACTTCAACACCAAAGATGTATGGTTTCTGCAAGCATGTGAAATTTTATACCAAAAAGCCTCCACTATTATTCCTTGAAGACTTCTCAGCAAGGATTAGAATATACATATTTCATGCAAAAATCAGACATAAAAAACAAAATGACTCTTATTTATGAGTAGGGAAATTCAAAACCTAGAGCTGCAACCTTTACTTAATGCCAAGGCCATGAAAATGCAATGATCTACAGAAATTCACACTTTTGTCTCTGGGGGCATTGTTACAGGCTCATAAAAAGTCAAATTGCTGTTACTAGAGCTTGCAAATAATTTATACCTATCATTTGTCTTATACTCCTAGCATTTGCCTGCTGTGCTGACCACCTACTCGTGGATGTATGTTGTAGCAATCATGTTCTTGACACAGTCACCAGAAGAGAAGAATGTGTTATTTGAGAGTATTTGAAATGTCCAGGACTGATCTACCAAGCACAAACTACAGGCTCATACACTGAAAAAAGGTATTTTTTCCAAAGTATTATATCACAAGTTCCCAAGTCATTTTTTCAAAGGTAACAACTGACTAAATAAACCAGCAAGGAATCCTTTTTCTCATTGTACTTTATTTAATTCCTCTTAGCAGCTAAATGAGTACACAAAATCTTTCATGAAAGACTTTGCCAACAACAGTACTCCCCAATAAATGTAAGCACAGGAGTACACATTTTAGCAAACTTTTTATTCTTGTTATTGCCATTTTTTATGTTGTAATCCTTCAGATATTAGCCTTTCACAGACTTTTCTGTCATAAATATCAGAACGTTGTTAGTCAACAAGAACTGAAATATATTCACAACCTGGTCTTATCATTATCAACTATCTTGCTATGTACACATTTTCTGATGTCTTATGTATATTTTCCCTCAGTTCATGGGTTGGGAAGTTTTAAATTAAATATTTTATATCATGCAGTGAAATCTACACTTTCGGCACCTATGAGTTCCCTTTTCATTGCAGCAATATTGTTGCAAAAACCAAGCTGAAATCTGAATTAGAATTATCTCTGTTAAACAGAGGCTATTTGCAATCACTCCAACATTTTGAAAATGTTGGCCAAAGGGACAAACATGTCAGCATCTTTCTTCTTTAAATTTATGTAACAGAGGCTAGGCAGGAAAAAAAAAAAAAAGAAAAAGAAAAAAGAGAGAAAGAAAAACTCCTTAGATCATCTAGTTCATCCTGCCAGTCTCTGTATTTATCATCTCATCTTGGGAAAGGACTGTAGACAGCCTCTGGGTGTTCTCTACATGTAATATTGGCAAAATAGGGCCCAAAGTTTTTGTTTTCTCACTACTTGTTAGCAAGATAAACAAACAAAAAAATCCCTCTCAGCTGAAACTAAACCAAAAGAGAACTACAACTGGCTAACCCAAAAAAGGTCTGCAGGAGCTGTGTATCAACTGAGTTTTCTACCCTTTCACTATTCATTTCTAACACGAAAGCTGATCTTAGTGAATACACAATGATGTCAGTCAGCTAAGTACAATCCTATTTTTGGCACCAAGAGGAAAGAAGCATTAAACTTTCATATAATAAAATAGCAACATTAGGTTTAGAGAACATAAGAATAAAAATATTCTAATGTTTCCCTAGGTTCAGTTTAATTCATATCTCTGCCATCAGGAAAGTAGTAACTAGAACATAGTGTTGTCAAATTGCTTCTGTCCCACTCCTTCCCCTTCCCTGGAAAATTCAGAAGGGAAAATTGCTCCAAATCAAACACACTACTATTTCTTCTTTGTTATTCAAATGGAGACTGGGACTGCTGAAAACAATTTATTTCCACATACATTTCAATTATGAAATACCAAATTTTATGGGAAAAAAAGCCAAACCACAGTATCTTTACATTTTAAAAAACCTCAAATGTTTTTATTTGACATATGGAATATTGATTTAATAACTATCTCAAGTTTTTGAGACATCATAGGCCCATTTCACTGTAGCTCCAGAGAACCATAGTTGTGGCTCAGTCTCCTCAAAATGTTTGACTTCACAAGACAAGAAATGTATAGACATTTTCCACTGCAATGAAGACTCTTATCATCACCAATGGGAGTGAAATAAAGCCCTTGTGTAGCAAAATTCATTAATTTTTCAATATTACTTTAGTTTAGAATTGTTCAAAACCACATATCTTTAACTAATTCTATTACAAAACTGATTATTGTATATTCTGTGCAACACACATGCAGAAATCTCAGTTGAAAGCACCAAACTCATCAATTACAAGTTTCCCCATTGGTAAATTCTGGAACTCCATGGATCCATTCTTGCACCGTTATGAAAACTCAATATGAAATCTGAAAATTACTTCAGCCATTCTTCAGCCCATGAATAGGACCAAATGCCCTCTGGACCATCACTAGTCAGCTTTCCCACCTAAAGGGCACCTCACATCTCAGCCCATATCATTTTTGCTTACCGCTGAATGAGAAACTCATTCTTGGCTAGCAAAAGCCGAAAACACAATGAGGACCTGAATCCAAAGCCTTGTGCATTTAATAGGAAAATTCCCACTGGAATGAAGAGGCTTAGGAGGATCCAGCCCTGAGCAATTTACAGTGTATCTCCTGATCTGTATTTTAAGCCTGGGAGACATGGAATATAAAGTATACATTGTACATATATTAGATGTTTAATATAACTCCAAGCCATATCTTTGATTAAGGTATCAGAAAAAAATGAAAGCAAAAGTAATGTTATAATGTAAAGCATGTACCCATTTATTTTACCACATTCACTGATAATATTTTCCTAAAGTTTTCAGGCAGGCTTTAATAGAAAACAGTGATAAATGTAACTTACTAGTTACCCTCCACTGATCTCATACCAAAAAAATTAGAAAACAGCAAAATACAAATTTACACCTTCAGTTTAACTTTTGCTTAAGACAAGCAGGTGTTAGAGCTTCAGTTCATGTAGGTTTCTTTCCCATCAAATGTTTTTGAATAGCAATAGCTAAGAAAACTAAAGCAAGGCAGAATGTTTTGTTTTCAGATAAGATCTATCTGATTAAGAAATGCTGGTTATTACCAAAGAGACTTACTGTAAACACTTGAGGTAATGTTGGTAAATGCTACTTTAGGCAAAAAAAAAAGTCTGTGCAGAAAGGATGCAATCTTGCTTTTCTAAACAAGAACAATCTGTGGCAAAGTTTGGTAAATGTCACTCCCAGAGTATATTTAACACTGATGTTTGGGTAGGAAACTGCATTGTCCACATCAATGAAGGTTTGGTGCTAGCAGAGTTTCAGATAACAAAAACAACACAGATAATTACATTTTAAGTTTACAAGAATGACTTTATGGATCATTTCACTAAAAATCATACTTACATTTCAACAGGCTCCTAGTGCAGAGCTGCACAGGCTTAGTATGACCCACAGTGCTTCCAACATCTTTTTCTCCAAAAGCCCATTTTATTAAGCTGAAGGATAAGATTTGTATCTGCCTTCCACTGACAGGATCTGCCACAGCAAGAGTTAGAAAACCAGCTTTGCCACCTGAGAGTTGGTTGTGGTAGAATGTTGTACTTTCTTGGCCTACAAATTCAGGATTACCAGTTCAAGAAACGGCTCTACAGTGCACAGAGACATGCAAGGCCATGAATTCTGTGGATTACTCACAGGAGAGTTGAAAATGCAGATGTACTCCACATAATGCATACTTTTCTGAGACTACTACTTTCATGGTAATCATGTGCCACACAAAAAGCATGATGGTACCTCCATCACAAAGATCCATGTCAGCTGTGTGTCAGTCTTTCACCTTTTTGCTAAACAACAAAGATCAATAATCACTTGTGGAGGTTTAAATTAGATACTAAGAAAAACTTCTTCACAGAAAGGGTTGTCAGGCATTGGAACAGGATGCCCAGGGAAGTGGTGGAGTCACCAAACCTGGAGGTGGTTAAGAGATACATAGATGTGGTGCTTAGGGACATGGTTTAGTGGCAGACTTGGCAGAGTTAAGTTAACGGATGGACTCGATGATCTTATTTCAACCTAAACGATTCTATGATTCTCTGTCTAATTTCCATTGATCAGTGACATGACTAGCGGTGTCAGTGCAACCTAATATGCTTTTCCAATGAAAACATTTTTAAACTTATTACTATACGTATATTTTATCTGAATGCAGTTTTGTAAACTGATTAAAACCAGAAATAAGCATTCATTCATTTTTGTAGAACAGGAGAGGACTATGCAGGCCATGTTGATTTACTCTTTGTTTTAAGGGTGTCTAAAATTGTTGCAGAATCTTTCCTTATACATTTCCTTTCAACTGTGTATACAATTAATTAACTAAATGAGATCTTTCTGTTTCATTATTTACCCATATATTTTACTTCTTTCTTCTACCTATCACAGGTTGAGACTATCTGCAGGAAAGTAGAGCTCTCCCCCTTGCCCTTGCTGCAAAAGATGTAGTTCTATGCCACACATGCCACTGTTTTTCGAAACACAGAGACTATGACAAAGTGTGCTTTTACATAACATACCATGTTCTCTGTATCACCTTGTCATTTCCAGCTTCATGCTGACAATTACTGATTAGCTCAGCCCTAGCATGTGTCTAAAGTGAATCACAATGTGATGTCTGATTCCTCAGCAACGTTTCACAGGGACCAAATTTTTGCTTTTAACTATAATTTAGGTAAGTAAATGTGAACATACTGTAAGGTTCAAATAATATACTGTATATTAGACTCCCAGCTGTAGCCTTATCACATTATCCTTTATAAACTTGGCTCAAAATCCAGAGGGACTCTGGACTGCTTAATATTCAGTTAATATCTGTTTTGATGGGAAAGGCGAAAGTAAACCTTTTGGAAATGAATTCATCAATTCAAACTGCATAACAGGCTTTATTGAAATGCAGTCTGCAATGTTCTTAAATCAGACTCATCACTGAATGTTGGGACTTATCTTAATTATGGTTGGTTGTAATACTGTACTTATATTAATAATGTTCTTATGTTAAAGAGATTTTTTTGACCTTTTGGAGTGCAGAAATCAATGAGAAGTTGATAAAGCCAAGTTCATTGCTGCCTAAAGTAAAGCAAGCCTGATTTGTTTACTTACCTAAGCCTTCATCTGTCAGACCCATTCTGAAATGATTTATAGACCTCTACCCAATGAAATCATTTAAAGTAGATTAGATTCAAGGAACAATCACCTCTAATATGACAAGCTGATGGAGGCTGACAGGTAACCAAGTTGCTCTGGATGGCAAACAAGTTCCTGAAATTCTGATTAAATTAAAATATTAATGGTACCTCTGGGAAAATAGGATTGAATCATGTTAGGCGAATTCAGTATTAGAACCAAAATGCAAATAGCGAATCATTCTGTGTGAAGAAAGCCAGCTGAGGTACCAAGGGAAGTTACCTCCAGTAAACGAGAGAGCAGGAAGTGAATTCAAATGAAAAGCATTGTGTCAAGAGCTCACCTTCACCTTTCCGAGGTCTCTAAAACAACAAGGCCTAACAGGCTCTGGGGTTGGTCTGAACACTTTTGAGAGGTTACATATTTATTTGGACTTGCAGCCTAGTACTAATGAACAACTCCTGCTTTCCTGAGGTTATAAGGTTATTCTTTGAAGCACTGATCCATGCTTTTTTTTCCCCTTTTTTCATGTTTGTTTAGTTTCTGTTTTCAATCCTGTATGTTAAGTGGCTCTGGCTGCACTATAATTGCTATATAACTAAATGTATTGACACTGCCTGCTTTGGGATCTGTAATAATTTTGACATACAGGGTAATTAAATGTGCTATTCGTCTCACGTGCATTAAAGGAACAATAGATGCCTTAACTGCCAGACACACTGAAGTGTGCAATTACAACATGTTAAGAGTAGTTGTGTTTTGCTTCACAACACCTTTTATTAAGGTTCTTTTAAATATCTTTAAATGTTATTTAATGGCAGCTGTGAAGTAAAGACTATCCATCACCAGGAACACTAATAAGATTTATCTCACCTCACTTTAGACAGGGTAGACATCTTCATCTGATCTAATTGCCTATCCCCCCCCCCTTTTTAGTCATCAGAAAGAAAGAGCTGCTTATAGATTGCCAGTCATCTGGTCTGGTTTTTATAGTCACATTCGGATGCAATAAGCTGCAACCTGGACATTCATACCTCCCACCATTCTGTATCTTTCAGGAGGAAGAAACTTGGTGGAGGCAGCAGGAAGCACCTAGAGGAAATGGTGACTGCACTCACAGTGCCTTTCTACAGAGTAAAATGCCAATTTAGTTTCAGAATAACAGAGTTCTCCTGTCTTTTTTCCCAGAAGGTACTATATAAATTATGGTGGCAACGGTCAGTCCAGTGAGATCCACAGTTAGGGGAAGCATGTGATTAACAGGAAAACAGCAGCTAGACAGGAACAGAGAAAGAGCCTCCTAGAGACCCTTTTCTACAAGGCAGGCTAGTTTTTCCAGACCAAAAAAAAATGTTATGCGGTATGGAAGAGGTGGAAGGGAGGACAGGACATGCATGAAGAACTGACCATGGTGAGGTAAAAATGTTCTTTTTTAATCATCTCAGTGGGAAAAAAAGAAAAAAAAAAAGAAAAAAAGCCGAGAAGAGAGGAGAAGAGAGTACTGCCAGGAGAACACCGCAGACAATGAATCAGCTTATAAAGGTGTTCGGTGAGTTTTGTGACTGTAGAAAAATTAAGGTGATGGAGAGATGCTGATCTGGGGACTTGGGCAGAAGAAGAGACTGTTGTTGTTTTCTTACTTGAAACCAAGAAGAGAGAGGAACGTATTTACATTTCAATGCCACAAACAATGGCTATGTCAATACGCACATTGCCAGATTAAAAACATATTCAATTGTAGTTGGACTGTTGGAACCAGTGGAGGGTGATCTCACCAGTGGCTGTACTATCATGGAAGCAGCAATCAAAAGAACCTGTAGCAGGTAGGTCGAGCCAAAAGACTGAGGTGTGGATGGAGCCTGTAGGACCACCAGAACACAATGCAGCACAGTTTTCTGTGCCTCACTGGTTGCTTGAGCACATACCAGTAATGGATAACCAGCTTTCAGACCAGCTTAATGGGCCTTGAAGAATGGCAGCAAAGACCACGCTCTTGACATGGCTTTTCCACTCATGTGTTCTGGTTTGAAAAAAAATAATTGACAACACCAGCTGTTAAAGAAATAAAGAAGTATCTTGCTCACTACTAGAATAAAAGAAGGGATTATAAAAAGGAGGCAGAACAAAATCAACCCATAAATATATTGCAGACTATTTGCAATTTCTCCCAGCTTGTAAATACTGTGGTAATAGGGAGAAAGTTTGATCTTAACAACAGTGGAGATTTTGTGTTCTTACTAATGTGGCAGATGAGAAAAGGTAGAATATAGTAGAATATAGTAGCATATAACCTATACTAGGAGGGTAGCTAGAAAAAAATGCTAGCTAATCAGAAGTTTCACTCAAGAAATTAAGGAAAAGGATAGTAGAATTCACAAAACACACATTTTATGTACCTTCCCCAGTGTCTGAAACAAATTCTCACACATCTGTGAATCATTATTTCCACACTTCAACTACTGTCTATACAAGGTGGCTCTAAGACACAGGAAAATCTCATGTGGCCAAGTGGACAAAGTACCGTGGGAAAGTACCATTTTCCTACACTCACTGTCCAGCCGATGATAATCTTGATATGTTATTAACTGTGGTGAGACACTATGTCCAAGGTTTTTAAAATATAGACCCAAGTCTTCATTTCCTAGTGATGTTAGAAATTACTTTTCTCTCGGATTTTTAGCAGGTTTCATCAAGCCATCATTTCATGAAAGCTTTGAAAACCATTCAGTGTCCTTAGGTAGCTAAACAGATATCAGTGCAAGCAGGAGGCAGAAAACCTGAGCATTTCTTCAGTAAAAGCTCAAGCAAGAAGATGTGGGAAAGTATCAGTGTAAAGAATCAATATACTTCATAAAAGCAACCAGTAAAGGGAAATACAATTTTGAGATAACTAGAGTTGAGTTCTTGGAAATTTCTGTTCCAAGTTTAAACTTTTCCCTGAATTGCCTTTTGAAACCTGAACATTTTAATGAGACAGAAATAATGCTGTCTTGAGCAGTCCCTGTGAACGTGCCCGTGAACAAATCCTTCCTTCTCTTTTCAAGAAGGTGGGCGATATTCTGTCTTATTGAAAAACATTAACACTTCAGTTGTCTCCCATATTTGTATTCTTCTCCTTCATTCTCACTTTCTCTCCTTCTCTCTCTACATAGATCTAAATAATATATATCTTACATCCAAACATAGAGTTGTGTATATATCTAGATATGTATACACCTGTTCGTATATAGCATGGACATACCTTAGTAACTACCTTAGTAACTACCTGCCTACTGAACTGTAGTGACAGAGGTTTGTCTGGATTAAATTGATAATATTCCACTACTTTTACACAACAGAAAACTGAGAATATTATTTGTCTAAGAGCAATATACCCCAAAAGATCTGGTGGCCATGGCTAAACATGTATCTTCTGTTTGTTGTAGATTTGATGGTTGCCTTGTATGTAAAATCTTTTTGTGTAATCATAGAATAATTAGGGGTGTATGGTATTTTTTTCTGTCCATTATACAGCACAGATTGCTATTACATGGTCTGCCACATGGTTTCTATCTTTTATATACTTGCCCCATGCTTAGACCGAAAGCATTGAAAACATGTGAGTAGCTGTTGTTGACACTGGGTAAATATGGAATCCATATATTAAATTTCAACATCAACTATGCAGGTCTGAATTTCCTGCAGCTTTGATTCTGATCCCCTAGTAATGTTTATGCTATCAATATTAGCTTACATAACATTTGGGCTTTGGACCTGAGGGGTGGGTAAAATTAAACCACTTTCCCTTCTAGCAGAAAATTTTCTATCTTTCTCCAAAGCTCTAAATACTACGAGACTGGTTCATGGAAATATAAAGAGGGCCTTTATTCATAACATTATCCTAAATGACTCACTGTCTATGGTGCATTCCAAACAAATAACAGTCAAGTGTTATTTCAAATGGCAGACTTTTTTGTCTAATCTTGACATTTTGTGATTTGCCTTGTCACTTATGCCTGGAATATCTGTGTCTTTTGCATTAAATCAAGCACAGTATCCTCAAGGCTCATTCCTCATGGATTTCTTTCCTTGAAACCAAATGCAGCTTGAAAAGGAGACTGTTCGTTACCTGATCAGGCAATGTTGTGGGGAACCACCAAGAATACTGGAGCTCTCCAAGTGCCTTTTGTGGAAAAGTCTCATTTAAACACAGAGGCTTCACAGCATTTCTTACGGCAGGCAGGTTTTGGATCCACCTAGCCTTCTCTCTTACAAGATCTTGGAAACAAGAAACATGTTGTGCCTCTTCTGAAATGCTCAGCTTTGTGATATACTCCAGGAATTAGACTTGACTTTAGCTGCAGCTTGCTCCGTACATCTCTGTAAAAATTAAAACTGAGATTAGAAAGAAAAGTTGGCATCAAAAGACGACTGGCTGGTGTAAAGATTTGAGCATAGGCTTACTAGAACAGAAAGCATAATGAGACAAGCTGCATCAGCTCTAGCCTTTTGCTTCAATTTTAAATTCAATTCAGTGGTACCACTGTAGTTGTTCAGGGAAGAGATGACAAATGCACACACGCTGCAGCCTAATCATTGCCTGAAAGGAAAGGTCAGTGTCCCCTGTAAGGGGACATGGGGAGAGGTGTTCCTGGAAATTTGTACTCCTTGGTTGTTCAAACACAACAAGCACTGAGCAGGATTTAGAGATTTTTGGATGATGCTGACAAGTTAATGGGAGTTGGAGGCAGTATCTCAAGCAGTTTCTGAGCTTCCTCAGTGCAGCCTGTTCATGTTCTGACTGACAGCTGCTTTTCATTCTCCCGTGCCATCCTCAAAGGCATAATGGCTGGGTTAACAGTGGAGCTGTGTACCAGTGAAGATATAGAGCTGAATCAGACAATACCACCAGCCAGGCCCTTAGCACTTTGCTGTCCTGTCCTCAAGTCTCCTGAGGACTGATAGAGACTGAAGAGACTGATATTTGTCCCTCCTGTGACAAGACCCAGGCATCTGGGCCACACTAGGACGTTGCACACCAGCAGCAGTGCTGGGGCGCAGCAGCCTCTGTGCCGCACTGCTGGTGCCCAGCCCACAGAGGTCCTCTGCGTGTGCTTCCCTTGGCCCGTGTGGGGAAGTGAGTGTCCTGAGACAGTGCTAAATAGACATTCAAAGATTTCAGTCCTGTATTAGCTTGCTTACTCCTTCGTCTTGTATTTGTTTGATCCAGTGGCTCAGGACTAGACGAAATCCTGAAAGTGAGGAGAGTTCAGGGATCAGGAAGGAGGATCAGCAGCCAGGCAGGACCAGTGAAACGGCTATGAGGCTCTCAGAGTGGTGGGTTGGGAATGGCTCCCCTATCCAGCTCTGGACTGCAGGCAGGATCTAACACATGCATTTGGGCAAGATCAATCTTGCAGTCTTTTCCACGTAGGAAAATCAAATAGCAATGTTCAGTGCCAGAGCGATGTGGAAGTCAAGGTTCCCTAATGAAAGAAATGTTCAGATGCTAGGTTTCAGTAGGCAGTTCTGCAGTTTTTTTCACAGTGTTGTTTACCCCTCAGAAATCAAGACTAGCCAGGTTTTATGTACATATGTCACAGTATTCAGTATTAGGAGCTACAGAGTATTACTTGTGTCTTCAGCACTTTGGCTCACAGGTTGCAGTCATATGATGACTACAAAACATTTCATTTTTCCCTCTCGAAGATCAGCCTCTGAAATCTTAAGCTGCTGTTACATGTCGTGAGCTATTCAGAAAATAGTTTTTAAAGCTCATCCAAACTTTAGGTATCATCGCCCCCTTCTTTGGAGATTCAGCAGGACAGGCTTAGAGCCTGTCCTTCGTGGAGAAGGATCTGGGGATTCTGGTTGACAGCAAGTTGAACACGAGCCAACAGTGTCCCTGGCAGCCAAGAGGGACCCCTGTCCTGGGTGCATCAAGCACAGCATTGCCGGCTGGGCGAGGGAGGTGATTGTCCCGCTCTGCTCTGCACTGGTGCGGCCTCACCTGGAGCACTGTGTGCAGTTCTGGGCAACACAGGATAAAAAGGATATAAAGCTACTGGAGAGTGTCCAGAAGAGGGACACNTTGGACATGAGGAAAAGGTTCTTCCCCCAGAGGGTGGTGCACACTGGAACAGGCTCCCCAGGGAGGTGTCACGGCCCCAAGCCTGACAGTGTTCAAGAAGAGACTGGACAAGGCCCTCAGACACATGGTGTGAACTGTGGGGTTGTCACATGCAGGGACAGGAGTTGGACTCGGTGATCCTTGTGGGTCCCTTCCAGCTCAGGACATTCTATGATTCTACAAGCTGTTGGTATTCACAATAACTATACAATGAGATATTTAGTAAATACAAATAATAAATCATTTGAATGATCACCTGCTTCACCTTTTTCAATGTTAATTCAGATGAAAATTACATTTTTCTAATCTTATTCCCAGAATTTCTAAAGTAGTCATAGCATTGGCTTCTCAACACACCACATTCACTCTTCCAGGAAAATATTTAAAAAGTGGGGAGACCTGAGCTAAACTGACACTGTACTGTAAGGGTCACAGGCCGATCAATGGAGCTGTCTTCAAATATAAAACTGTCTTCACATTTGGTGTGAAATATTGCTAGACTTTCCCAAAGGTTTGAAAAGCACTTCATGCAGAATCTGTGGTTAAACTCAATTTGGTGGAAGAACATTAAAGAGTTTTGACTTGCAAATTCTTAAATAGTTCAACATTTCAAAAACTGAAATAACGTTCCAACTTTGAAAATCCTGCTTCTCCGCAGTTTAAATTTTGTGAACAAATTTACTACTAACATCTCTAAGTAATCTCTGCTTTTTTTATGTCATGATTAGTGAAGCAGATGGAGGTCCCTTGGAGAACAAAAGGACTCTCTCATTAGAAAGTTTCTCAGTGCCTGCTGCACATGACTATCCTAAAAAATTGTGTGCTTAAGACAGACCTGTGAATAGATTTCCATGAATTCTAGAAACACCAGGTTCTCAACTTTCTGCTCTTTTCTGTGCCGGGTGCTTTATGGGTGCTTGGCCCCAAGCCTTGATTTTTTGAGTGCTAATGATTCATGCTGATAGGTCTATTTTACCTCAAAACCTGTATTGCAATATTTGATGCTTTTCAATTAATTTTCAACTATTTTCTTTAAATCAACAATTTTAATGTGAGCATATTTTTTGCACAAATATTTAAAAATATTTAAATAAATAATTAAAATATTTTAAAAATAATTCATAATTCAGAGAATATAAACAGAGCAGCTAGGATTAAGCTTTCGAATGCAAAAAACCTGCAGTTGGATATTTTAGTGACATTCTCTTTGCTAAAACAAAACTAAATTCCTTTCTAGCATTAGTTAACCAAGTGGCAGGTTTAGCCATACTTATCCATAAAGCCAGCTCTGCTCTGGTTGCCATATTAATATAGGTCTGTCTGGCAGAAACTACTTCCTTAGGCAATTTGAATGCAACCTTTAACTTGCAAACACCATTCTCCTTTATTCCTAGTCTTTGACTTGTAGCAATACCTAGAATGACTGATACTTACCTAAATGAATTCACTTAATTTCTGGGGTTTCATACTTAACCTTGATGGTTCTGTTATGATACAATTGCTAAGGAATATCACATCATAGTAGTTAGATGTGGTTTAACCCAGATGCCACTATCTTGACTGATAAGAAAAATGTTGATTTCTGGATTGGTCTTCGTAGAGACTCTCATGTTCACTAATCCATTCCTTAAGATAAATAAACTTTCATATGTCATTTCCTCTCTCTATGGATCTGGGATACTTTTAGCTATGCAAGTAAATCTTGACAATTTATTTTATTTTATTACAATTTATTTTATTTTCAATATTTATTGCTCATTTTTGTAAGATTTTCTTCTAACTCTGCCATAAGGGGATAAGCTGTTGCTGTCTTCCAACTGGTACGTCCACCCTAAGCAAGTTGGTTTTCTGACAGTATCGATACCAATTTTAAATTCATGCCATGTCATTATTTGGTTGTTACTACTGTTTCTAATGGTGAGTATGTTCCAGATACATGCCTGAGAAACTATGAGAACTGATCAGATCAATGTGCTTAGCCAGATACTGCAATTCTACAAGCAAAATCTGTGTCTTTTCTCAGTGCCCAGCTCTCCACTACTCCCAGCTAGGGGTGCACAATAAATTGTGTGAGCTCTAAAACTGCCTCTTAGGTTGGTTCTTTTTCTGTGGCCCTCAATCATACAACATCAGTGTGGACATAGGGACGTGGCACCCCTGCAGCACCCACCGAAGAGACTCACCAGGCCTGGGGTGGATGACAGCACCAGGGAGACAGGCATCCTTCCCCAGCAGGGCTGACTGCTCTCTCCCTGTAGAAAGGCAGGTGGACATCACTGGTTTAGCACAGCTGACTGAGGTCATGGACATTACCCCAGCTTCTATGCCGAGTTGGTCTCCTGAGGATGATGGCAATGAAAGAGCTATTTGCAGGTGTCTTTCAGTAGGGTGTTGGTACCTGACACCTAGCCTGTGCCTACACTAGCGCTACCCCTCGCTTTCGCTGCCCTCCTAAAGTAAAGGAGGCACAACTTCACAGAATGTTTGAGGTTGTAAGGGACATTCTCCCAAGTCAGTGAAGAGTGACCAGCCTCCACAGGCAGATCCTGTCTGACATCTGGTTGATTAACCCAAGCGGTTAATTGAAAGAAGTTGTGTTTCATTGCCCTGCCAAGAGCCCAAACAGCCACTCACTACTGGTCCATCAGTCCCATAATAACCACTGGATCTCATGTCTTACATGCTGTGGGTTCTGGGAGTGCGTTTTCTGCTATTTGAACTATTGAATCTTGATCAGTATGACCTCACCATGCTAATATAACTTGACCCGTGGACTATGAGTCACCTGTTAATTACGCTGTCAAGGAAATAGTGTCATAACAGGGTTAGAAGAACATAATCCATTCCTTTGCTCCAAAATAGGATCAACAATATGTAAAACACACTTCACAAGTACTTTGCTAGCCTTTTATCACAAATATTCAGCGATGGAAGTTGCCTTAGCCTGTGTCCTGGTGTACCAGTAACTTTGACCAGGTACTTTCCCCATCTGCTCACTGAATAATCTAGGGGTCTTGCGACAGAGCTTGTGTGTTCACACTGCACCCATATATATTAATCAAAGGACTCCAGAATCTTCTAAGTATACCAGAACAGGCATTGCCCTGCCCATCCCTCATTATCTGTTTTTCCTCTGTTGGGAATAAAACTTTGTCGGTGTTAGTATTTCACTCAGCGGCTGTGGGATTCTCATACAGGTGATAAACTGAGCAACCCCACGCCCTGGCACCAGGAACACAAACTCTCTGCTTACCTCACCCTTGGCTCACAGGCTTTGGGCTTTTTTATTTCTTTTAAAATTACATATTGCATTCAGGAAAACAAGATGTGATTTCAGAGCAGTTCAGATAACAAAGCTGGATACGCGCCAGTTATCTCCAAATTCTAGTCCATAGGCATTTTTGCAGTTGTCCAGTGCTTATTGCAAGGGCAAAGTGGAATAGTTGCCAGGCTTCTTTGCAATATAAACATCAAACTCTATTATCAGCAGTCCCAACATGGTTTTACATTATACAATAGAAGCTATAGCTGCAATAGTAACTATAGAAGAACAGAATGCATAAGCAGTATATATAATTGTAACTGTGAAAACAGCTATTATATCCACCTCTGCGGAATTCAAATCAGTCTCCTACCAACTTTGTCCATTGTTTTCCATGACCCCGTACTTGATCTTCTGGTAATGGCTCCATCCATCATAATGAGTCCAAATGTCCCGGACATATCTTTTTGTCCAGATGGAGAACATTTGTTAAGTAGCAGGTATATGAAATACATATATTTGTATATTTATGTGTCTGCTGAAAGGTAAAATATTCATAACCCACTGAAGACAGCTTAGGCCTGTCTTAAAATAGGGTAGCTTTAATGAAAATAACTGTGATATGAACTTTGCTTCCAGCTTCCTTTGGTAGATTAAAGGAAGAGCATAGAAATAAAGATATTAACGTGTTATTAATGTTTATTGTTGAAATATGTATATATGAGATGTGGTCCTTCATACATTATGTAATGCCTAAATTACACAACTGTGGGGGAGTTTAATAAGTCGTTCACATGGTTTCATCTTTTAACGTAATTTTGCTACATTCTAAATGAAGCAGGGAAAAGTCACTACTTTTAGCAATTTAAAAATTGTTTTGCATATGAAAGCAGCTGAATAGTAACACACTGAAAATATTGTAGGTAGCATTGCATTAAGATCATTGATCATTTTTTTCTTAATAAAAGCAGGGTACACAGAGAACTGAAGCAAAAACTATGATGAAAAATGATACAAATGTCCAGCAGAGAAGAAGGAAGGAAGGCTGATTAGTAATAAATCTGAAATTGAAATATGCTCTCTGTAGAAGGTAAGTTATTTTCTGTCGATATCTGGTTTTGGGGTTTTGTTTTGTTTTTCCTTCAAGTTATTCCAAGTAGTGCATTTATTGAGCCATAGTGGTGAGTGCTAGATTGATGCAGAGATTTGGTCCAGTTCTGGGCAGGAGCTGAAGGAGATACTTGGAATCTTCGATAGCACTGAAGAAACAAAATGCTGTTTTAAAGCTCATGCTGCATGGATGATGACTACAATCAAAATTTTCTTTGATGACCACTTCAGAGTTGGAAGCATGCCGTAACAACTCTTGAGGAATTTTAAGCATATCAACTAGTTTTATTATTTATTTATTGGTTTAGTAGATGTCTTTCAAGTAGCAGTGTATTTGGAAAAGCACACGCTTCTCACAATACTGGGGGGAATGCTTTCACGGAGGCACCACAAAAGTCAATTTAGGCAGGAGATGAGCTCAAACAGATTTTATTCTAACCAGAACTGTTTAGCAGAGAACCAGCTAGAAACAGCGTTTAACCGAAATTATTCAGCACTCCAACAACGTCATAACACAGAGGTTCGGATACAGTTAGGAGTTCCATTACTACATGCTGATGCAAACTCAAGGGATCAGCTCCCAGAACTCTACAGTGATGATTCAAAATGTGTGTCTTCCCACTCTTGCAAAGTGAGGGCTTTCAAGGATACCCAGGTCACTCACCAATTAGGCAAGGTGTCTCAATCCTTGAGGAACATTCTTTACATGGCCAGACTAAGGAGGAGAATTTTTGACCGCACACCCACTGCTCTGACAAAGACCAACTCTGTGGGTGTCTCTGGTGTGCTCCATTTATACCCTAGTTGAATCTGGGCTGTGGTCATTTATGATAGTGCTTCTCTCAACCAAAGCATTTGATTGGTCAAGGTCCCTGTCTGTTGACCAAAGGGCGTATGCATGGCCATAGTGGTCTGTTGGTCTAGAAGTTTCTGCTGCTTTCAGTGAGCTGCGGGGCAGGGAAGAGCACCTACCACAAATGGGAAAGGGGAGATTAATAATTTTAACACACAGTAACATATTAGTCAGTTCTTTCTTCCTAATTTAGTTTGTAGCTATGACAGTTCAGTAACTTCACAGAAGAGCTTTTGCAAACCAAATTGACTCTGTTGTGACATGGGATCTGGTTCAAAGAATGTACATATCAACTGATGTGGGAGCTCAAATCAGAGGGTGTTTGGCCATCATTTTCAATGACACCACAAATGTGCTTTTGTACCTTCCCCAACTGCCCTCATCCTTGGGCTTGGGAAAGAGGAGTGGATACCCACAGGAAACAAAAACAATATTCAGGGTGTCTCATATCCATGTTATAAAGACTCTTCCGCTAATCTGAGACTCACATTGTAAGAAGTTATTTCACTTAGAGTTTCATAATAAGGCTTAGATTAGTGGTATTTTCTCTGTTGCAGTCCCTCCATCCCTAATTATCTCAAGGCTCCAACACCCTTGTAAGTAAATTCCTCTATTAGAACAGACAGGCAGCACTTTAGATGTGTTTCGTCTGGTTAAAATCATTACTTCACAAGTACTGAAGAAGTTAACAACAGTGCCTCCATTCCTCATGCAGCCTGTGTGTCTCTTCACAGCCTAGGTATGATCTCCCAAGGGCAGCCCAGTCTTGGGAAACCTCATGGCAGGTCAGAACAGCAGTTATTTGGTGGCTTTTGTGGGGACCATGGCTCTGAAACTCGTAATATGAGGAATAAAAAAACAAGCAGGTTGATTTTCTGAGTCCTAGGTTCCCTTTCAGTCCAAACCAGAGCAAGCAGACTTTAATGCAAGGAAAGTTTCCTCAGTGTGGAAGAAGAGCAGAGAAATTTCAGTTATCTTCACCGAGGCACAGGAGTTTACAAGGCCTACAAAAGAAGAATGGAAAGAATGAGAAGTTGCCAGAATAGCTGAAAAGAGGGATTACCCAAAGATGCAACTGAAAAAAAAAATACCTGTACAATAATTAATTAAGCTTCAAAATGTCCCTCTGAGCTAGGTAAGTATTATTAAACAAGAATATACAGAATTAATTAAAGTTTGCAGGGAAAAGAAAGGGCAGGGAGTAAAAAAAAAAAAAAACCAACAAAAAAACAACCTGAACAAATTAACGTTAGCCAAAGGGGTAGGGAGAATAAGACTCCTCAGACAGAATCAAGGAAGAAACATATCGCAGGAAGAAAACATACTCATTAATAAGGGATCCATTATTGGAACTGATTGCCAATGCTTCCTTCATTATTGGAGCTGATTGCCAATGCCTCCCTAAGGGAGGGCAATGATACCAGAGTCTTTGTGGGGAGGAGGAGGAGGAGGGAAGGGCATTACACCCTCGCTTAGCTTATTTTTTCCTTTATGCTGACATTCTGTCAGGCAATCACCTCATTTTCAGGCTTCCTTTGAGAGCTGTTTTAAAGAAGGCTGTAGACATACAGGTTCAGGACACCTGCAAGGTACCTCTGGGACTCTATTTCTTCACATCAGGACCCTCCCCATTGCACGATATTATGCACTTTCATGGTGGTTTCATGGGTGCTGCCAATCTAACACCACAGCTATCAGTATAGCTGCACGAACAACTTTGCTTCACTTATTAAGATACCTTTATCTTGATCAAGCAGTTTGTTTTTCTGATTGTCTCCCCCCTCCTACTGTGGGAAAGAGAGTGAGCAGGTGGGTGGGTGCTTAGTTGATGGCCAGGGTCAGCTCACCACAAAAGGCTTGAAGAACTTGATAAAGCCTGGTTGCAGATTTAAATCAAGTAGAGCTATCTATGAAGTGATTTCAACAGCTCGTTGATTTAATTTGTCTTTTGCAGACAGCTGTAAAAGGTATACAAGTATATACAGTGGACAACGAAAATCATACTTGCAAATCAGCAAGTATAGTCAATGCTAAGAAATGCATAAAATTTAGTATCTATATGAATGTTTGTATTTTTTATATCTTTGGAATTAATTACTACAAAAATAGCAAAATATTTTATATAATGTTCTCTTTGAGAATATCTTCCATGCCCAAATAAAGGTCTCTCAGGCAGAGCTGAATGCAGGGACTTACCCACAGAAAAAAATTCACACTACTTAGATATTTGAAAACCCCCAGTTAGGAAAAAAGAGAAGAACTTTTTTTTTTCATCGTCTTCACAGGAAATTTCCGAATGGAAAAATCTTCATCAAACTGCAAACTTTTATGTCTTCCTTAGTAGAAAGCCAGAGAATCTTATCATACTCTCCTAGTACCTTAAACATTGCTTCAAACAATGTTGCTAACTCTGAAGCTACTTTCCACTGATGTGGGTTTTTTTTAAAAATACATCTGTTGTTGATAAATATGTTTCCCTACAAAAGGGTTAATCACTGCCCTGCAAAGGAGGTGCATGAAGATACGTATACATACACATACACACACATGCTGACTGGAAGCTAGCCAATGTTATTCTAATACACAAAAAGGGCATGAAGCAAGACCCAGGGAACGACAGACCTGTTAGTCTAACCACAGATCTCAGAAAAAATGTGAAGAGGATTATATTGAGTACTACTGAAAAGCATTTAAAGAATAATGCAGTGATCAGTCACAGTCAACCTGAGTTCACAAAAATGAAGTCCTGTTTAACTGATTTTATATCCTTCTATGATAAGGTCACCCACCTAGTGGATGACAGGAAGGCAGTGGATGTAGTTTTTCTGGATTTTTGTAAGGCTTTCGATACTGTCACTCATAGCATCCTTCTGGACAAGTTGTCCAGCTGTGGGATGAGTGGGTTTATGGTGCACTGGGTGAAGAACTAGCCAAAGGGCAGAGCTTGAAGGGTGGTGGTGAATGGGGCTACATCGGGCTGGTGACTGGTCACCAGCGGTGTTCCTCAGGGTTCAATTCTAGGGCCAGTTCTGTTCAATATATTTATCAACAATCTGGGTGCTGGAGTGGAACGTGACATAAGCAAGTTTGGTGAGGATACGAAACTGGGAGGTGCTGTTGAGTCTCTCGAGAGACGAGATGCCTTGCAGAGAGATCTAGATAGATTGGAGAATTGAGCAATGGTTAATGTGATTAAATTTAACAAGGTGAAATGCCAGATTCTGCACCTGGGAAGGAGAAATGCTGGGCAGAAGTACAAATTGGGACAGAAGTGGCTGGAGGGCAGCCCTGCAGAAAGGGATCTGGGGGTGCTGGTCAACAGCAGCTCAATGGGAGTCAGCAGAGTGCCCTAAAAGCTGAGAGGGCAAACTGCATCCTGGGGTGCATCAAACACTGCACAACCAGATGGTCGAAAGAGGTGATTGTCCTGCTCTTTTTAGCATTGGTGCGGCCTCACTTCAATCACCACGCACAGTTCTGGGCCCTGCAATTTAGAAGGATGTGAAGGTCCTTGAATGCCTCCGGAAGAGGCAACAAAGCTGGTGAAATGGCTGGAAGGCCTGTCCTGTGAGGAGAGTCTGAAGACTTTGAGCTTGTCCAGTTTGGAGAGAAGGAGGCTGAGGGGCAACCTCATGGCTCTGCAGCTTCCTGAGGGGAAGGGGAGAGGGAAGTGCTGAGGTCTTCTCCTTGGGAGCCAGTGATATGGAATGGTTAAAAGCTGCATCAGGGGAGGTTTAAACTGAATATTAAGAGCACTTCTTTACTGAGATGGTGGTCAAATACTGGAACAGGCTTCCTAGAGAGGTGGTTGATGCCCCAAGCCTGTCAGTGTTCAAGAGGTATTTGGGCAAGGCCTTTAAGAACATTCTTTAACTTTTGGTCAGACCTGAATTGGTCAGGCAGTTGGACTAGATGATCATTGAATGAATGATGAACCTTCCAAGTGAAATATTCTCCTCCCCTCTCATCTCCTCTCTTCTCTTTTTATCTTTTTTTTTTACTTAAAATTGTCTAAAAGCCAAAAGACTTCGGGTGCATTAAGAAGAGTGTGACCAGCGGGTGGAGCGAGGTTCTCCAGCTCCTCTATTCTGCCCTGGTGAGGCTGCATCTGGAGTACTGTGTCCAGTTCTGGGCTCCACAGTTTAAGAAGGGCAAGGAATTGCTGGAGGGAGTCCAGCAGCAGTCTACGAAGATTATTAAGGGCCTAGAGCGCCTTTCTTATGAGGAGAGACTGAGAGAGGTGGATCAGTTCAGCCTGGAGAAGAGAAGGCTGAGAGGGGTTCTCATGAATGTTTATAAATATCTAAATGATGGGTGTCAAGAGAATGGGACCAGACTCTTTTCAGTGGTGTCCAGTGATAGGATGAGGAGCAACAGGCACAGACTGAAGCACAGGAGGTTCCATCTGAATATGAGAAGAAGCTTCTTTACTTTGAGAGTGCTGAAGCACTGGAGCTGGCTGCCCAGGGAGGTTGTGGAGTCTCCTTCTCTGGAGACATTCAAGACCTGGCTGGACGCCTTCCTGTGCAATCTACTCTGGGTGAACCTGCTTTAGCAGGTGCGTTGGACTAGGTGATCTCCAGAGGTCTCTTCCAAACCCAGCCATTCTGTCATTCTGTTGTGAATGTGTTTGCAGTTCAGACTAGTTTGACACACTTGTGCAAACAAATTGCAGCTCATTTTTTTTGCAAATAGTTTGCTGCAAATGTTCATTTAGGGAATTAATTATTCTCAAATCATGTTTTGATGTTTGTAATCATTCGCCTACTTACGCACTCAGATGCCACAATGATAATTAGGAATATATTGTTGTTTCTTTTCCCTAAGCGGATGACCTAACATGAATAGACAGAAGTGGCGCTTCAGCAGATCACTGGGGCTCATCATTCTCCTAGGGAAAATGTGGAGAAAGAAAAAAGTTGAAGACACCCTGAGTAAAGTAAAACTGAACATTTGTTGAGTTTTCATATTTGTCTGCCTTCTCAAACAAAAAAAAAATAAAAATTTTAAAATATTTTTATTTCAAGAATGATGGAAGAGCCATATACATTATTTTTAACTATGCAGAATGTTTTTCCATGCAGAGTATAATTATAATCATGGAAAATATCAGTCAGGGTTTGGCTATTAAATATAGCCTTCCAAAGGATCCAGGCGTCTCTAACATTTTATTTGGTTGCCTGAAATCTGGCTAGGTAACATAAATACACGGCATGCGTTCTTTATATTTTTTTTTTTTTTAAACCACTAATATTTCTGCAGTTAAGAAAACTTTGTAAAGAGAAAACTTGATTATTGAGATCAGAATCGTGTACTAGAGTTACTGTAACTTGTACTCACAAGTCTTTGCAAATCAGCATACATCTCTGCAGAATCCTAAAAGGCAAGTAAATGTTTGTTTGCATATGATATATATGATGAATACTCCATAGCGATAACGTATGCTTATGCTGCTTTTGGCTTTTTTTGGTTTATGAGAGGGAAGAAGTTGATTGCTTGCTTTAATAAATTAAATGTTTTTGTTAATTATAGAAAATGTGGATTTTTCTGCTTTCTGTTACCCAAACATGCATTCAAACCCCAAAGAAGAGAGCACCCTAAATCCAAGAGCCACTTACATTTTTAGAGTCTAAAAAGCTGCTTTTAACATTTCTATTTTACTTTAGTTTTCTATTTTATTTTAGAAAATGCATGTATGCATTGATTAATGTTTATGCTGTTCTTCTACAGCATTACATAGGGGCTGCAAGTTGTGAATATCCTTCATATAGTGTATTGTAGAGCAGGGAACCACACACTTGAGACGCAGACAACCAACAAGACTTTATTCTCAAAGAATAAGGGCCCTTGTACAAGAAACCCTTGTGGTGTAATTATGATGTTTATTTCACAAGAGGAACTTTGTGAGAGATTCCTGGTTTACTTAGGTCTAATTTTGAAAGAATGAAAGGATGTTCTGTGTAGAACTAAAGAGGTAAGCATGGGTGTATTATCAGAGCCATAAACCATGTCATAAAAAACAGCTTTCATTCTTTCATTCCTCAGAAAACTCTCAGCTTCAGCATTTACCAAATTGTTACTGAAAATACTTTTTGCATTTGTACACTGAAGGAAAAAAAAAACAAAGACTGGAAAACATTCTTCAGATGATGTTGGTTACTTTGGTCTAGCTGATGTTTCCATGAAACAGTGCAAATTGCGGCTGAATATTAAAATTTGAAATAAGCAACTTCTCTTTGAAACTTCTGGTTGCAAATCTTTTATATCCTTTGTACAAATCTGCACGTTTGCCTAATATTTCAAAATCTATCTGACTCATATAGAACTAGTCTGTTCAGATATTTTAAACAGAATTCCAATTCTTATTAAACTTTGAAAATAAAATGATGAAACATCAAAGAGTCTGGTTAAAACAGCTAATAGAAAGAGGTAAAACTAACTTTAAAAATATTTCTGAGGTTTTCCATGTACACAAAAAAGGCATTTGGAGTACACTATGTATGCGTTAGACATTCTGCATATTCAGAATATTTGAGACTAACCCAGGAAAGTGGTGAGCCAGAGAAAGCGTAAGAAAGTATCCCTATCAAATCCAGACAAGCCTGATGGAAGTATATATTCCTCTTTGTATGAAATCTTCAAGACTGACTGTAGGAAATTATCTTAATTGTGCAAGCCGTGCTTTCTGATCATCTCAGATTTGTGGATTCAGTGGTGCTCCATCTCTTTATTTTTCAGGCAAGCAACCGCTGGACTACTTAGAAGGAAAAAGACAGTCAGGAGGAGAATTAGCTGTCCATTTCAGCAATGCTTCTGCAGCGTGATGATGGCACTGAAAAGTTTTCACTGTGAGGAAAATTAAGTTGTGAATTTTGATAAGAAATTTAGTGTGTTTACTTTTCAGTTACAGCTTTCAATGTGTCACAGTGATTCTGAAATCTAAAATTCTTACAATGTTTGTTTATATAGTGTGTTCACAAGGACACAGCACAGACTAAATGTTGGTAACAGGGCTATGGTGGGATTTCATTTGGATTTTAGCTTCTTACATACATCTGAATGCCAGCCTAAGGATAACTTTGAATTGATCTAATTTGAGTGCGTGGTTCAAATACTCTCTTTTCTTTGTATTCTAGAGGAAACCTGCGTAGGTAGCTTTCCATGCACATAGTCTAAGAAGAAAAAGGTCTACGTGATCAGGTTGGAAGAAATCAACAAACTGTCTTGTGCAATGTTACCACACTGCTCCTCTTCTATAGACAAATAAAAATCATGCTAAATTTTTAGTCTAGTTATTATTTTAATCTGCTTTTCTTTTGTTTGGAGCCTTGATTACATGTGGAAATTCATATCTATGCTTTTAAAATGAGTTTTCTGAAGTATTTTTTGAACTGTGCACTGACATCATACAGTTGTAGTGCATATACCACAGATTTGGAAACACCAAACTAAACAATGCCCAGGTTTCTCAGTGACTTTATACAAAGCTTACCTTTACATGAAAGTGTAGTCTGTAGACAAAAGAAAAAATAGAAAATAAAATATATATATATAATGTAAGGATCGGTGAGCATATAATTACCCATGTTATACTAAACAGACTGTACCCAGTCATCAGTTATGTTATTTTGCCCAGCTATAATTGTTTTAGTTATCTCTGACAAAAGTTCTCCACAGTGATACCCACAGACTGACATATGACCACGGTCACCACTTCAGAGAAACACCATTTCCTATATCTGGATTTATTTTATATAAGCGAGCAGGTTATGTATTGTGCCCTTCTTTTTCTTTCTTACCCCTCCATTGCCAATATAAAGGGAATTAAATACAGTCAGATCCCTAATTATCACAGGTGAGACACTGTAAAACAAGCAGAAGTGAGACAAGATAAAACAAAAGCCCAGGTGATGTTCTGACAAACAAAGGATGACAAATTCAAAACTTCTCAGGATAAAAACCTTAGGAAGTAAGTAGAAGCTAACATTTCTTGACAAGGACACGTAAATATAGGCAAGTTGCTATTGAGACTACTGTATTTAGTAACAAAAACCGGAGTGGACCATGATGCCGAGCAGAAGCTGGATGGCAGGAACCTCTGAGCAAGGCACAGAAATCCTCCTTGGCTTGCAGCTGAAAGGCTGGAGAGAGAGGTTATGAGCGAGACATCACTCTTCCTGTGTGTAATCGGTATTGTTTTGCTACTCCATTTCATTTAACCTGCCAATAAATCGATGTATCCTGTATGACTGAATTGGTCCAGGGTCTTGCTTGTTATTACTGCCCATCCACCTACATCTGCCAGTGCAACACCAGCAAAGACTGACAAAGTTCAGCTCTAAGCAGAGCACAGGGCTTCATGACTGGAAAACTCCAGACACTAAAGAAGGGAGAGGGCTACAGCAAGGAAACACTAAGAGCAGGGAGAGGCAATTGAATTTCCACTCGTCTTCAGAGATCCCGTTCTGAAGCAGGAGTTAAAGAAGATCTTTCTCCACTAAATACCAGCCCCAGGATCCTTTTTCAAGCATAAGCATCTGCCATTATTGTCTGACAGCAGAGAGAAAAGACCAAATTTTTTTTCTTTTCTGAAATAAGCTAGATGCCAGTTTTGTGGAAAACTCAGCTTTAATTGCCTTCTCAACTAAGCAAACTCATCTGTCTAAGTCTGTAATTGATTAATGTCTTTGCTCCTAAAAAAAATGCCCTAGACAAAATATTCTGTGATATCCCCCCACCCAGCTCACCCCTGTCTACTTTTGGACATGTGTGGGTAGCAGTTGAGTGAAAATCATGGGGCAGAGGAAAAATAGGAAGACCTGAACTGTGGCCCCCGCTTCCACGTGTCTAAAAAGAGTCTCACCATCTCAAAACCTGGCTAGGTCTGTCACAGGCTATTCTGCTCTCAGAGTCTAAGCCAGTTTGTACGCACACCTGAAAGTCTCTGGTTCTTTTTAAACATGAGTCTGATGAGGACCATCACCCACAGCACATCTGGTGAGCACCCAGGACAGGCTTCCCTGCATTTCGTGTTGCAGCACATGGAAGGGAGTAGTCACGAGTTGTATGCTGAGTGGGAATGTCTCTGTTCACATGAAAGTCATTCAAGCAAATAGTCGGTGCTGTTCTACTATTAGCAAATATTGAGTTAAACTGGTGTGTGGCCTAAGGTGTGAAATTAACTGTAGTCTTCGGTGTGCTGTCTCATATACAAAAAATGTACATTTACCAAGTGAATTTATTTGAATGCATTGGTCTCCATTTTTAGTCATTGCCATCACCATTGCATGACAGTCATTTGTCACAAATAATTTAGTAGATGTGTATGTGTTCTCTCAGCCCTAACTGTAAAGGACACATTAAGATCTTTGTAAAAGCCTATGTGCCACAATTTTTGGGAACAAATCCATCCCTATGCCATATTATATTAAACAGTGTTCCATTAATAATGTTATATAATTGGTCATACCAGCTCACATACTAAGAAACTACAGTTGTTACAGCAGAAATGGAGATAGAAAGGAGCCTTACCTGACTTAAAGATATATTTTGGTTACAGACAAAATGGATAACTCCTAACTTGGACACCAGAAGCATAGATTTGTTCTTATCAGCTGTCACATGTGGAAATGGTAAGCAGAGATGAACTGTTTCCTTAGAATATTGCCCTAATTTATAAATTTTCTCAATTTGAAATTGAGAAAAATAAATTTTGAGAAAGAGGTGCTACAAGAACTCTGTGTAAAACAGCTATCTAGTGAAACCTTTTAACATTTTTTAAATGCTCGTTTTCCACAACAGGACAGAAAGCAGAGGCATTTGAAAATCTGAACCCAAACATAAAGAAATGAAATGGAGAGTTGTCAGTAAAAGTTGCAAGGTACTTATTCAGAGAGATTCAAACTTGTTTCTTGCATGTGGGAGATAAGGCCCCTTAGAAGTTATTGTGAGGAAGCACCTAATTCTCTAGAGTTTCTGAAGCTGAGAAACTTTTCCTGACAAAAGTTCAGCTGAAATAGTTATATGTCTGCTCAAAAAATGGCCTCGTTCATGCTGATCCCAAATCCCTGAGCAGAGTAGAAAAGCACCATTTATTGCTGAAATACAAAATGCATGTAAGAATCTTAGAGGTTTATCCTGATGAAGAAGACAGCATTGACAGAGAAGAACACATTATATTATACACCACTGCCATCTTATTCTTCAGGAAAATCTCATAAAGACATCAAAAAGTTGCTAAAACTAGGAGGAAAAGGGAATCTGCGATTGCTAGGAAGGAGATTGCCACCTATTTTCACTAACATTTTTTAATCTCCCTCCAATGGCAGGGCAGTAGGGCATTAGTGAAAAACAATTAACCCTTCCATTCTATGGCAGCAGTGATAGACACACAGAAAATTGCATTGGAGTGCAGCAGCACATGTTGTGGTACCTAGAAGAGGCCATGAATGTTCTTAAAGGAACTGGTGAGCCAAGATGACGAAAATGAGAAATGGATGACAGCAAATTCCAGACTTGTGTCATGTAGGTTTGTGCTGTAGTGCACACCAATTATCCTTTTATTTCAAATCTGAAGTTGATCTCCCCCAGGTTTTCTCTGAAAACGCTTAGCCATAATATACTGGGGTTTATTATACATTTCTGTTTCTGTTTAACTAAATAATGATAAATTCAGGAAATGTACAGAAACTTTTCAGAAATGTTATGTTTCCTGTAATTGCTACAATGGAAGAATGGCATCCAGAGGGAGAGGATACTGGTGTATATCAGCCTGTACACCAAAACCGATACATTAAATAAAGCCAAAGGTGAATCATTTTTCTTGTCATTTTTTATTTTTTAAAGATTACTCAGAGTAGTGTTTGGCAACTCTTGCTTAACCTCAGGAACAGTTAACCATAACAAGGCTACTCTGAGAGAGAAGTCTGGGTGAAAGTGGAAGGAAATAAACCTGTATCTAATTTGGTTTTGAGACTTCTAGTGTTTAAAGACAACTACTTTGTGTTATTTCTGTCTTCTGGGTCTTCTGGAAAAAAAATCTGAGGAAAGTTCAGTAACGTTAAATTGCACTAGAAGGAGCCTGAGTTGCCAGATACGCTGTTATATCTTGGTGGCATCCTCTTTGCTAAAGAAGATAGCAGTATTCGTATAGACTCATTGTTTTCTGAAAAGCATGCACTGTGGCACAGAGTAAAGAAAAGGAACATGACCAGCTGAGAACTAAAGGCTCATGATATCTGTATTCTCACAGGTGTTATGCCTGTTTTAAGAAATGGTATTATTTTATTCCTTTCTTCACTTCTAGATGTTCAATACTTAGTGACAATATAATGAACATCATACATTACTGACTGCAAACAGGTATGGTGCTGGAAAGCTCAGCTGGGGTTTGTTTGTTCCCTGAGGACTTTGACTGACCGCTCTTCTAGCACTAACGAATGGTGGCGTATTTTTGTGATTGGTATTTATGTCCTTGTGGGACTGATCTAAGAACAGCAAACTCATTTTTAACAAGTGACCTAAGTTACATTTGAGCTCAGACCTCCAGAAAACAAAATACCGGGGGGTTAAATTGCACTAGATTGTAGTCTATAGGGTAGGTTCTCATAGACTGACCAGTGGCCAAAATCTAATTAGTCTGTTTAGTGAGCCTAGCATGTTCCATTGTGTTTGCTAAATCAGGAAATTACATCTCAGAAATTATGCACTCCTATAGTCTGCCTTATGAACACAGTACTACTGTAGTTTGGGTAACCATTCTCGCTAGGCTTTGCTTAATAGACCTTATATTTTATGTTTTCAATGAACAACTCATACAGGGTTGAGCCAAGGGCTTAATCACTCTTAATACAATAAAGCAGCACTTTAAAATATTATTAACCTCATCTGTCTAGATTTGGAACTAATAGACCATTGTGTGTGTATTGTCTTTATCCCTGGCAGTTATGTACATATTTATTAATCCACTCTTCCAGAGGAAAAATTTCTAAAGGAAAACCAACAGTAACCTTCAAGTGAGCGGGCACAGGTTAGAAGGGCACTAATTAAATGTCAGACTTGACAGATTAAAATTATGAAATTTAAAATCACCGTGGAGTTCTTTGTCATTGTCAAATTAGGAGTCAGTGTGATGAGGAGCACGGAAGTGAATGGTTTAATGGATTGAATGGGAATGTGGCTTAGCAGCAGCCTTTTCTTGAATTCAGATCAGCCTGTAGTTCAGATCAAAGGCTGCTAGTTCAATTTCACATTCAAAAAGAGCTGTAGCTTACCTGCATCAGTAATAGGTGTGTCTATATGCATGTAGGTTAAAAAAAAAAAAAAAAAAAAGAAAAAAAAAAGGAAAAAAATGAACACAAATATGTTTTGTGATAAATAATTTTTGCACAGATGATTTATGCATTTAGATTAGAGTAGTAACATCATTTTTTTATTATTTGGCTATGAGGTATTGAATGAGATTTTAAAGCCAAAGCGTTCATGCACTGCTCTTTTTTTTGTGTTCGAAAGCAACTTTTCTATTTAGCAAAGTGGAAGATGGAATATTTAGTGCTGGATAGGTTATGTTAAAGGAAACAAGATTAAGCTCAAGTGAGTGGGCCACATCCTGACAACACATGTTCTGATATACATTAGGGAGAATGCTGCTGACTTCAACAGAATTTACACTGATACACATGAATGGTATTGAATAAAATGTGAAATTGAATTTAAAAAATGTCATGGATCAAGGCATTGTTTACATGTAAGTTTGCTTTATAAGGAAATGTATTTAAATAATTGATATCATTAAAAGTTTTATTTGTACACACACATATGTAAAGGGATGTACATACCTAAATATTTATATATGTATAAAGTGTATGTAATGTCTTTCAGACATCAGCTGTAGAAAATCTAATGTTCCGATTCCTGAAAATTAGGTCTGAAAATTATGAAATTAAAATATTTCCCTTTCTTAAGTCATTACTTGTTTGCAAGATTTTCTATACCACTTTCTTCCTTTCTTAAACAAAACAAAAAATTATTACATTGCCATTCTGAAAATCTTCTAATAAAGGACCTCTTAAGCCGACCATAGTTTTGAATGATATAGAAGATGCTACAGAGCAGGGACTGAAATCAATAGGATTGGATTTTAAACAGGATTTGGTAGTTATTTAAACCAGAGGGAAGTGTTTTAAACCATTGGGAATCTTTCTATTGAATTCAAAAGATGTTGGATCAAAGCTGAATTCTTTAATCAATGTACCTAAATTTACATTACAAAACCCATCAATAAAACATCAAGCCATTAAGCGCATTCATAATGTTTGGAGGTTTTCTAGAGACAAGTGACACATTATGACAAAATGGTGCCAGGTAACTCTTGTCTCACGCTCCAGTTTCATCCTGTCACTACTTAAGACATTTGACAGAATTGGCATCTTCAATTCAAACACTGATTTGGAGTGAGATGTCCTTAGCACACTGTAAACCCCACAATCAAGGCATCTACTTTCCACCCCAATGTGCATTGAACAGGAAGACAAGACTGAATGTGAGTCTACAACAGCATTTCTGGGGAATACTGCTCAGTACCTTCATGTGAGATGACTCAAATGCCATCCTAGCAGATCTCGCGTAAGTCACCAATCTGTCACAATCACTGCCACCCCAGACAGATACAATGGTTCTTCAGCCATCACTTGGAGAAAATTTTCTTAATTCTCAAACTTTAGCCAGGTTTTGAACCTTTCCCAACCAAAATCTGAGAAGGGCCACATTACAACCTTTCAATAATCTTAACAAAAAGAAGACCGTATAACAATTACACAGCATCAAGAAAGTATTTCTTGAAAAAAATGAGAGGCATCAACTAGTGCCATCAACAACAAAATGAGATTCCCTATGTATTTCACCTCTTGCAGTGACATTACTCCAAAGATGTTCTGGAAAAAATATCCCTGCACCTCTAACACCTCACTAAGTGTCAAAGGACTAAAATTACTGGAGAAAAAAATGCATGTACCTTCTCTTCCCCATCCAACATTTGCAGAAGTCACATGAACCAAACACACTGATTTCTGACTACAATGCAACCAGAAATTCCCCGAAAAGGGAAGGAAAAATAATTTAGGCTAACCTGAATCAGTCTGGAGAACTGCTATTGGATTTTGTGGTAGAGGCCAAAAATACTGCTATGATTTAATAGTATAAGGAACTATAAACTAAACTCCCCAAAACAAAACAAAATTAAATTAAATTAAAGTACAGTCTCTGTGAAGCACCGAGTATATTTCCTCACATGACTTCTGCCATTGACCCTTAAACTGTACACTCTTTCTGTAACATATCATTTGAAAACAAAAGTGTTGGGTGAGGAAGAAGCCATTAAGCATAGGCACCCAAGAGGAACACTTTCAAAGCAAGAGATAGTCAACTGGTTTAAAACCATATTCAGGTGACTTGTCTCATGAACAAGAAATTCCATGAGGCTTTTATGTAAGTATTCCATCCTCTTTAACCATCTGAGTTAACCCATGTTTTTGCTAGAGATATGAAAGGACGTTAAATTTGTTCTATAAAACTTTAGTCAGTATGGTCACTTTTTGGCATTGTAACAAGCGTGGCATGAATGAAAGAACAAAGAAGGAAGCATAAAACTGAGAAGTCACTTAGTTGTGTCATGGATTCTACTAATTGCTCTCAGTAAATTAGCAAATACCTGTGTTTCTGAATAAGAATAATTGTCAGTGTTGGCCATTAATTACACAGTAGCCACTGAATATCTATACTTTAAATTTCAATAAGAGTTTATTCTCTTGTAAGAAATGGTTTCAAGTTTTGCAAAGAAAGTGGATGCTTTCACATTTAAATGCATTTGTATCCACATGAAGTTAATAAAAAATACCAGTCATTCTAAAGAGGTTATGATGCCAAATAAGTGACATTTATTAAAGAACTTTTTCTCATTTTTCTCTTTCATGAACACTTCCTAAATTATTTAAAAAATGCCAGTGATTCCTCTTGAGTTCAAAACTTTCATTTGCCAGAATCATGCATTATTTACCCATTCCGAAATATCACAGTGACATACATTTCCAGTACATTATCTTATCAAGGGGTGCAAGTCACTTAGAAGACAAAACCTTTAGTGCTGCTGTGTCTTGGCCTTATTATAACGGGGGTTGATGAATCCCTCCTTGAGAAAATCAATCTGTTTGGTAAAGCCATATCAGAGCAGCCCGACACTTACAGACTTCAGCAGGGAGCTCAGAGAAGATGCAGGATGTCCTCAGCCAATACAGGAGACATTGACGTAGTGACTGCTCCTGTGGGACAGTCCAGCGAATTGTCTCTTTCTCTGCAGATCCCCCAGGAGGGCCCAGGCCTTTACACGGCCCTTTGTTCAGACCCACGGCCAAGGAGGTGCAAGCTTGCCTTGGGTTTATGTCAGGACAGGTTGCTGTTGAACAGGGCTATGCAGGTCCACCCAGACAGATCAGTCTAAGGCCACTCCTGTTGTGTACCACATTCTACACCTTAGTTTTGAAAATATTAGCAAGTCTATGTAGCATTAAACCTTCTTTGTCCGTAAGGATTCCCACTTTACATCCCAGATTCCCTCATTGTAACATTTCTTCTTTGTTACCGACCTTTGAGTTCAGGGGTAAAAGGATGAATGATGCTCTTTGATGTTGGATTTGTTTGGTCACTTGAGAGTTACGTGGAGTTATCTCTCCACGTGCATATCACCTGTAATACTACCTGACATGACACTTTTGGGCTAAGGAAGGAGCACAGACCTTTAAAATTACTCCAAATGGCTGATCACGCAGTTATTAAGCCAACCAAAGTCTTTTAGGTGGTTAGCAGGAGAAAAAGGCTGGAAGAGATGCATTCAAAGTGCAAAAATAAACCAAATAAAGCTGGGTGGGGTTTTGTTTGTTTGTTTGTTTTAAAGAAAATGAGTTGCAAAAATATATGTGCACAAAATTATATGTGCCCGTCACCTGTGATTGCCACACAAGTTTGTTGTGGTGGATGCCGAAGGGTGATGCAGAAAGATATAATTTGGTGGATGGCACAGTTAACAGAGTCTGGCTTCCTGCAGATTTGGAGCACAACTGATCTATTAGTTGACTACAAAGGGCAAAAGCTAACTAAAGTTTTTCCTACAGCTGGGATATTCACAGTATTTATCTCTTACTCAGAGTCTCTGGTATCTAACAAGAACTGAGGTTTTCCTTCAGTGGAGTCACTACAAAGGTTTCTCTTCTGTATATAGCTAATTTATTTAAACTTACAAGAAATTAATAGCTCTGAGATATTTGTCCTCCTGCCAACTATGGCTGAAATTGGCCAGGGCTTCCAAAATTATTAAGGAGACACACATAGAGAGTGGAGCACAAACATGGTAATTGCATAAGCTGCTCTATGAAGGAAACCAAACATCATAATCATGGCCCGGAATGAATAGATGGTTTCTTGTCCCAGTGGACAGAGGATAACTTTCAAGGAATACGTTTGTCATGCAAAATTATCCTTTTCAGACATACTCATATGCAGCGCAGAACCAGCTGGGTTCCACAGCTTCACCAGCCACACCAATACAACATAGCAGAGCACTTAGTCCTTTTGGCATGCACTAAGTGTGTCCTGCCAGTTACATTTGGCAGCTGTCACTGGATCCAACCTACATAAAGAATAACAGACAACCTGGCTCAGGGAATTGCTGGTGGGATATAATGACTTTTGCCTTTGGGTGACCTGAGCAAAGCAGGTCTACAATTTACTTTCTTGTTGGCTCACAAAGCAGGGGACAACCCGTAGCACTTGAACAACATGCAGCTCATAAGCTATTCAAGTAAAATTCTCAGTCTGGATGATATTACACAACCAGCAACAGGGTTGTACAGGCATGGAGGCTGCTAGGTTTGTTGATCAAGCTGTGAAAACAAGGAAGCTAGCGGGAGCCGTACAGCATATTTAACTTGTTCCGCAATGGAACAGCAGGGACCCACAGGGAAATGTTTTTTTTTTCTTTTCTTGAGAGCTGACAGGGAAATCAGGAAGTAGCTAGTGCATGATCCAGTGTCACTGAAACATGTGAAGCTTTTGGAAGGAAAACTGTAGGATCACATGAGTGGTACTACCCATTGAAGTCAGTGGCACTAACTGCATGAACGAGAGTTCACTAATTTAATTCAAAAGTTTAAAAAGTCCCGCTCAGAACTGAGGTATGCTGGTGGCCACTCATTTCTGCCCATCCTGAAGATGGTGAACACTTCCAGCAAGCTGTCTGTTCTCCCTCATTCACTGTAGACAAGGTCAGACTGACTGGCTTAAACGGTACAACCCCCTGTTCGAGCAAACCCAACCTGCAGCAAAACTGAAATGTTCACATTAATTCCTCCTTGGCAGAAGTCAGGAGCTGTTCTACAGAAAAGTAGTTACAAGGGCTACACAAATACTAACATCAAGCGTTGCTGTACCCAAAAGAGGATGCCTGCCCAAATGAAAACATAAGGCCAGAAGAAAGCACCTGGGTCACCGAGAGTGTCCCCTGAGATCTCGGGCAGTGCATTGTATAATCTCTTGCATATATGCATTGAGCTCCCCTTGCTCCCAACAGAAGGCTGTTCTTGAAATCAAATGTTTCATGCTAATGTGTTTAAGTACTGAACAATCAGACACTAAAAATGTTCGTTTAAGAGTCTGTATTAAACGACGATGATGAAGAGGTCAAGTAAGATTTGTTATTGTGATTTTTAAACTGTCTTTCAGATATTTTCTAATTTAGGACAGAAGTGATTGAATTGGAAATCATCCATAAATTTAAAATAATTACTCTTACTATGATACAAAAATTTAGCAGCAGATTGCTGTAACCCTTTAAAGATCAAAGGGGTAGAGATAAGGCCACAAAACCCAATCTGTATATTTGTAATCATATATCCTTAAGGAGCCATATATTACTACAGAGGAAAAGATATTGCTTACTAAAATGTACAAATTAATCAGACAGCATTAATTCTAGTACTATAGCTGCTAACGTAGTTTAATCTGTATAGCCGTATTTCTGATAATGGGGCACAGTATTTTTCCCTTTTTTAGAGGTCAATTTGCTAGTGTTGGTTTCAATGAAGACTACATATCAAAACATAAACAAGGTGGATCTGACAAAAATTCTTACACCAGCGAAGGAAGTGGAGCTAGCATAATTGTCTTCCAAAACTTAAAATACAAGATAACATTTTCAAGCAGTGTCAAATAACCTTGAAGCTTAAAACCTGATGAAAGTCAATTGGAATTCATGTGTCTGTCTTTTTGGTAGAAGGGAAAAATAAAGTCCAGGAATAAGTACCTTACCAACATTTACATCAGAAATTTAAATATTTTTTAAATGCCATTCCATTGTGAATGACATTCAGTATCTTGAATACCAGAAAAAAAAAAAAAAAAGGAAAAAAAAAAATATGTCAAAATGGCTCAGTAATACAAGATGCAGTCCATTCTCTGAGTCTCACATCATACACCAAACCTGAGAACCATTGTTTCTATCTCTCTTTCCATAAATTAAGAATTGGTAGTTCATCTGCAAAATGAATTGCAAATTCAGCCTGGATGTCAAGGTCCAAATTGGGGGGGGGGGGGGAAGAGAAGTAGTCACACTTAGTAGCAGACCTACTACAGCCTGATGAATCATGTTGGCTCAGTGATGGTTTTAAGAAATCACATATTACTTTTATCCATCCATTCATCTGCTCTCTATATAAATAAAGCATGTAGTCTCTTTAAATAGATCTTTGTAGTCTGTTACTAACCAGAGGCTCTAAAAAAATCAATGAAAAAGGGTAAGTATGAAAATAATACTGTCTTATGTGTTCCTGTAACAAAATTATAAACACTGTAAAAATCCACAAAGCAGCATTAAAGGATTTGTTCTGACTCTTTGAAAGTGATGTGATGTTTGGCCACTGTTTTCAGTGAGATTTTCTCATAGTGAGTCTGATCCCTGTAATTAATTGCTGGGTATTTTTATTCCTACCTTGATCTAACTATACTGTTTCAAGCAGATAGAAATTTTGTGGTTTAATTAATAAAATACAGATGATACAAGATTCATCTCATCTTAGATCCATCAATTTAGACACCTAAAATTTAGATGAATACTACAAACTAGTCATCCAGGTTCCAGCTATAACAGGTGGAAAAACAGATATTCCGAAGATGGTGCTTGCCACCTATTTCAGAAAGGACGGGTTGTTCTTGCCTCCAGGTGCCTCCTTCAGATCTAATGTCCCAATGCAGCCGTGCGTGCAGGTAAGGAGAATTTTACCTCCTCAGGAAGTCACGACAGGCTGATACAAGAAGCCTTGCCTTGGGAACAAGCAGTAGATGAGGGAGAAGGGAATGATGGAGCACCAGCCCCTACCAGGTGCTGCTCAGGGGCAAGGGAGACCAAGCATGGGAAGAGCCATATATCCATGCTCCAGGTGCTCACAGGGTGTTCCTGAGGTAAGTGTGAGCTTTACCCAAATGAGGGTAAAATAGTAGCTGTGTAGCTTCAGGATACAGACACTCGAATTTAAGTGCCCACCTACAGTTCCCTGTATGTAAGCTTTTATGAAACAAATGGAGCTCTAGGCCTAGATTTAGTTGACTAGTTATGGGTAGGTAACTAGTGCCAGCTGAACTCTCCTGGACTATCAAGGCACAGATAATAGATATAAGACAGGAACACACCATAGTTATGCCCTCCAGATAGAGGTCAGATAGGGTAAGCTAGGACATCCTTCTGCCACTGGGTGCTTGTTTGTGCAGAGCTGAACCAAAAACTAGAGCTTCATTAAAATCTAAGGGCCCAGAGTCCACCAGCCCTGTGCAGATATCTCATATAACCTCAGGCATCTCAAATTGCCCTGGATTCCAATGCACGGGCAATTGAGCAGAGCCTTCTGCGTCTGATTGCAGAGATGCTCTCCCATGTGCAGTGGTAAGATGTGAGACACATCTCTGGAACTGCAGAGGTTATAAACAGCAGTGACTACATTGGCATAATGCTTCTGTTCGAGATATTTGTGTTGCCAGCACTTTGCAAAATGTAATTACATCATATCCATCTGCTTTAGCACAGAATCAGGGGACCACTGCTGTGCTGTGAAGGACAGCCTCACATCTTTAATCATTCCGTGATGTCGGCACTAAGTGACCTGTCTTCTAATCAAGGGTACAGTGATACTGCATTTCACACATAAAACCTGAGTGTAAAATTTCATTCAACTGGCTTTAATTTGAAATATGGACATTAGCAGCTCTACAACTTGTGACAGACTGATCATTTTTACGATATGTATGTTGGTATGGCCAATATTTTCTTTCTTCATTACCCACACTTAAATCTTCCTTGCTTTTGGATGCTGTGCATGTGCAACGAGTAATAAAGAAACTGAATTACCTCTCACCCCTGGAGAAGTTGATCTCTCCGAATCACCAAGGTGGCTATTGGCAGGCAATACACATCATTTGCATTGTGGCTGCCTGCACCCTGCTTGACCTACGTATGAATACTGCAGTTCACCTAAACCCTAATGCTTGACCAAACAACTCCAATATAAAAAAAGTTTGTTAATTGCTGCTGCTACCTGTCATAGGCATGGCATCATACCACAGTATTCATGAGAGCTTGTGCAAAATGGTGCTCAACTGGCAATAAAATTAAAGGCTTAATAAATTCAGACCCATTATTTTCCACTAACTAAACACGAAAATAAAGGAGAGGTTTTCTTTTGGCAGTAAATTAGCTCCCACCCTCCTTTTGTTTGTTGTTACAGTCATGGTTCAAAGCCCTCTACAAAAAGAAGGTCCCACTTTATTATAGGACAGTCAGGTTCAGTGCACAGCTTGCAATAAAGAAATTAGCAAACCAGAAGCTGCAATTCTGTAGAAACACTCAAAAACAAAGAGGATTTAAAGTGACAAGTTCCAATTAAATTTAATTACCCAAGCTGTATTTTCATTTTAACTGACACTTTTTATTAAGGAGCCACATGCACTAAAGCTAGAAACCTGGGCCAAATTGCATCCCAGTAATACAGTTATCTTATGCAAAATTCTGAGTATCTAATTTTCTAAAATGAAATTAGAGACATGGGGTTTGTAAAAGGTTCTCTTTGTCTGATACTATAAGATGCTGTTTGCAATGTATGGGCACTACTGTATGTCTATGCTACAGTAGCACCTGATGTACCTAATAAAACTTATTGTTGGAAAGAGTCTTAGCACACCTTTATTATTTTTTAATATGGAAGTATTCAATGTAAATCAGGGAGACTTAAAAACTGCAAATCTAGAACTCTTGAAAATTAAAACATAAAGTCTTTATGACTGGCATGAGAAAGTTATTCATGCATATTTTAGATTTAGGCTTAAGCAGTCATATACAGCTGGGCCAAATGATTATTTTAGCTTTACCTTATTTATCCCCATGGCAGCAAAGAGAGGCTGCAGAGAACAGCCTCCTAGGAGACTTACACTTTGGAGTCCTTTCCACGCCTCTGGTTTTAAACAATATATAGCTAAAAATTTGAAATGGAAAAAACGAAAGGCACCAGATAATTGGGTAAAGAACTGATAACAAAGTAGGAGAAGGGAGACATTTGTTTAAACAAGCTCAAGCTAGTGGGAAGAGCCTAGCACCCACAAAGCTTTAAGAAACACATGAGGTTGCACAGTCATCCATTCCTCCCAAGGGCTGAAGAGGATGTGCCGGTCTCTTTGGTGGCTGGAGTGGGGCTATGACTGGTGCCAGCACCTCAGCACCCACACCATGCCTGCTGGCAGCCCTTTCCAATGCTAGGATTAGCACTTCTCCAGGAGCAGGAGGAAAAGTGGGTGCACATTGTCACTCCCTCCATGCAGGGACCTGCACTGCTGTGCCCCCCCAGGCATCCCATACAGCTCTTCAGGCTGGTGGACACATCCATGGATGGCATGAGTGCCTCTCCTGCCAACAGCAACAAGGGGCTGAAGGAAGGGAAGCAAGGGTCCACGGAGGAGCCACCACCAGGACCAGCCTGCACTCTTTGTTGTTCCCCCTGGAGGAGTGGAGAGACGATGGGGTGCCAGGCTTCGGAGGGAAACTACTTTCCCATGTGGGCTGTGTCCCTTATGGGTATGCACAACAGTGTTACCAAGACCATTACCACAAACTGCATTCATGCAAGTGGAATTGGCTTCCTTTTCTGTTACGTACTGCTGCTAAACTTCTCAGGTTTCTAAGCAGAAGAGAGCTGTGGCTACAGAGGCTCTGTTTTTGTACGAAAGAAGGGAGACAAAAAGACTGGGATAGAGTCCCAGTCTCCTTTATTTGTAAAATTTGAAAATAAAGGATCCAATTACCTCGTGGGAGCTAATTCCGGAGCCAAACATTATCTGTAAAGTATTTGAGAATGGAATGAGGTGTAGCCACAGTTGGATGGTTCTCCATGCAAAGTTTCAGTCTGTATCATTCCCCTTTGCAATTTTTCAACTTAATTTCCTGTGAAAACAGTAAAGGGTGTGGGTATTAACACCTCCTAGAATAAACAAGATGATGGGCAACACCTTAGTACTCTCTTCTACCCACATTAGGACCAGAAGAGTACAGCTAGCACAAGAATTAGCTTATTTATTTAACCATGTTCTGTTTAATAACATATTTGAGAAAAAAAAAATTATTACACACACCCTCTCTCCAAAACTGAATAGCTACTTTAAGGTCATGCTATATGAGTGCATCACAGGAGTTAGAAGGCAAATGCTTCCTATCATTGCTTTCATCTGGTGGAGGCTCCCTGGCTAATTGCATGCCCCTGTGCACAACAAACAAAAAGCCCAGTGATGAAGTAGTTCATTCTGAGGAGAACTCATGGCTGTTACAGAAAATTTTGTCTAGTGAGGGAAAATGGACGAAAGGAATAAATGGAGCCAGAAAGCAAGCAAATCAGAATTTTCATGACATATTCTGACAGTATTCCCGTACTGGAATTTTAAATTTTCGGACCCAAGTTTTGTTTTCCTTGGAGGAAAAAAAAAAAAAAAAAATCCAGATGCTGATAAATTGGTATATTCCAAACCTAGGGGTATTCACAGCTGACTTAATGGATACTTTATATCTCAGTGATAGAAATATGGCAACGGCATAGTCAAAAAGTATTCATCAGAGCTGCTGGGCTCACACAGCTAAGTTAGGCCAGTTACTGCAGCTATAATAAAAGCCCTCTATGGGATCACATGGTTAGCACCCTTTCTGACTATCTCTGACCTCCTATCCTGAACAGTTGTCACATACTCCTGAGGGAAGCCTGTAGCAAAAATCCAGAGAAAGTCTCAAGTTTGCCTCCAGATCTATAGCATGACTTCTTGCTGGATCCTCCAGCAAACCCCAAATCCATCACAGACATACATCAAAGGTCTTTTGTCAAGAACATTCTTTTCATTCCTCCTCTCGCATCAAACTTAATGAGGGAAGAAAGAGTTTTATGCAGAATGCAGAAGGATCTTTATAAAACAAACTTTTTTTAAAAGGCGAGTTGAAGGAAGGAAAGAACATACACATGGAAAATGGAAAGAGCTAGTTTATCCCAAGAACAAGGACTACCTGTCGGGGCTAACCTCAGTTCGTACGTGGTCATGAGCTGCATGTGGATGAACTTGTGCCCCGTGCCCACTTTTGTACAATCCCCAGCTTCTCTGAGACAGACCATGGGAGAGCTGGGCGACAGGACAGAGGTTTTCCCCTTCCCAGTGCAATCGCACTTCCATTCAGCTCTCCAGTACCAGGAATCCTGGCTGAAATATGGTCTTCCAGGTGCTGATTCAGCAACAATTTCTTGCCTCTCTCTACCCAAGCAACACAGAAATTCATACACAGTGTACACCAATTTTGTTGTTAATTATAAAAAGACTACAAACATGAGTAACTTTGACACATGATTCATTCTAAAGATGCTACACGTTGTAAACTGCCCTCAGTAACACCTGCTGTGGATAAGATTGCCTAACTCACATCCTTTGAAGCCCAGTCCTGCTCTTGGGAAGGACAGGGGAAACGCTCACTATGGTGTCAATGGGTGTCTGTGATATCAGCTTCGTACTCAGAAGACAGTAAACACAAGAAGAATGCGATTCATATCCTTGAACTAAAAAATGCTTTTGACTTTTCTACCAGCCTCCCCTAAAAAGTACCATTATTGAAAAAAGAATATTTCCTTGCCTTGCATAAGGCAGTAATTTCTCTAACCTTTTCTAATTTACCTATTATTTCTGTCACTTGTGATATTCTTCCACCTTCAAATACTGATTAAATATGAACATTATAGGACATACAGAATATTCAAAGAGCTTCTTCCAGTTGAGGGACATTTAGTGATGTGGTAAAGCAGTTTAATCAAGACATCAAACATCAACCGGACTGTCAGAAAAAAAGGACAAGCTATTATACAAGTCATATGCATATTTGGAGCACAAGTCTTCTGAGGAGTAGTTGAGGGAACTGGGGCTGTTTAGCCTGGGGAAAAGGAGGCTGAGGGGAGACCTTATCACTCTCTGCAACTGCCTGAAAGGAGGTTGTAGCATGGAGGGGGTTGGTCTCTTCTCCCAAGAAGCAAGTGATAAGACAAGAATAAATGGCCTCAAGTTGTGCCAGGGGAGGTTTAGATTGGATATTAGGAAAAAATTATTCATGGAAAGGGTTGTCAGGCATTGGAACAGGCTGCCCAGGAAAGTGGTGGAGTCACCATACCTGGAGGTGTTTAAAAGACATGTAGACGAGGTTTTTATGGACATGGTTTAGTGCTAGAGTTAGGTTATGGTTGGGCTCAATGATCCTGAGGGTCTCTTCCAACTGAAATGATTCTATTATTCTATGATATTAATTTTGTAACTTCCAACTACCTGCTCAAATATAGCTTTTTCCTTTATAACCATTCAAAACCCATTAACTAAAAATCACACATTTAAGAAGGATAGCTCAAGAAAAAAATCCAAATTCAGCCCATAGCCACATATTTGTTTAGAAGGATGAATGACTGAAGGGGAAAAGCCCACCCAGCATCCAGTCGCACACATACCGTGAATGGCTCCAAAGCGCCTTTCGTGTGAGCAAACAAATAATGTAATTCTATCGTGTGCTGATTCAGAAATAAATGCTGAGCAGACTCACTTGGCTCTGCCTGGCTGTGGAGGGTGTCTCGTTTCTAGCGCCAGGGAGACTTAACAGGTTTGTAGTCATTTCCACACTAGTCTGTAGAAACAACTATCGAAGTCTATGGAAGGTATTCAGTAAGACTGAAAATGGGGGAAGTGGCTTCTCTTGGCTGCGTGAAAATATGTCATCCATCTGGTTAGTAAGTCTGGCTCACAGGTTCTAAGTTAAATCAGTCTTCAGGTTTGAGGTCAGCAAAAAGATTTCCTCAAGCTCCAGACTGGCTGTGCTTGCTGGGAAGCTCTTCGTTCTTACAGGGATCGTTTAGTAGGGTTTTTTGACATGTCCCAAGTCATCACAGGATTTTGAGGTTTCATGAGGCTCTTGATATCTCCTGCTGTCTTCCTGACACACACTTTTTTTGTGAAGCTTGGTCTTTTCCTATAGGGCTAGGTCTGCACTGACATGCTGAAAGTGGCAACACAGCCAAAACAGCCGTTCACGTCTCAAGCTGCAGTTCATGTGTCAAACACAGAAGAAAGCAGTTTAGTTTTACTATTGTTTGTGTTTTACATCTTCCAGAGGACTTCAGTCTCCACAGTGGTCATCTTGAAGTCTACAAACTTTACTGCATATGTATATGTATGCATGCATGCATACATATAAAGTCAATCAGAATGGAAAATATACACTTAGCTAAAATTGTGCTTACAAAATACTGGAAGTAGGTCTAAATAAATGCCAACACTTCATCAAGCAAAGCAGGATGAGGAGAAAATCCAGAGATCCCATTTGTTTGCCTGGTTAAGCTGTATTGTTATGCTCTGTCTTGCTTTTGCACCCCCCCACCTTTTGTACTAATCTTCCCTACATCTGCTGCCAGCTAGGCCAAGCTCAAACAGCAGTGTCAATTTGAGGGTCAGAAAGGTCAGCAGTGACACCCGATTTAAGTGTTATTCACTCTGATGCTGTGACAAGACAGATACAGCGTGGCCTGACTAAAGTGATGTATGTTAAATTTGTTGCAAATTACTGGTGTGATGGATCTATTGATGACCCATTGCAGCTGTCAGGATGTCTCTATCAGTCTCTCAGTTACATTTTCTCCTGCTGCTCGTACCCATCCCCCTCTGCCTGCTCCCATCAAGCATGCGGTGGCTTTATAGTCCCCAAGAAACCCAGGGTGCAAAGCACAGGGAAACAAAGCAGCAACGTCTGCTGTGAACCCGAGGAGTACTAGAAGTCATCTCAAGAGGTATAAAGGTTTGGTGGTTTATAGACTTGAGTCATTGTTCAAGTTCACATAATCTGGACACCTACAGAAAACTAGTTGTTAATAACAGGTTTTCAAGCTAACTCATCTTCATTTGAGCTATTGGAAGCCTGATTCTTCGAGCTCTTGCTTGAGGTATGCTACTCATCTGACGAATTATTTGAAGGGGGAACAAGGCCGTTTTTTGCCTTCTTCTTTCAAGTGGAAGAGGGATAACGTCCAGATTCTTCACAGCAGAAACTGGGAGAGCAGAAAATGGCAGACGGAGACTATCCAGGAGGTTCCCTTCCTACTGCTCCCTCCCCTTCAGAGCAAAACCATATCCAACTTCTCTGGCAAGTGGCACTGTAGCCATGGGAGGGAATGGCAGCACCTGCTTTAGAGTAGGTCACTTGAAGAACCTCAGCTTGCTTGCCCACAGTGGCTGAGACTCCGCTTGGTGACCCATGGGAAGCAAGGTGTGTGTGAGAAGCCAGATCTGACGTGTGCCTTTGCAACATTGCGAGGCTGGAGCTTGGGAAAGGCACAGAAGCCTGATCAATTGGACTGGAGTGAAACCGATGGAGATCGGATCCTCTCAGTTATCATAGATCATTTCTACTTTCAAACCAATGTCCCTCATAGGAGGGGTGCTAGTTCCTGGGGAGGTGCAGTAGTAATTACAGAAGTACATTTTAGCACACATAGAGGAAGCCCCTAGTCATGAATATGTATCTCATTCCATAACTACATTTAAGAAGCATTTTATGCAAATTTCTTCTGTTTAAAGCATTTGATTTGGTTGTTTGGTTGGGTTTTTTTGTTTTTCTTTTACATTAACTCCATTGTAGCTCTGAGGCATCCTAAGTTACTTTTGTTCTTGCTTCTGATTACCATTACTTCCTGCTGCTGCTGCACCTTTTGTTCTTTCATTCTGACCCACAGATTGTCATCTCTTTGGTCTAGTGTTGCAGAGTTATTTTTAAAAACAGCTAATTTCTTCACAAGCAAAGGGAGAGTACAGCTCAATTTCAGTTCCTGTGTTCTCAACAATTTGCATTGCCAAGCAATGGCACAGGAGCTTCTGCTCTCCTATTTTCTTCTGCATTGTGCTAAATACTACCCAGTAAACACGGATATTCAGGGCAGTGCCCTAACTGGAGAGACTCGGAATTGTCAATGTGCAAAAGAGTGTGTAGGAATCCAAAGATGTTTTTAAGAACACACATCTTATGAAGGACTGTTAGGGAAAAGGGGAAGTGGAAACAACACATTTATTGCTTTCAGTGGAGCTTGTAGTTGGAAGACCAATATGACTATTAGAATTCCAGTTCCACCAACATCTTCAGCATCTTTCACATGACACACAACTGTTCTCTTCCATTTTCAGTAATCAAAACGCTCAAGAAAGGAGAAGCAGCATAGAAATCGGGGCTACTTTGTTCTAGAACTGGAATAACGTCAGCCGTGATTATGGTTCCTCTGTTAATTTTAATCCCCTGTGAATGTTTGTTCATGGCAGAGAGAAAACATTAACAGTCAGGACAGACTCTTGGAAAAATGGTTGCCCTTCAGCAATTTAAATATGTTGACAGAAGAAAAAATAATTTTGCCTAGCTACATATGGATTGAATTGAATCCCAAACTGGTACAAAATCAGTATCTGAATGTTATACTCAGAGCTTGAGATAAGCCTTAAAATACCTTACAGCATTATAAATCATTATATGTGGCATCCAGATCTACCTCTCCTTCATCACAAATAACCACATGACAGTCACCTGGATGGTCCAGTACCTGAAAAGAAGAGCTCAACCAACTCACACTCTAGGAGCCACCAGGTGATGCTGAGGAATAAGAGACTAAAAAGATACAAGAAAATAATTCTGAAAAGTCTGCAGCCGTAATTCAATCTCCTCTGGTGGAAAATGACAACCACGGTTACTCAAATAAGCCCACTAGCATAAGGCCATTTTGAGACTTCTTCTTAACAACAGGTCTTCAAATGAGAGCAGTCATGAGTATTTACCTGAACTCCACCTCATCTTGAAAACCGACAAGATGAGAGTCATGGCCTTCCTCAACTAGACTACAGTAAAGTGCTGTAACTCAGTACACAGTAGTTTGGAAACACCGTCTGACAGTGAACACTGCACCAAATCTTATCAGAAATACTGAGAATCATGGCTGTTTTGTCCCTGTCCTCCACTTCTAACAAAGAGTTTAATTAGATTAGCATTGTCACAGAATTTGTTCTTATCTGTAAGTCTCTTGGTGGCACTGGCCAAAAAAATTGAAATATAGCTTTAATTTGCAGGATAAAGGAGCTGTTTGCACTACTCACTGTCGCTTGTTGGCACATTCTCAGCAGCCATCCAAACTCTGAGGAATAATATATTCTGGGAACTAAACCCCACAGTAAAGCTCATCACCTTCCACTCCAAGCGCAAGGCACATTTTTACAATGGTATCTTTACTAACATAAAAAAACAGATGCTTATGCACATACACATTTTAAAATCTTCAAATGGATCTCATGAAGACAGCTCTCCTTTAGGGAAGAAGATGTCAAAATAAAATAGATGATAGCCACATTGATTAACATTACGCTACAAAAATAAGAAGCTTTATAGCAGAGCTGGACAAACACATGTAAACTATTATTTCATTGCTGTGAAAAATAAAGACCCATCTAATAGATCTAGTATAGAAAATGGAAATACTTCACATGGAATTGAACCCCTTTCTCTTTACCCATGGATCCATTTCCAGTCCAGCTGGTAGAAAAACACAGGTTTGCTCTCTTGGCTGGAAAGTGCATTCATTATGTCCAGGGACACATGCACAGAACAGCCAGCATTCTTGTGACAAGGTGAGTGATTTGATATTGAACTTCTTCAGTCAAAGGCAGAAATTGGACCAGAAATCCCACTTCCTGGGAAGGTTCTGGCCACTAAGCAATCACTTTGAAAGTTGTATTTCAAAAGAAAGTGTGAACTACCATCACGTTTTAAGAGCTGAATCCTGTATCAAATTCCTCAAGAGAGTTAAATGAGAGAGAATGGCTCTTTCCTCTGCTTTGGTGGGGCTTGAGACAAAAACGCTCAATGATTTTGAGATCAAGACAGAGAAGTATAACCTTCAACACCCAAGGAAATCCAAGTTCAAAGACCACAGTGTGTCTGACATAGTAGCACTTCCAGTCTTGGAGCAACAACAGAGTGAAGGTGCTGAGCACAGACACCTTGGAGGTTAATACCTACAGTTGGTTTGAATCCCTCTATATATAATCCTCAGTTTCTGAAAACTAACAAGATCAGAGCCTAAGGTGATATAACTTCAGACACTGCATATATTTTTTACTTCAGGCAAAATTACAGTGATCGTCACGGTTTTGCATCTTCTTTCTTCTTTTTTCTTTCTTTCATCCTTATTTTCTTTCTCTTGCTTACCCTTTCAATCTCTCGCACTTCAGCCCTTTCTTACTCTTTCTTGTTCTTTTTCTCTTTATTCCTTTCTCTATTTCCTTTCCCTTCCCTACCCGATTCTCTTCTTCTCTTCTCTTCTCTTCTCTTCTCTTCTCTTCTCTTCTCTTCTCTTCTCTTCTCTTCTCTTCNCCCTTCCCTTCCCTTCCCTTCCCTTCCCTTCCCTTCCCTTCCCTTCCCTTCTTCTCTTTCTCCTTTTTAGGGGAGAGTGAATGCATTGGCTACAGTCTTTCAGCCCCATATAGGACAGATGCAAATATCTGTAGGACTGTGACCTAATAATACAAATCCTCTTGTTTGCCTTGGAATGGACAGACCTTCAAGTGAGTACACTTGTAGGCAATTAAAAGAAATTCTGGAGTAAAAAACATTTTTTTTTTTTTTTAAGACACAAAAGCATGAAAGACTATAACTTCATAACTTACTGCTTGCCATTCAGAAAGGAAGAAAAATCTCTTTTTTTAGTTGTCATAACATGGCCTACAAATCAAGTATCTATCTTTTATTGTATTAGTAATTTTTTTATTATGTTAATACATTTCTCATTGTATCAGAGAGCTCTATTTCTCTAATATGGTCCAGAAGGCATCCCAATATGAAAGAAAGCTCTGGCTAACATTTCAAATTCTTTCAGACTTATTATATTAGTGAAATTTCTGTGATGCTAACACCCTTTTATATTATAGTATTAGTGAAAACAACCTATGAAAATGTGACAATTACATACGCAGTATGCACTTAGTTAATAAAATTAATGAGATTACTAGTTTGAGGAACAACTTTTCTATCAATAAAATGAGTAAATAACACAGCGTCATTTCTACCAGTTCAACCTCTTGCAGTACTGCCACACATCATCTCTTGCAGAAGTTTACTTGCCTGTAAACTTCCAAGACCAAATAATATGCCTACAGGAGACTGATGTACTCTGGAATATGAAAGTGCTGACAACTGTCATTTGCCATCAGTCATCCAAGGGAATTCGACATTTGGATAAGGACAGCTTTCAGCATGGTATTTCTTCTAAGTTGCATGACCACATCTTGAGAGCTCTAAGGTAGACCTATGGACCACATCCACAGAGTATTAAGTGTCATCTCTTGATGCGTGTGCACTGAGGAATGTCCTCACTGTTCACAGGAGCTGGTATGTACCCATGCGTACTGAACAAGACTGCATAAATAACAGCTTTAAACTATTAACATTAAACCTTTTGAAAAGTCTTTCCAAACAGCAATGTAATTATGATTGGATTAAAATCCATCATGTAATAATAACAGTGATAGGCAATGAATAATATATCTTGATTAAAGCTCATCTCAGGCCAGTTATCACTAAAACAGATATGAACAAAGAAAGCCAGATGGTCTGGTAAAGAATGTCCATAAATATCCCAGCCATGCACCCTCTGCCATACAGTGCCAAGATCTGCTTCCCCTATTCGCAGCAGGAAGCACCTTTCTCAGGAAATAATCTCTCTAAGCAGTTCACTGAAACCAAAGTCCTTATTTGAAGGGTAAAGTACAGCATAAAGGGGAGTTATAAGAAATAAAGCTAGAATAAAATAGCAATGCAAATGCAGGTAAGTCCTGTGGTAGAATGTATCTCAGATATGAAAAGATCTGCACCTTGTCCCAGCTTTGTGACTCTGATGCTAAGCAACCAAGATAAGATAAACTTCCTACAAGATGGCTCGGAAACAAACAAAAAATGATTGTTCATGAAACCACTCAAGCTATAACGAGACTATTCCAATGGGCAGTGCTTAAAATTGCCAAGAAGTTTGGAATCTTTTTTCTTTTTCTTTCCTTGGGGCTTCTCTGTGTGCTGTAACTTCTCTATGCATGGAGAGTGTAGTTAGTATTTTCATTTGCTGCCTAAGTAGCAAATTACCCTGTAAACAGCCCACAAGAGCTGGTCTGTAATTGAATTGTAACTGTTGACTTTAGACATTTGGTATATTTGCTGCAAGAAGTAAATTTTCAAAACTTCATCTTGATGCAGTCAGACAAAATGAAAGGTAATATTCTTTATCTGCCACAGATTGCTGCAGATGAACTGCTTTCATATGAGCTTAAATAAGATTTAGTGTATTCCATCCTTCAGCTGGCCACAATTGAAAGTGATCAGGATCAATATAGCTGCCCCTGAATGCAGCCTGGTATTGTGCATTACAATAGAGGAAATGGCTGTATTCAAAATTTTCCTGTGTCAAATTAATTTCCATGTTATCCCCAAATTCAATTAGATGGGAACCCCGTGTAACTAAAAAAGTGTCCGACATCCCTTAGTGACAAATTACGGTGCTTAGTGTGCATATCAAGGTGAAGTGTTGAGCCTTGCTAATCTTCTCACTAATTCTCAATTACCGTAAAATGAAGCCATAAATCACACAGACAGGGGATCGATGGAAATGTTGTTTTCAGGGTGATTGGCAGCCTCCCCAAAGGTTTTCTGTAAGTTGGTTTAAGGTTACCATTCTCTAAGGGGAGGGATGAGGTAGTCTTGCTCAATCTCTATGATATAGGCCCACAGGCCTTTTGGGGATAGTGGGGAGGGACAGCACCAATTTCAGCCCATCAGACATCCAATTTTTCTCCTTTTCATACCTGCTGTAGTAAATGAGAAACAAATTAAATTTCACTCCACTATCTCCACAGAAACCATTTAAATTTTTCATGGAAACTAAATTGTCCCTAGACAAATAGCCCCCTGATTCTATGAAAATATACTGGAGCGCTGGGGACAGAAATAAATTTGTGTCACTCTGGATATGCCATTCTCTGTAATGTCATTCACTGCTGGCCAATAAATGAGTCCCTCCCGGAACACAATGGTAAAGCCTTGTGCTCTGGTGGATTTGCATTGTTCCCCCACTCTGGAGCAGTCTAATATTCTTCCTGTTATTAATTTGCAGCCTAGGTTTTACATTCATGAGGCTAAGATTGAAATGTAAATGAGGCACAAAATAAGTAGTCAGCAGTAGCCCTGGCCGAGCAGCCTGTGTCATAGACTCATGGACTTACATGAAAATAGTTATCACTCAGAGAGATTAGCAGCTCAGAACATCAATCACTGCTGCAAGGAAACAATGAATAAAATCGCCCCGACACGAGGAAGGAAATTACAAGAGCTTTAAAGTGGAAAGGGAATATGTAATACTGCTACCTGTTGTTGAAGCACTAAGGTGGCTGTAATAAAAGAAGCTGGGTTCCTTCTCTCTCTCTCTCCCCTCCTCCCGTGTTCCTGTTGATCGCTGATATTTAAATTGTGCCATTTTTGTCATCTCAATTTATCTATTAAATGAGCTGTACTTCCTTGGCTGGAGGTATATGATATTTCACACTGCACTGAAACGAAGCCCACAGCTTTGAGTTTGAACCTGCTTTAAAATGATGGCACCCTGTATATCACCCAATCTCTTAGTAAACAAATAGATCTATAAAGCCTGAGTCCTCAGGTTTCAGAGAGGCTCAGAGGATGCCGGACTTCGGACTAGGAGAGAAAGGTGGTTTTACTCTGCCGTTGTGGTTTCTTAATTCTCAGGTGGTGCAGAAGTGGTGCAGCACACAGCATGAGCCGGGCAGTCTCAGGCCAGCTCCTCCTCAGCAATCCCTGAGCAGCTCTGAGGAGCTCTCCCAAAAGCTGCCAATAACCAGCACCCAGAGAAGATTTGTCTGATTCTCCTTTACTTCAGCAGCTCCGGTCACCCTCGTCAGGAGGGGAAGCACCATAGGCTCCCTGCCTGGTCCAAGCCATCCCAAAATTCTCCTGATGCCTGGAGAGCTCCCAGGTGGATGTATCCACTGTTCAGAGTGGCTGTTCTGACCTTGGTCCACACCTGCTGCTCGGATGAATAATTTCTTAAAATGCACTAGCTTACACCTCTAGCTAGTACAGCATGATTTCTACACTGATATTAAATATACATACACAGATTAGTGTTCCGAAACAGTGCATTTTCCGGACTAATTCTTTAGCTTATCAGAGTATGTTTCATTACCTGTTGAATTTTTTTCCTAATGTGTTCTCTGTATTCAGCAAATGCAAAACACTATTCCATCCATCGCGATTACCTCTGTCTTTAAGAAGAAATGTGCTTGATTATCACAGCTGGACTTCCTTACAGTGTTTGTTCTTCAGACAACAAAAAAAATGTAGCCATGTGTAGCCACTGCTAATTTTGGTCTAATTTTTCACTTCCGTAAATTTAGGTTTTTAACCCCAAGAGTAGTTTTAAAAGTGTGTTCTAGTAAGATGAGTTCAAAGGAAATGCCACAAATGTGTTCTAATCCTTTCTATTCTGAGGTAGTTTGTTAATGTGATTGGTCATGAGAGTGACTTATGTATGTGCCCCTGTGCTGGGCAGGAACGTCTCTCTGACCTGTTTTCCAGAAGATACTGGACTCCTTCTCATGTGTCTACCTCCGAAAAATCCCTTAGCAGGGAGAGTTATATATCAGGAGGTGGTTCAGTCTGGGTACACTTACGGTTGCCATACAAATCTTAAGACTACTCAACAAGATATCAAATGTGAAACATAAAAATACTGTAGCCTCTTATTGATGCAACTGGGTTTGGAACATAAGATAAATTACTTAAAGCGTATTGCCCTAGGTAGCACATTCCATGTAACACCTTCTTTTAAGATGAAAATGCCTTTCATGCGAAAGTGTCAAAGGACTCTGAAAAGCTGGATATTTTGATACCAGTTTTTGAAACAGGGAAACTGAGTCTTAGAAAAGTGGTGAGTTTTGCATATGATCACACAGCCTGGCCATGACAGTAAGACTGGAAACCAAATCTCCATTTTCTGTGCAAACCACTAGATCATGCTGCCTTCAGAAATCAGCTCTCTATTCCATTCCTCATCAGGAGGAAGAATTAATTGATGTATGTAAGACATTGAAGCAAGTTGGTAGAAAAATTCTATGTGAGTGCACAATATCATGAATATCTCCTATCATATGGACAATGGCCATTTTTGTCAAATAACCTCTGGAGAATCAGGACTGAGCTGAACAGAAATGTTAGCATATCAGAGCTATTGCATATCAGAGCAAGCAACATTTTCTTGAGAAGCTACTTCCTTCACAATAAAGATGTTGAAAGATGAACATTGCATGTTCGTTTCTAAAAGCACAATACAGCCATATTATACAGAGTGAGTTTCGAACAATGATGTGTAGTAATGTGTCCAGTAACCTTTATTCTGCCTGTCTGTGCAGAAGTTCACTAAGGATAATGTGCACAGCTAAGAAAAGGAATTTGAAAATTAAGAGGAGCAAAAAGCCAGCATAAAAATCAGAGGTTCAGCTGTGTATTAAAAAGGGCTTTTTTGAGAGGTCAAAAAATTGATCATGGGTGAGCCAGCGGAAGACATTGAGCCTTAAACTGCTTTTCTTTTTTCTTGCTTAAAAAGACAAAGTCAGACCCAGCTTGTTACTGGATCTTTAGAGCCCTGCAGCAGCATGAAATTTGTGACTAAGGAACAGGAGCAACACAACTCACTTACACGGTCCCCGCACTAGGCAGCAGCTTCTGCTCTCAAACCCCTCCTCTTTTCCTCGCGTTGCCATTGTCTTCACTCTTAGTGTCTCAGAGTATCTTTTTAATTGCTTATCAAATGGATAGTTATTGTATCATAAAATCTTCAAAGCCATTTCCCAGTCCCATTCAGTTGTGGAGCTGAACTTTTATACAATGATATATCACAATGGATTATGCTAATAAGCTTGTTAATAGCTCTAGTGGTGTTAACTGAGAGCATTAAAACAAACTGGTCCTTGCAATAGATTGGGAAATGTTTTATAAGGGGCATGCGATCTAAGAGCAGCCATGACAAGCCTAGTAAATAATAGCAGAAACTGGCATGACTAAAGAAATACTCACCTAAATTATTTATATGTTAATCAAAAATACAGTTGTTAAGCAATATCATTAGTGCATTACTAATTGGTTTATGGATTTGTGATGAATTACTTATTTGCATGCAAAGTAAACCCTCAGCCTTTTGTTCAACATTTCTAACCTTCGAATCTTTGCAGGTTTGCTCTCTGCAGCCCTTTTCTTTCACTAAAATGATTACATCAGCTTGTCAGAGAAAGTAGATTTTCAAGGTAATGACATAATTTTTCTCTGCAATGTATCCAATATATTATTGTCATATTTTTTTTGAAAAGTCATAATATATCAGCACTTCATGCTTGAGAAATACGCAATTAACACTATACAGTACATATTTCTCCTTAACCTCCATGAAAAATCCTATGCTTTGAACATTTATTAGTAGTGGAGACAGTAATCATGTTTCATTCATATATATCAAGTTGGGCTGTCAGGAATGTTATTGTGGAGAATGTTAAATTCCACTTACGATCACATTGGGCTGTATATAACCTAAGGAGTAAGTAGATCTACTGTGGGACATTCCAGAGATGAGGGAGGCTGATCTGCACCAAGGTGGAGACAGGCATTTCACGTGGTGCCTGAACTCATTGTCAAGTTTCTTAATTATAAGGTTTTCAGAACCACAGTCTCCCACCAAGTACTTATCCTCTTGTTCTTTGTTTCCCTTTCTCCTCATCTTTTTACTGCAGTTCCTTCCTGTCCTCTCCTCTGTTCTTCTATATCCATTTCCCTCTGTGTAACACTTCCTCCCTATTTGTCCCCTCAGCCCAACACAGGAACCTGTTTACAGCTGTCAACCATTTTTTTCCAGCCTCACTACTTCAGACTGAAGTCTCTAGACCCAGGAAATATCCATAGATTACTTCCACTTTTGAGGTCTCTTTCCTGTAAGGAGAGCTTAGACTTTTCTTCCTTTCCCTGCCTTGCCTTGTCTTGCCTTTCCTTTCCTTTTTCACTTTCGTATTCAAATGCTCCTACTATAGAATCATGTAATCCATTAATAGAATTAAGTGAAATTAATATTGTCCATCAGCTTGGCACACTTTTTTTAAACAAATTTAACTTTTGTCTCTCTTGGAATGCAAATAATAATTATTTCATATTTAGAAAAGATATTCTTCAAGGAGGTGGGGATCAGTATAAGATTCCCAGAGATTTTTTACCTGTTATTGTTAAGAAGAAGTTCCAGATGTATTAATGAAAACAGACCCAGGAAGGACCAACACTTCAGGATGTGAAAGCAAGACTGTGAGGAAAAACTAAGCTAACTGAAGAGAACTCTCTTCTAACTGGTCACTCTATGTAATGATCTAATCAAATCCCACCTTACAAACATATCCTACGTTTGATTTCTATTTCCCATACACAAATCTATCCTCTGAATGTCTTAAAAACCCTTCTATCAGCTGACCTTCTAGGGTTTTATCTTTGCAAGCACATAAATTGTAGCACATCTTCCAGCAGCTGCAGGTTGTTTTTCTTTTATATTTATTATCCATAATCTACCTCAGCCCAGCAAGTCATGCATCACAGTCTAATTCAAGCAAGATTAACGAGTACGATAGAGCACTGGCCAAAGATTATGCGTGCATCCCGGCATGCATCAAGAATAGTGTGGCCAACAGGACTAGGGAAGCCCTTTTACTTGGCTCTGGTGAGGCTGCACCTTGAATTGTGTGTTCAGTTTTGGGCCTCTCATGACAAGAAAGACATTGAGGTGCTGGAGAGAGTTCAGAGAAGGGCAGTGAAGCTGGTGGAAGGTTTAGAGCACAAGTCTGATGAGGAGCAGCTGAGGGAACTGGGGCTGTTCAGCCTGGAGAAAAGGAGGCTGAGGGGAGACCTGATCGCTCTCTGCAACTGCCTGAAAGGAGGTTGTAGCATGGAGGGGGTTGGTCTCTTCTCCCAAGTAACAAGTGATAGGACGAGAGGAAATGGCCTCAGGTTGTGCCAGAGAAGGTTCAGATCGAATATTACGAAAAAATTCTTCATGGGAAGGCTTGTCAGACATTGGAACAGGCTGCCCGGGGAAGTGGTGGAGTCACCATGCCTGGAGTTGTTTAAAAGACATATAGATGAGGTTTTTATGGACATGTTTTAGTGCTACAGTTAGGTTATGGTTGGACTCAATGATCCTGAGGGTCTCTTCCAACTGAAATGATTCTACGATTCTACGATATTAATTTTGTAACTTCCAGTTATTTGAGGGTGTCTTCCAACCAAAATTATTCTATTATTCTGTGGTTCAACGATTCTATGATTCTATGAAATGAAAAATAAAGTGAAAGGTAACACAGAAAAAGACAACCCAAGATAATTGACAGCTTTGGATAGTGTGCCAAAGCAAAATTATTTTAATAACTTAATATGATATAATATTATAATGATATGGATAATTATAATGAAAATTATAATAACATATGTCACAGTATAAAGAAATAGCAAGAAAGAGCACCTGCCCCCAAAGATTTTTTGTCCAAAGAGATCACAGAATCATAGAACAGTCTGGGTTGGAAGGGGCCTTCGAAGGTCATCTAGTCCAGCGCCCTGCAATGAGCGGGGACAAATGAATGTAGATAAACTATCAGGAAGTGAAACTTCCCGTTGCACTGCTCTGACTTAGGAAAGGCTGAATTTTTGGCCCAGCTCTGCGTATGTCTGTTACCACCTGCAAGACACCTGCAGAAGGCGGCCGAACAGAGCTGAGGCCACTCAGTGTCCCCTCCATTCCCCAAAACAGTGAAGCTTAAGTTTCATATTCTCTGTTATAACCACAGAATGGATTTGGATTGAGATTCAGTATGGACCTCTACACAGGTCTGCATTCACATACAAGGTGCAAGGTGAGTTTGGGGTGGAGTTCTGCGATCTGATCCACAGCTGTAGCCAAATAGCTGAAGCAAATTGCCCAAACCTGCACTGGAGGTCAGTGACAGAAACAGAAATTAGCACTCAGTTCATCCATGCCTTGATTCAGTACCACATGCAAGTAAATATTGTAAATAACTTTGTATAATTCTCTATTTCTGTGTGGTGTAGACCTTATGTCAGAAAAATCCATGTCCAGAGATGCTGTTTAAATTAATCTTGGATTAATGCAGAAACAATGAAGAGGTTCTTTAGACTCCTTATTCCATGTTGAAAGACAAAAAAAGATTCCTACTTTTCAAGCAAATTAGGACTGTAGAAGTGTGACAACTGACTATGAAAATGGTATCGCCCACCAACCCCTCATAGAATAAGAAAGCCAATGTGTACATTGAGTCCCTTCTTTGCTGCTCGTATGTTGCAAACCTGACCTCATGAAACTACATTTAAGGAGGAGTATAAGAAAAGAAAATATCTTCTCTACAATGCTTCCTTCGGTTTTCAGCCCTTTGCAGACACAAGAAGGTGGTTTGGCAATTAGTTAGTCTCCTTCCTTCCCAGAAAGCAGACTTTTGTTTGAGCTATTACTAAAGTAATAAATCTTTTCTGAAATCCTAAAAAAAAGTAAGAACATGTAATTTTCACTTACTTCACCATCTTCACAATGAGGAATATGAGATTTAATGCTTTTTCTACAAGAAGACCAAGTCACAACAAAATTATTCCAGTTTGCAACCTGATTGCACTCAGCAAGCCAATTTCAGATAGCTAAAACTAGGTGAGAGAGCTCCCACTTCAAACACCTCTGAAGAAGGATCTGGCTGTGTTCAGCAGATATAAAAGTGTGGAATTTTCTGAGTGGGGTGTAAGGACCTTTACCTTTCCTAGCTAAAATTATATTACCTGCTCAGTATCTGAATTCGCCAGTGCTGACATTGCACTTCCATGTGGTAATTAGTGGAGCTGTAAGTAATGCAAACGCCCAGTTACATGTGCAAAATTGTCGATGGAGCTGCAGCAGCTCATTTAAGTGTTTGGAGGCCAGCACAACACAACTACTGCGGCAGAGTCACTCCTAATCCCCAGCAGCAAACACAAGTCAAATCCATTTTCTGAAGCAGGGAGGGAAGGCTTTGGCAGACCTCAGTCAGCAAATGGAAACCCATCCTCTCTCTCACTGTGGTCTTACAGGCCTTGACCTGCCTTCCTCCATCTTCCTTCACGTGTACATAGATGCTTGTGGAAGGAATCAGTTTGGCCTCGTGTTTGTACTGTGGTTCACCATGGGCCTCATAGTCACTGCCAATCCCAGCATGTGTGCCAAAATGTGACTGGTACCAGCTTTGGCAACACAGCTGTCGTGTCGTGGGCTTCAGGGTGCCAGAACAACCCTAGGATGCTCCTCAGGCACCTCCAGGCTTCAAAGCCCTGGAACACTTTTGGGTAGTGAGTTGTTGTAACCAGAATGTCATGTTTCCTTTCAGGGAAGGGGTGACAGACACCTTCCTTGCCCTCTGGAGCTTCTTTCTCCTTGTCTCCTTCCCAGGTCTCACCTTCTCAGTTCTCTACTCCGGGAGCTGCTTGGTCAAAGAAAATGGTGCAAGTGAGAGCATGGGCTGATGTGCATCACTCATGCAAAAGGAGGTGTCAAGGTGGAACCAGTTCACAAGGAGGGAGCCTGGTACACTCTGATATGACTATAATTAAGGACAAAAACAACAGGCACAGGTCTACTTATGAACAAAGCTGGGATAAAAAGTGGAAGAAATCCCACTTTTTGTTGGTCTGATTGTCAAAGAAAAAGCACACAGAAAGAATCAACTAGCTACAAGGAACAAAGTAAGTGATCTCTTCCCATTATAATCAGGACACAGAGCCTGTGACATCTCTGGGAGCTCAATCTAAATAAGGCCCTATCGTCTCATCTCTTTTACATTATGAATAAAAACATGAAATTAGTTTTATGTCAGAAGAACAACCCTTAAGACACTTGTAACTTATAATTATAATTTCTAAGCTGTTTGGCTTGTCAGTATGAAGGAATTCACAGCCCAAGACTCCCAGTGCTTTATAGGCTGAGACATGCTGTGCTAGCTACTGAAAATTAACTATGAATCTCTCATCTGCATCCTGATTTATTAACTACAGTGAGAAACGGAAAGTTAAAAAGTGTACTGTATGTGCACGGCCTGCTATCATGGATGAAGCCATTAGCTGTGTTCTGCTACTAGTCAATAAACTACTAGCAATGGATAAATATAGAGGTTTTCTTCCTGCCAAAGGATGTAGGTATTTTCTTGTATAAACAAGTACTGCAAAATTTTCATTTTCACTCAAGAGCTGGCCAATGACAATTTCAGGATTCTGCTGGATTCACAGGTAGGGAAAAAAGAAAAAAAAAAAAACACACACTAAAAAAGACATATTGAGACAGTCTTTGCTATGCAAAATTCCATACCCTTGCTAGATCTGGCTGAAAAATGGTAGTTTCCCCTGCGATGTATTTTGAAAGAAACAAGATTTTTTACATACTTTGAATAAGGATTCTGAGAGGGAGAGTTCACCAAAAAAAAATAAAAAAAAAATAAAAAAAAAAACCGGAAGTCCACTTCAGCAGGTCAACTTTCACCATGAAACAGGAAAATATACTACAAAAAGAAAAATTATTTTCAAAGAAATCACATCCAAGGTATTTCTAGGGCAGTCTTTACCAAGATCTTGTTCTTTCACAAAAAGTACTTAACTTCTCAGGGGTACTATTCCCTGATTTTGCAATTTTCCGTGTTCTATTTTCCTTCCAGCTTTGAAATTTTTTTCTTACAATAACACCACTGAAATTCTGTCCTTTCTTATTGTTTTGAGGATATAAGGGGCTCTTCTGTACTCCAGATTCTGTTTTGTGGGAGGCAGAGTGGGTTTTTTTGATGTTGAAGTCAACTGGTTCTCTTGTGTAAGTGAAATACTTGGTAATAGCAAGACAGCCTGGCTCTTCAGAATGGATTAAATGATAGAACTTAATGTCCTGAAATAAAAATGGGTAACAATCATTCACATCATCTCTAGGTGAGTAAATGATGGCACACAGGGCTGAAACATCTTGTGCAGCTTCTTACAGTTCTCTGTACCAACATCAAGAGAAGGACATACACCTTTGATTTCTAATCCAGTCCCTGTCCCCTGCATCTCACAACAGCACCCCATGACAGGTACTACTTTATGGAAGCTCCCAAATATTTGGGGTTTTTACATTTTCATCTCATATTTTTTCTTCTTTTTAGCAATGTCACCTGTCTTGCTTCTTGCCCTCCCCTCCTATGGACTTTCATGACACACACCTTCACTGTTTGAAACTTCAAAAGTTCCAATTGTTCAGAAATGTGTCACAGTCAAAAAGAATAATCTCCAGAATTTCAAGGGTTCTTATTACATCAGATCCATTTCTAAATCACTCCTGATTTTTATTTTGCAAGACCAAAATCCAATTACAATAATTCACATAACTGAATCACTATTGTGCTACTTATACGTACTAAGTTACAACTAGACTTGGGGCATTGACGTTAATTTTCTTTTGTTGTGAACAGTGGATTTCTGAACTTCAGGTAGTACTGGTGTTCAGCCAAACACAAAATAGAATTTGAATTTAAATGTTAAGGATTGAAGGAGTGCAAGGGAGTGTTCTTGATTCTGGTATTAAAAAAGGCTTTTTCGAGTTTATACATTCTGACTGTGACAGAGTTAAATTGCTGATCACAGATTTGTGATATATATTGACTATACCAGATTAAAAGTTAAACTTTATTTGTAGCATAAATCTGGTAGATGAATATGTAATGTACGTTCTTCTTTTATTGCAGTCATAGAATACTCTGAAACGTTAACCCCCAGAATGCTACCTACATATTTCCCTCCATATTTTGTATTCACAGAAATAATCACATTAGTTGTTGGATACCTTTTAGGAACACATTTTTCTTTTAGTAAATAAAAAAGACTGCCACTTCCCATCATTTTACACCACCTAGAAAGACAGTAAAATCTTCAGAGTGGTTGCCTCTTTCTTTTGCTCACTCTCGCACACATTCCCTCTAGAGAAGCAGATGTTTGACTTGTCTCATGTAAAAGGCGAAAATTGAGTTACAGCTTCAGAGTGCAAGATTTGCAATGTTTGCTACAGTTTATTAATGTTAACCAAATAAAAATGACATTAGTGAAAAAGATCTACATGATATCTCAGAACTCCCAAGATTAGGCCAGATGGTCACTTCTAACTGATATAATCTAGTAAACTCTGTTGAGAGACAGGCTATTGATTGAATTTCTGACTTTAAATGCAAGCCCCATATCTGCACATGTCCACAGTGATATCAGTTGCTTGAAATCCAATACAGAGGTGTAGATTGGGAGATGATGTTAGTTGTTACCTATTAAAACTGTCAATTCCATCTGTTGTCTAACACTTTAAAATACTGAGTGTAGTTTTTAATAGATCAGTATTAGATTAAGAGGCCGTATATTAAGGCTCTTACTAGCTGAGAAGCGTGGGTAAATGTGTAATTAAATGACACAATGGAAAAGGAATTCAGTTGGCTGGAACTGGCCCAAATTAGCATCAAGCAGGAAGCGAACACTGTGATTTAGGATTTCTGCAGCCGTCAGACTTCCCTAAAAATGAGTAATGTGCAGCTGTATTGAAATTCTCTTTACAAGCAAGTATATCATGATTAAAACGGGGAAGTGTTGTGAACATTATGATTATCCAGCTCCCCATACTGTGCTTCCACAGGTACTTCAGCAGCTCTGTACATCTGCCAAACTGCCAGGCTCTGATGAAATTCCCAGGAGGGCTGTCTCAGATGGCTGATGACAGCCCCATCAAAGCCATGTTTCTGGAAAGTCGTAGTCCCGAATGGCCCATATCCCCGAGAATATGGTTGAGAACCACAGCTGGGCGTCCCAGGTTTATGCACAGGGTGGTGGTTCAACCTGCCCCTTCCCCACCAGTGTGTAGAATCTCTGGGCACTGGCCAGGTACCAAGGGCTGATGGAGAGGGAGGGTGATGGACAGCCACTTCCAGCATTGCCAGCCTGACATCCATCAGCTGTTGCTGTTTAAATTTAATCGGAGAGGCAAACTGCCCTCCTCAAGTCATATGTATCAATATAACCACAGGAAAGGGAGAGTTCCTGTATGGCGGAGGGAGGAAGAGAAACAAAAATGTGGGAATGGAACTTAAATGCAGACACATAGACAGATGGAGGAACTTGCTTTTTTATAGCTCCCAATATTTGTATGTAGAAGCAAAATGAGTGTACCCAATATGCTGCAAGGAAAGCAGTAGGAGTCTTCCCTGGAAAGGGCCTGGAACCTGATGGTTTACTTTCCTCATAAAGTTTCTCTAGAATAAGCAAGTAACCTCCTAATTGCTGACCCTAGCTAGGACAGTGCTTCCCAAAATAGAAGACTGTGTGGGCTCAGATGAAACGCTGGTCTGGGTTTTTCTGTGCTCTTTTTGCATTAACTTTCAGAAAACATTTCAGTTTAAATACAAATTTTGAGAACAGTGTTGTGGTGGTCTGTGGAGGATGCAGAAGAAGTTTCAAGAGATAAGAGTTTGGAAGCAACTCAAAAAATTCTGTTTGCAAACTACTAGTCAGCTGTAGTCAAAACAGCTTTATAAATTCCCCCAACACACCACAAGAAGTGTTTTGGAAACATAAAGTCTCTTCATGTTATTAACCAGTACAAGGTACATGAAACATTCATGGAAAATGAATGTTAAGTGAATACTACAGTATAGTCATAGAATACAAATTGTGAATTCAGAAACACTGTATTCCCAGCAGATACACAATTTGAAGAATTATGCTCATTCCAGATAGAAACAGAGACAATATTGTGTGATGTAGCTGATAAATTAACCAGCAAAAGTCCAGATGCATGAATCAAATACTCAAAACAAATCCATAGGACCAGAAGTATTTCTGGATAGCATTAAACTGCTTGGAATAACAAATATCCTCAAGAAAATCAGAAGTTGTTCTACAGATTTTTCACCAAAAAAAAAAAAAAAAAAAAAAAAAAAAAAAAAAAAAATAAAAAAAAAAAAAAAAAAAAAAAAAAAAAACAAAAAAAAAAAAAAAAATATAAAAAAAAAAAAAAAAAAAAAAAAAAAGAAAAGAAAGAAAATCAGCAGATGGATTATTTACTCGCTTCTGCTGGCTTCTTACTATGGTAAGAGCAGAAATTGCCCTTCATGAAGGAAGAACCTTCACTATCCTTTTCTCATAGATATGAAACACTTGGTATCACACAGCAGCACAGAAGTAGTGAGTGTTTTAAGTGCGGAGAGCAGCAATTCTACTCTCACCATGGCTCTCTTTTAAGTGATCATAATTCTCCATCCTGGCCACTTTGGTGAGACCCTCCCTGATACGACTGGCACCACCAAAACCATCAACAGAGCTTTTATAATGGATTTCATAAGATCTAAAGCTTTATAAGTCGTGAATGGATAGAGGATGGGTGTTTCAAAGCTTTCAGCATGCTTTAAACTAGAAGTGCTAACTTTAATTACCTCAGTGAGCCGTGAAAAATTCTACTTCATAACCCAGACTTTATCAAACTAAAGGTTAAAAATCTCACATCCATTTTCAACTTTTCTCTTAAACCAAAGGGTAGAAGAAAAATACTGACTGTAATAAGTTATTCTTTTAAACAGATAATAGGCTTTCTGACTGGTGTTGTCAAATGAGACCTGAGAAATGAGGAGCTAAATGTAAAAAATATTATCTTAGTATAATTTCTCTCCCTCCCTTCTCCAGCAAAAATGGCAATTCGCAGAAGAAGTCAGCGCAACAGCTGGATCTAAGTCGTTTACTAGAGCTGTAAAGGCTAATGGCTAATGAACAAGTCAGTTGGTTTTTTTGTTTGTTTGTTTGGGTTTTGTTTTGTTTTTAGGAAGAGGATGGATTTAGCCACAGCATAGATGGGACAAGTCACATAAACATAAGTAACTCAAGTTGCCCCTTACCCCATGACGCATATCACATGCTATGAGGGTTCCAAGGTTTACAGACAGTGCAGGCTTTCCTACCATATGAATTTTTGGCTATTCCTTTCATTTATACCCAGGACTTTCAAGGAACTTGTTAGACTCGTCATTGCCTCCAGCATTTGGTATGCTTATGATTGGATATTTGTGCCTTTGTAGAAATAAAATGCTAATTTTATAGAGAAAGGAAACCACCCTGTTTTCCTGAAAATAAGCCCTACACCAAAAACAAGCCCGAGTGTGATTTTTCAAGATTTCTGAGGATGCTTGAAACATAAGCCCTACTCCAAAAATAAGCCCTAGTTATAGTTAATAAAAAAGTCAATTTAGATAGTGTCCAGGCAGTTATACATGTAAAAAAGTAACAAGTTTTGGAGAAAAAATTAATATAAGACCCTGTCTTATTTTTGGGAAAACAGGGCAGTAGTTTAATTTCCAAAATAAGAGAGGAAAGATGACAATGGAAATCACAGATTGGTGATGCAAAAAAACAAACAAATATAGTATAAACTATTTACAGTGAACTGCACACATACATACATAGACACACACACATTTTTACAGCTAACCATTAAAAAAAAAAAAAGAAAACCATACTATTTCAGCAGACCAAGGAAAAACAAGATCATGAACATTGCATGAGATGATTAAGGGGATAGCATCAAACATATGGAATATTGTCATGCTAAAATACACAAAGGATTCTATTCCTATTGAATTTTTGCCAGCTGCCAACTTTGTTAACACTGTTACAAGAACACACGGATGCGACATGTTTCAAGACTAGTACTGAACGTCGCTGGCTGCAGAGCCTTTATCCATCTCTCTCTAAAACTGTCCCTAATCCATACTCTTCTGCCATGGTACTTTCCAGTCCCAGCTCAGAGCTCCTATTTCTTTCTGGTTGGAACTGTGCTGGAGATGCAAGTGTCGTAGAAGGGGAAGAAGAGGCAGGGGCCAAGAGAGGGATGGAGGGGAAGAAAAGGAGACAGGCAGCTGAAGGCTCCCTCCTACTTCCTCTTCACTCCCCCTTCCTCGGACCAAGTGCAGGACCAGACTTTGATAAAGGATGCAGCACCCAGCAGCCTCCACGGAGCACAGTCTTCCCAGTGGGAGCTGCTGAGTACGGAGCAGGGTTGAAAAACTGTCGTCTTTTGAAGACGCTTTGCTGAGTGACGAGCTCTTTCAAAAAATCTGACTTGAGTTGTGACCACTGAGCAGCAGTTTTGAAAACTGGTTCCCTGTGAGTCTGAAATGCACCAGCACCAAAGTGCAAGTGCATAACAGGAGCTCGATCCTCAGTGCTGAGATAACTGAGTTTCTGATTTTGCGTATTAAATGTCATCAGGTCAATTATGTACCTCTCCTTGCCCACCCTTGCGTTAGTAAGGTTTGCTTATGTAAGTAGTGGTTACTGAATCATGTCCATTTTTTTCACAGTATTTTCAATTCCTGGTGAAGGAGAAGGTGACCTGACTGATATGGACACACTGAGTAAGACTGTCCTTTCTAACAAGGTATCACAACCGCTGTTCTTTTTGTAAGTTATTTAGTTTTACTTATTTGTAATATCACTTAGCACAATTTTTTTCTCCACTTATATTGTTATTGTAACAATAAGTGTCACCAATGTAGCAGCAAGAACAACACAGAGAAAAGATTGCAACTCATTATCATTCATTACTGTAGTGAAGAGAGATTAGAAACATAATGGAAACTGAGAGAAGATGTACCTTAGTGTCACTTACTTTGTACTTCACTTGGAGCCGGGAACTTCCATGGGCTGATAGTGACTCAGTCACTGACTGCCAGCTGATGACCTCGCATGGGTCACTTGACCTTCCAATGACTTCATTGCCTGAGTGTAAGGTTGGATAAAAAGTACAATCACATGGAAACCTGGTGCTGCATTTCAGGGGAGCTCTCCTGCTTTTACAGCTATATTTTTGAGCCTATGTAGAGAAAGCTGCTTAGTGACTTACAGTTATTTAATACTTCCCATTGTAAGACCTCGTTTTCAGATATTGTAACTTTGCCAAATGCTAATAATCTGAGCGAAAATGTTTCATGTTATGTGAGTGCCACAGTGTGACAAAAGAAGTAGAAGTAATATTTAGAATTTCAGGGATATTTTCTAAAGATTAAGAGTTTCTAAAGGAAAAAAAATGGGTTTCACTGTGTTAAAGTAATGCTTACAACAATATCAAAGACAAGATGTCCGCTTTGATAGAGCAATATGATATTTGTCAGAGAGTGCCATCTCATCTGGGAACTTATCTTTTGCCATTCTCTGACAATCTACATGGTTTTGGCCAAATTATTCAGTTTAGTAAAAAAATTGATTACTAATGTTGACTGTAAAATAATTTAGAGGCTAAGTCATCTGAAAATTTCCATCAACACACAGAATGTTCTGCTGTCTCATTAGTAGCTGAATGGTGCAATGGTAGCACGTAAAAACATATTTGATTTATTTTTATTTTATACCAAGGTGTCATACACTTGTCATACACATCTACTGCAAGTAAGACTCAGAGTATGCATGGTCTATACTGATACTGTGTGTTTTGTCCAATGGCTGAGTGACACGCTGCTGCATCATCATCTTGTTACTCCAACAAGATGGACCAAAGCAGAGTCAGACAGCCTCCGTATGCCAAAATTCTGCTTCTTGACTTCATCCTCTTGAGGCCTAATGCTTTATCTTCCACCACAGGTTTCGCTGACAGCACACTCAGGATATAATGCAAGGCACCAACATCCAAGGGGTCTCTACATGGGCTAGATGAAGTAGAAGTTTATCTGTAAATGCACATAGCTCAAGTTTTTCTCTGCTATGTCTACACTGATCCATCTAGACTACCTAGATTAGTTCTAACTCCACCAAACACCTCTGCTCTACAGTATGCTGTGTAGACTCATGCATCAGGAAAGAAACGGTGCCCAAAATCCAGACTACTAGACATGCGGTGGATGAATGACACGCAGAATGTCCTTTTCCAGTCAATGACACTAAGAAATAATCTGTAACAGTGTCTCCCAAATGCACAGGTGTGAAGATGGTGGGGAAAAAACATCCCCGAAATATGTTCTTGATCTTGGAAATCCAAGTTCCAAAGTCATTAAATACAGAAATTCAGCTTACATTTAGGACTTTCTGAGGGAGAAGAGGTGCAGACTGAGCCTGCTGAGAAGTGAACATCAGCATGTTTTTCAGAAGCTCACAGCATATAAGTGAGTGGTAATTCTCCTGAGAGCACAGCCAGACAAGTGCTGAGGATGTTGGATCCCACTTTCAGTATAAACTCGTATTTGGAAATGGCCCAGGGCACTGACAAAACTTGTATTTAATATGAAAATGACACCTTACTGAAAGCTTCTTATGGGTAAACTCTTCATATAACACGTGCCATAGGACACAGTGGGTCACTGAATTCAGTCCCTTATTATCACAAGCAAGAGGTGCTACATAATCTCATCCAGAAAACCCCAAGGGCCATCATACTATTAACTAAGGTTGCTTGAGTTCGGATTTTTTTTCCCTACTTGTGCTATTAGAAGGCTGTTCTAAAATTTAACTGATAGATAAAAGTCTTTGAATTATCATGTTAGTTTCAATGAAACTTTCATGAGGAAAAGCTTCGGAGATTCCAGGTTAGAATTTCTCATCAAATTTCTGCCACGTTAGCAAATATTTTACTGATTAATAAGTTTGGTTGTGGGAGATAAAGGCTCTTGGTCTGTGAGCTTGTTGAGACAGTCAAGTTCTTGATCCAAACAAAGAAGAGTATTAGGTCAGGGTTTTATACATGTCAGGGGAGCTGACCTGACCAATAAACCTTCATCTAGGAGGGTACAAGGATCTTTTATCAGAACGGGGCTTGGCTTTCCAGGGTCCTGTTTGCTTTTTCCTACATAAAGAAGACTGAAAATTTGATAATCCAAAATTTTCAGCATTCAATTTTATGGTTCACCATTCACATTTTTATGTAGCAACAGAGGAAGAATATTGACAACCTCAAGCTTTCAAAAATAATGAGTTGGGCCTTCAAAATCATGACTTGCTTAAAAATCCCTGTCTTTCAAAACAATACCATTGAGGTTATTTTCTCATGGGTTTGACTTTGCTGTTTGTGGGTTAGAAACCTTTTTTTATTAAATGACAACTGATCTTTCCACTTAGTGCATTTGGGCCTTTGAGTTTTATATATTCCCAAGCTAATTTTCAGTTGCTAAGTCTGCCTATGTTGCAGAGATTTTTGGAAACAGAGACACTAAACAGCTTCAGTAACTTAGTACTTGCAGAAAACGTTGTATTCGAGGAGCTAGTGATCTAGGGCAAGCCACGTATGCTCTATTTGGCCCCATATTTTGGTCTTGAGAAGCCCATGTGTTAGATGAGTAGCTGCTGTACAGGAATACGCTGTAGTGCCCTGTGCTGACCTGTGTTGCACACTGGTGGGAGTTATGACAGGTATAAATTCCTACCTCTCAGGTGAAGGTATATGGTTTTGTTTGTTGCACAAACAACACAGCATGGGAGGAAGGAGAAACCTTTCTGTGGATGGCATCTGAGCAGCATGCGATGGGAAAATCTATCCAGAGTCCACCAATGCTGCATGAACGTGTCATTCCCAGAATTTGAGGTGGTGTAAGATGTACTCATTATCTGCATTCCCCTTTTTATTCTGCGTTATGAAACCGACTATTTTATCATGCCATTTGTTGTCAGGTCTTTCTTGCTGAGATCCAGAAAGAGCCTTGCACTGTGTGTCCCTCCTCAGCACAGAACAATTGCGAGCTTCAAAAATCAGGCAGCCTAGAGTCACCTGTGCCCCAGTCCAGTTTGGTAACAAAGATCACCAGCCTGCTTCCTCCTGCACAGCACGGATGTGGTGAACTGAATTCATTGTGGTGAACAGCCACAAGTGTGGACAGAAAGAATGGTCACATTTAAAGAGCTGATGCCCGTTGTGAAACCCACTCTTCACTGTGCAGATGTAGGCAGCACCCCCGAATACATTAGGTAATTAAGTTAATAGAAAGTACTAGTAAAATTCATTTAATCTACAAATGTTGCTCATGTCCTGAGTAGTTCCTAGTGGTTTCTGGTTTCGAAGATTTTTTAAGTAGTGTTTGTTAGAAAAAAACTGCTATTATTGCCTCTTTTGAAATAAAGTACTGCAGCTTCTAATGCAAGCTCTAATTAAATGCACAAGTCTGAATTTGATATTTGTTGGTGTCTCGTGTCATTTCTTAACTCAAACTGCAAGACAGACTCAAACCTGACACCCCTGGATCTTTCATAGAATGTTCTTCCCTCCGTACAGACTTCTCTGTCATCAGAAATGTGGCTCAGAAATTTCTGTGTGTATGTGTGTGGGTATTGGACAGAAATTTAACAAGTTTTTATTATTCACCCTTAGCATGAGCCTGAATCTTTTGGTTAGCTGGGAGTTAATTGCCAAAAGGTTTTATAGTATATCTAATTGATTCAGTCATCCTTCTGTGCCATGAACCCTACCAGACTGCCAGTGTGCCCTGAACTCAAACAGAGGGTAAGAGACCGTCAGTTATTTAGTATGTGCTAGAAGCATGCATTTTCTTTTCACTCCATGTGAAAATAGTTAACCACAAGGAAAGAGTCCCACCCCTCTACTTTGCAAAATGGTGAAATTAAGTTTTCCGTATAGCTACCAAGGGACTGCAGTAAATTACCCCGGTAACAGAGTTTACATTGATTCTGAAAAAAGCACTTGTCCATATGTAACAACGATAACCTTTTAGAAGGTTTGGAAAACAAATCTGACACCCCATTAAAAGGCAAATGATTTTTTCTCCACACAAGAAAAAGAAACTTTTAAGACATAGAAGGCTATTAATAAATAATGGGGCTTTTTTATAGGAAAGGCTGACATGAAAGCTTAAGCTATAAACTGTATCAGAGGCAGTATTTTGACTTGTGTGGTTTATTTGTCAAAGCAGTGAGATGGGATCTCATTTTTATTAGCTGCACAAAAGATATTTTATTGAATGTCACATTGTAATTTGATTTTAAAAGGAATAGAAAAAATTACATTTTCTCTGATACGTAATACTGCAAAAACATGATAGTCATACTAACCACTAACCACAATGAGGAGTAATATAAGCCCTCCAAAATATACACTAGTACCTTACCAATGCAAATGTGTATTTTCAGACTCCATGTACCAGAACATTTTTCCTGAATCCAGTTTCAGCTACAGCTGTCAGAATAATATGTAAAAAAATATATGCAAGTTATTAAATTATGTATGTAAACAAGTAATGTAAGAGTTAGGTTTGAGGAGAAGGGCAGCTTTTAATATTTTAAAATGTGTCTTTAAGCTCATTCACATAGTTCATTTATTTACAAGAAGGAGATCACAGCTGGCTGCAGTAGAGAGCAATGATCTATGTCTAGATATAATGGGAGCGCGAATAAAGAGACCCAACACAATGTAAAGTAGCCTGTATAGACTATGTTCTTTTTCACTTTGCCATTGATGCCCTGGAAGCTGTTTAGCCTCCCTTGATCCACCTCAGTGTCTGTATCTGTGGGCACTACTGCCAGAGGTAGCAAGGAAGCTAACTGAAGGAAGATGTAGCTTCAAGCACTGTTTCTGGTGTCAGTTTTGTCACAAAAGACAGTGCCATCATCCCTGAGTGGGCAGCCCAGCCTTGGTCCCAGTATAAGGGTGTTATCATGGAGTGCTCAGGCCCTTCTTCTCCCCTCCAAAGCCACTTCACCACACCATTCAGCTCTGCCACGCGCGAGTGGTGAGCCCTCACTCGATGTGCCAAACAAACGCATTATTACAGTTCACAGGTAACATCCATTACCGCTTAAACCGACCACTGTTATGCAGCTCCGCAAAAAAAGAAACACACTATTAAAGAACAAAGTCCTAGTCACAGGGACTCATATTTTAATTGTTAATACTTATTAGCCAGAAAACACTGAATGTTTGCATTTACTTCACGTAGAGCCTCGCTTTGTGTCATCCACCGGAAGGATCCAAAGGGCAGTTTCCCAGTTGCTCAATTTCTACAAGTAAAGTAGTAGGAAAACAGAGGAAGAACATTAGTGGGTGAACCAAAATCACCTTGAAAAATCGAAGTAGGAAGGTGCATATTCTGCAACACTACTGCTAATCCATCAATTTTAAATCCTGCTTATCCCACTGAAGTTATCCCCTGGACCGTTAGCAATCCTAGCCTTTCAAGAGTCTCTAACTCCTCAGCTGGAGGGAGGTTGCACATCACCAGCTCCTCCTTCAAGATTCATTATCTGATGGCATCCACCCTTGGATAATCTTATTTAGATAGCAGCAGTTCTTGCAGAACCTCAACACATGAAGCACTTCACAAACGTATATCAACTCATGGTCCTCACCAGGGATGGCTCAAAATCTGACATAAAGCCCAGGGGGAAGCGTGTAAGAGAGATAAACACTGCTTCATCCCAGAAGGTGGGATTTAAAAACAGCTAAAAAAAGTTCAGAGCCAAAGCCATATCCACTTGCAACAGGTTTTGCACTATTAAAATGTTTGAGGCCAAAATCAGTAATGGCCTTTTTGGCATCACAGTGTTTATTTTTTTAGGCCCTGACTAAAAGGGTAGGATGTAGAACACATGAGTGTATCTACGGCACTTATAGGGTGCCTGCTGTAAACACACAGGGGTGTTGAAACACACTGGAGTGTCTTTTCAGTGCACAGGAGTTATTTAATACTTCAGTGAAATCATTTTCCCCTCTCACTTTCAAAATGAAAATTTTGTTCAAAAGGCGGAACGGAGATTGCTTTCCCACACTGCATAATTTGGTGATCGAGGTATTTTTCTGAGAAGCAGATGCTTCTGCAGGCAGAAGAGGTCGGTCAAATATTGTTTGCTCTCAGGTAAACACTATTCCAAAATCAGATCCCTACCATTTTCTCTTGCAGCTGGTTTTGAAAAGAAAGCGGCAGCTTCCACTACCTCATGTTAAAAGCTCACTGTAAGGTAGCTAAAAAACAGCTCAGGCACTCAAGGGAGACCAGGGGGGCACATGCCAGTTTCTGGCAGCTGACTAGGGTGAAACAGATAAGCCCAACAAGAGTAAGACAGGTATGAACACATAGAAAGGTGCAATTCTGGGCTCTGGAGACCTCTCCAGTCAACCAGGGAAGCCCATAAAGGTTCTGGTTGGTTCTGGGATTAAGCAGGAGTATGATCATGCACTTTTGAAAAATCCTTACGTTCTGCCTGAATGGCCTACATAAACACCATATGCTTTACTAAGATCTTAGAAATTTCTGGAGGTGAAATCAGAAGGTGTGAACAGAAATTCAGTACAGCCTAATACACAGATGCCTTCATAAGGGGTAACAGAGATTTACAACATGAATGCCAACAGCTGCGTCCCCAATCCTCAATAATCCTAAAAAATGGCCTCACTTCAGAGGGCCTACAGTAAACCTGTAATTTTGCAGTTAATTCTACACAATGTAGAAAAATATCCAAAGTAAAAAATGTTGTGTTTTTTTCTGAATACACACAAAGGTAAGCTGTCAGGGCTCGCAGACTATTTTGATTGGTTGGGGCTTTTTAAGGAAGAAAATATCAACAGATAACATCAAAGTTGAATGACAGTGCAACAGTACCTCCCATTCTCCTTACTCGTTTATATGTATCAAATCTGTCTTTGGCCACCAGCAAGGTCATCCAGTCTAACTGTCCATAAATATTCAGAAAGTTCATAGACAATATCCATTTGTGGCCATCAATATTTCTTTTATGCTGGGAGAGCTCAGTCCCTCCATCACACATGTATAATAGCACCAATGGTTGGAATAAGCCACACAGCCCCTTGTGTTTCCTGAATAGTTTAATTGGAATACCAAATACTACAACTACCACATGTCTGACTTTTCCTAGCCAGTCACACTGGGAAGATGAGGGCAGCTCATCCTCATCAGAGAGAATACATTTATTCTGCAGGCAGACTCCAGATGAGCGGAATTCAGATTACCACAGAGCAGCACGACACCTTCCACACACGTACGTCTAAATTACAATCTTGCTTTTGGAAAAAAGAGCCCTTCAGAGAGGTCAGCTGGGCTCCAGTCTGTACCCTCACCTTCTTATTGCATTTTGCTCAAAACATTATTTTCCTACTCGTCTCTTAGGGTAACCATGCCACTGCCAATCTTATTAGCATCTCCCTCATCTGATCATTATCATAGTCCATTTGCCAATTAGCATATCCTAATTGTTACTGCACACCCGACAGTGCCCGTAGCAAATTGTGCCAGGAAGAAAGCAAACAAGTCCACCCACTTGGCTGACTTCACCAGAGTCTCCAGTGGTGCTCCCTGCCTCTGCCTTACCTCTTATTTTCACCAGCAACTTCAGGTAAGCACACGTTTTGTGGCTCCTTTGCTAAACGACCCTTGGAAAACACATGCTAATCTGACCCTGAAGCAGCTTTTGCCTGTCCACACTGGATTCAGCTGCAGCATGGGTCATGCATGCTCATCCACTACATTGGACTTACAGAATAGGTTACTGTTTCTGCACCACTGTCATAGTGTACCCCTCATCTTCTCATGCCCTACAGTCAGCATGGGAACGGTCCTTAACAACCATCCAAGCATAAAATCATAGAACCGCGTGGGTTGGAAGGGACCTTCTGAGGTCATCTAGTCCAACCTCCCTGCAACGAGCAGGGACATCTTAAACTAGATCAGGTTGCTCGGAGCCCCGTCCAGCCTGGCCTGGAATGTCTCCAGGGATGAAGCATCCACCACCTCTCTGGGCAACCTGGGCCAGTGTCTCACCGCCCTTATTGTAAAAAATGTTTTCCTTATATCTGGTTGGAATCTCCCTTCTTTTAGTTTAAAGCCATTACCCTTTGTCCTGTTGCTGCAGGCCCTGTCAAAAAGTTTGTCCTTATCTTTCTTAAGACTTGACAAGGGCACACATAGGGGTTTCCTGAGGCAGGGAAATGCCAGGGCAGGGGAGGAACATCCCCAAGAACCACATCTCTTGTAAGAGATGCTGATGAGACCCAGATGCTGCCAGAGCAACCACGGCCACCTTCACACCTGTACAAAGCAATGGCAATTGATAGCTACAAGATGTTCAGAAGGGACAGGCAAGGAAGGAATCATAGATTGTCCTGAGTTGGAAGCGACCCACAAGGATCATCGAGTCCAACTCCTGTCCCTGCATATGACAACCCCAAAATTCACACCATGCATCTGAGGGTGTTTTCCAACTGCTTCTTGAACACTGCCAGGCTTTGGGCCATGACTGCCACCCCAGAGAGCCTGTTCCAGTGCTCCACAACCCTCTGGGTGAAGAACCTTTTCCTAATATCCAACCTAAACGTCCTCTGGCACATCTTCCTGCCATTCCCTCAGGTTCTATCATTGGTCACCAGAGAGAAGAGATCAGTGCCTGCCCCTCCTCCTCCCCTTGTGAGGAAGCTGTAGACCACAATGAGGTCTCCCCTCAGTCTCCTCCAGGCCGAACAAACCAAGTGACTTTAGCTGCTCCTCATATGGCTTCCCCTCCAAACCCTTCACCAACTTCGTGTCCCTCTTCTAGACACTCTCCAGTAGCTTTATATCCTTTTTATCCTGTGTTGCCCAGAACTGCACACAGTGCTCCAGGTGAGGCCGCACCAGTGCAGAGCAGAGCGGGACAATCACCTCCCTCACCCAGCAGGCAATGCTGTGCTTGATGCACCCAGGACA
>VWYH01011045.1:116654-284834 GCA_013399365.1 Pampusana beccarii
CTTGTTGAACTTCATGTGGTTGGCGATTGCCCAGTTCTCCAATTTGTCCAGATCCTTCTGCAGGGCCTCTCTGCCCTTGAGAGTGTCAGCCACTCCTCCCAGGTTTGTGTTATCAGCAAACTTACTTAGTATTCCCTCAAGTCCTGTGTCCAAGTCATTTACAAAGACATTGAAGAGCACTGGCCCTAAGATGGATCCCTGCAGAACCCCACTAGTGACTGGTCGCCAGCCCGGCATAACTCCATTCACTAGAACCCTTTGAGCAAATTGCTCACCCACCACACTGTGTGTTTATCCAGCTGTATGCTGGACATCTTGTCCAGGAGGATACCGAGAGAAACGGTATCAAAGACTTTACCAAAATCCAAAAAAATGACACCAGCAGGCTCTTCTTGGTCAACTAGGTGGGTAACCTTGTTGTAGAAAGAAATTAAGTTGGTCAAGCAAGTCTTTCCCCTCATTTCAAGGTTTGACCTATATCAGTAATTTCTTTGGTTTATGTGTAGAATGATGATGAAAAACATTCCTCTTACAACAGCATAGTAAGTGATCAGGTCACTTTCAGAGCACTTTATTATGCTTTTGGGGATAGCATCGTAAAAATATAGTGTAACTAATGATGTCTTTGACATTTTAAGTCTGAGGATTTTTGTTTATTAATCGTAAGACTTAAATAAATTTCAGATTTTTGAATTTTGCAGGTGGTGACTAGCGCATCAATATCCAAGTACTTATTAGATTTACAAGAACGTTGACTTTAAGGGAATTCAAACCAGATTTCTTCTATTAATATTACATGTTTGTGCCAATCTTGCAGAAGTTGGTATGTTAGGAATAAAATATCACATGGGTGTGGTAGTCCTCTGTAAACGTTCAAAAAAGCACCATGGCTACAAACATGATGTTTGATGGTCTAATATCCCCAACCTTCTTTCATAATCAACAAAAGGAAAACATGAGGATGGACTCTTCGAAGGGTTTTGTTTCACCTAAGCTTAAGATGAGCCTCCAGGCTCTTGGAGGGGTTTTGTTTCGCCTTCATTTAAGATGTCTGCCTTACAGACCTCTATACCTAGAACAGTCATCATCAGCTCCCTTCAACGTCAGTGAAAGGACTATACTTCCATGGTGTGACTCATTTGAACTATTTTACAGATTGTCTTCTTGAGGATGAGACAAATAATTTGGAGAAAAGGTGGCCAGCTCAAATGTAAACCCCTAATTCAGCCAACCGAACCCTCCCTCCAGTCTGTTCCTCACAAACTCCGTTGATTTACTAAGTTGGTGCAGAGGGAGGGAGAGAGAGAGAGAGGAAGTAGCTACATCTGCAATGAAATGTCTTAGCAGGAAGAGGTGACCATCATCAGGGTGGCATAGGTGACTGTCCCTCTACTTCCTCACCCACCAGGGTCACCCTTGGTACATCGGCTAGAGAAGGACGTGGCGGAGCCTGCCAGCAGCTGTGCTGCCAGGCCAGGCATGGGCACCAACTTCCCACTGAGGCTCTCCAGCAGAGCAGGAACAGGAACAGCAACAGGAATGGGAGAAGGAGCAGGAGCGGGACCACACGGGATTCACGGTGCTGAGGCAGTGCGGCCTGTCCCCCTTCACGCAGGGTGCTTTTGCCTTCTCTTGCCTGCATTCGCAAAATATCTCTTCTGTTATTAATTACCTTCAAACTTTTTGAAGTAAGAACAGCCTTACCACATTATCCATGACACTGAAATTCACACTATCAGAATTATGTTGTTTATTATTCCTTTTCACTGTTAAGAGTTAGTATGTTTTGTTTTTACTAATTGCCAGAGATTTGGTGAGAATTTAGTTGGTTTTCTGAAAGTTACCTTTCATTAAGCTGGAGTGTATCACTTTCAGAAATGCAGTAGTGTTCTTCTGTCATGTGAGCTGTATTAAAAATGCTCCCTTTTGATGTGCAACCCCTTTAAATCTCCCTATATATGTGAAAGCCGTCTGGCTCTAAGGCAGGGGTTCTTATTTCGTTTTTTTACAACCTAGCAGAGAATAAAACTAATAAGTATTTCTCGTTCTTTAAAGATTGATTTATTATCAGTTCCAAAAACATGCTTTTTCATTTGGAAAGTCATTTGCTCAGTTATGATTGCATATAAACAGCTGCTAAGGGTCAGCATGGGCCTTGGTGCTTGTTATTGCCTGCACTCCTTATGATTTTAGCTCAGCATAACTAGCAGTGGTGTCCTGGGATTCCAGAGTCTGTACTGATTACCAACAAAAGCCTCTTTAAGATCAGCAGAAGCAGTCTAGGGACTAATGGTGCCAAGGCAGTCTGAGGCACTGGAGCAATGCCCGAGGTCATAAAATGAGCAATGACAATTGCTCTGTCCTTGCTGATTTTATCAGCCTGAGAGTTTTTTAGTATCACACAGAAGACAAAAGGAATCTTTAGTCCTGAATGATATTATCAGTTAACACAAACTGTTTGGGCTTGGGTTTGGATTTTTGTTTTCTGTTTGGTTCCTGGACATTTATTGTGTTCGAAAAGGCAGGTGAGTATCTGAGTTATGATATATAGATAGCTTTACACCAGTGGCAGTTTCTTTTGCTAGCTGCTTTCTTAAGATGTTTAATTTGGAGAAAGGAAGAAAGGAAAAAGGGAAGTTTTACTATTCTATATGTATTTATATATGTTGTAAGGTGTATATTATTCTTAGTACAAACAGCTAAGCTGTATGTCACATTCACTTCATCAGTAGAGTTTTCATCCTGGTTCAGGCTAAAATGAAAATGATCTGTGACTACTTCATCTCTCACTCCGTATGAACATATCAGAAAACCAATACATGACTGGTACTCCATGCAAAATACACAGGGATGAAATTGAAGGAGTGTTCAAGCTCCTTGAGCTGTGATCATCTGAATGAGGAAGATTTCAAAGCATCGTGGGAATTCCACAGAAGTTATACCAGAGATGAATTTGGCCTTTAGAATGAGATTTTATACATCTCATTCACACACAGCAAAATGTTTCATCACAAGTGGAGACACTTTTAAAAAGAGTCTTAAAATTAATCCCAGATGAGGAAACCTCTCTCCAAATGAGTGAAACTTGGCAGATCTACAAATTCAAACTGAGATACATTAGCAGATCTTGTGTAGGGAAATTTGTATAATATCTGCCCACACTGTACCTGGTTCAAATGAGGGTTAGCAGTCACGTTTCCACTGAATTAAATACATCACAGAAATAATACATACGAACAAGCAGTTCAGGTTTGCAGTGCTCTGAAGTACTGGCTATTTCTACTTCAGTAAGAGTCACATATCTCAAGTACACTCAAATTCAAGTGTTCTCAGGCCCGGATTTGCAAAGGTGCTTGGGCACCAAATTCACTTGGCATTTAAATAAGACTTGAGCTCCTAAGTCACTTGCCTGGTTTTGAAGAAACGAAAAAAAAATTCTGAAAGCAACTTCAAGGACCCAAGACAGCCTTTTTTTTTCTGTATGTAGAACTCTCATTCAAACCAGAGAGAGCTTGGGGTGACCAAAAATGGTCTGGAACTGTAAGCTTGTAATTACTTTGCAGACAATTTGTATTTTCCATGCATAATTTTAATGATATCCGTCACAAATCATCACTAATGGCACTCCAGAGTTCAAATGGGAAGAACACAGATTCTGTGGCATAATTCATCTCTGGCAGCAGCAGGAGAATCTTAAATCAAGAGCCAGACAATTACGTAAGTAAAGTGAAGACATTTTGTCATATATCATTTCTGTCTTGGAATGTGCACTCTTTCAGTTATGTTTGTTGCTCATCACTAGGTATCCATACAGGGTATCTAATAGGATATTAATGAGGGGACTCATTGTAGGTGAAGGGGTAGGCAGAAACATTTAGCATGTTATTAAGCAGGGGAACACAGCCAGTGTCAAAAAGTGGTGGTACTAAAATGGCAAAAGAATAGAAGAGTCATATCCAAGGAAGGCTCAGACAAAAAAGTAATTTCCACTATGCACATATCCTTATTGTCAAAGAAATAAGAATATATGTTTTGTAGCAAAATGTCCAACTGCATGCAAAGAACTCTGCATATAAGACTGGATAATATTGAAGTGTCCCTTCAAACTTCTTATGTTTTGGTTGATATGTGGGTAAGCCCGTTTCACAAAAACATTCACCAGAAACTTACAAAAGAATTTTGAAAGCAAGGAGAGAAATCTCTGGCCAAGGAAGACCAGAAGAAATCATAGACAGAGGGAGTTAGGCAGAGGGATTTTGAATGTTTGAGCTCAGTGCCAAGCTTATGGCCTGCCTGTCTTTTCTCCTTCCAGTCCAGCATGCACGAACACCCAGGTTTTGCGTTTTGTGGGCAGACAGTGGGTTCCATTAGTCAGTTAAATGGAAGAGAAGCTTGATTCTCCTCATGTGTCCACTACCACCTTGGTCATCTTTGGGAACTGAACCTATCCCTATTGCTTGACCTGAAGAACAACTGTTCCTTGCAGGATCAGGCAGAGAGGGGAAGCCACAGCCCACCTCAGGCAGCTACACTCTCCCCCTCAGCTCGCCTATTGCCAGTTCACAGTCTGTCCTTCCCTGTCTGCAGCTGGTAACACCCCTGAAAGGGACACGGTACTGAAACACTCTTCGAGGGAGAAACATTTGCTGGACAGTTCCCTAATGATATTTACGGAGTGCCTGGGGGACGATCGGTCCAATATCTGTGGTGACTTTTGAGGTTCACTGTAATTCAAACAGAATCCTTTAAACAACTATGTGAAATACAACTGTGTGGTAAGGGGATACTGAAAGATAAGATAGCGTAGCTCAGATTTCCATTACCCTCTGAACGAACAAGTGATAACAACCATGGAAAACTCAAGAGCCCCTGAGTTCTGTTTGTTGCTCGAGATTTTAGCTCAGGGCTAAAAACACATCTGTGCTCTACTGACTCTGTGATACCACTCTTGTGTCACTCCATGGGGAATAAACTGGCTAATATCAAATGATTAAGTCCCAGTAAGTGCTCAGTCTTGTTACACAGACAATACATCATGCTCACATTACCTACATTTCTGGCTTTTTAAATGGGCATTCTCTTGGCTGAATGCTCCGCTCCTTTTGGAGTTTGACTTTGGCGTGGAGTCAGGATGACTCACAAGAGACTCCCAATCTAGTGAGACATATCACTAGACACTTGTGTAATTTTGTCCACTCCATAATCATTCCACTAACCAATATGAGTGAAGCTACACATATACTTGATTATATACTTGGATCCGTATATTTACATGCAATTAGATTTCTTTCCTTTTAAAAAAATACAGATCATGGCCAATTTAAACACAAGATACGGATTGAATGTTTGGAGAAGAAGCATAAGCTGAATATAAAAATGTCTAGTTTAGCTAGAAGTACCTAATAATCCAGAATCTTCAAGCTTTCTCCAAAGCTATTCTGACCACCTTTATTTTTCCTTTCTTTTTTTTTTTTTTTTAATCCAGAAACCATAAGACGTGGTTTGTTTCGTAATGCCTCTCTTTTTAACATTCAGTGATACTTTAAAGTTGTATCCAAATATGACAACATGTTGGCCTAAATTTGTGAAGACAATGATGAATAATAAATACTAGTGAAAGAGAAGAAGTAGAATATAAGCTCTTTCAGTTATATCCAGGATTTTCAGTCATTTTTTTCCTAGGAAATAGAAAATTTGAAACGTCATAAAAGTGTTTTAGCCTTGGAAACACTTCTATAAGAACTATTGTTTTCAGCCAAATGTGCAAGTTCTAAAGGATACTGTTTATAAATGCTGCCCCATCAAACAGTTCACACCGCTACCATCAAGGAAAGAGACGGCTTTTCAAAGAAAAAAAGGCAACCTACTATGAAAAATATTATGTGCCTGATATAGTTATGCAAAAGTAATATAGAGGATCTTGGGGCATGAATCAGCATGGAGTAGCAATTAATTAATTGAAGATAAGCAGATCCAAAACTACGAATTCATCAAAAGCAGGTGGCATCTTATCTCAATGTCTGGATGGATAGGATTCTTTTTCTAACTCTTTTTTCTCTAACTGGACTCTTATACTCTACCAGCTAACGTAACCTAATACAAAGTACCTGCCGTGGTAAAACTGATCAATTAGAAATTCAAAAGCAAAGCTCACACTTCATATCCGTTAAAATGCTAATCCATTAGTGCCTTCAGTCAGAAACATTTTGGTGAAAAGACAAAAGGAAACAGGATAAAGTCTACACTTTTGTGCATAGTCAAATAATTTCCAAGAACTTCAGCACATTTGTAGCTTGTATTTACTGCACAGTTTGTAAAATCTCAGTGATCACGATGAAAGCTGTCAATTAAAACTGTCAATTTCTTGTTTGTACCTACCAAGAGGTAATTCCTAACAGAGTTACAGAGATACAGAAGAGATTGAAAGGTCCTATATTGAGTACTGCTTAAAAATAATTGAACATTCCTGTATCTATACAGGCAGCGGTTGCTGTATACAGACACGGTTGTGACTAGTCATATCTGCCCACTTGTATGGGAGGAAAGCATATAAATAAACGTACACATGTGGATTATGGTTCTGACATGTGGCCCACATGTCCTGGGTGAGGAAAGTCTCTCACACAGCGCTGTTTGACTTCTGCTTTCTAGAAAGTTTAATCCTACAAGTGGAATCTTATATTGAACACATGTATTCTTGGAACTGGAGTTCTCATGAGAGTCAAGGCCTAATTTGATAGTCAAAAGAGATTTTTTTAAGTATTTCTGCTTTGACTAATGCAGATGTAGGGGAGGGATAAGTGGGCCAGTGCAGGAGTCTGAGGTTGCTAGTGGGCAGCTGAGCTGGGTGATGATGGAAAGGTGAGCAAACACAAACACAGAGCACAGCAGGCTGGTGGCTGTGAAGATATTTGGTAGATGAAGACACAATGCAGTATCTGAGTCTGTAACTACAGACTCTTCTCTGAACTCAGATATTAGTGACACTTTCGAAAAATTAGCAGGGAGTTCTGGAAGCCTTTTAAACCATGCATCCAACAATATCTCCTGATGTCTGTTTTAAAATAAAACCTCTCACTTAAAAAGAATATGACAGGTACTTAACTAGATAGGATGATCTCTGCAGTTCGCAGCATGACTGAGTGATTCACTTAAGGTCACAAGTTAATCTTCAAGTAATAAGATAGTCTGGAAGTCCTAACAGTTATGTCCAGCTTCTCAACGAAACAGTAATCGATGCAATGCCAATAAAGTGATGCCTGACCCACCGGATTGTTGTTTGGGGTGTATGTAACAAGGTTATTACACAGAAGGACTTCGAAGAGCAGGAAAGCAGGTCTATGCAGCCTGAGAGATAGCAGAGTGGACTGCAGGATAATGCGATGACTGCATAAAGAACACTCTGGGTCCTACCATTCCTGCTGTGTGAACACATGCAGACCACCCCACTCTTTCTCCCACAACTCTGTCCACCCTGTTTACTTATGCAATTAAGTTTTTAGTACAAGGATGGTGAGTTTGTGCAACCTCTGCATAACACAGTCCTCCAAATTCCATTTTTCAAATGATGAATGCCCTTAAGGTTTCTGTTACCAGCTGGGTGCTAAGTATTCATAAAACTGTGTGTGAACAGGCTGCTCTTTTTCTCTGTATTTGATGGGCTTAGCTATTGGTACAACATACAGCCTGAGAAAAGAACTGTCACCTAATTTGGGGCTACTACCTTTATTTTAAATAAATATATTCCTGGACTAATAGCCTGGTCACCATGCAGTGTGTTATTGGATTCAGATTTGGCTCCAGCCCACTGTAGACCAAGTAATCTCAGGCATGTGGGTCATTAGAAGAATCCCTCTGAATGTTGCACATGTAATTGCAGCAAAAAGACTACCTCTGTTTACCTCTCCTGGAACGGCTGTAGTGTAGACAAGCAGGCTCTGCTGACATTTCTCAAAACCAATTATTTATGTGTTAACAATTCAACTATTCTGTCCCTCCTGCCTCCTTTTTAAGGTCATGCTTTACATTTAGATATTTAAAAGCATTGCTACGTGATATATACAAAAACCTTATTATTGTAAAACACATTAAATAAAATGTAGCAACTAATCACAGCATTAAAATAGGATTAGATTTAACATCCCCATTGAAGAAAATGCCAGTTTAACTCGTTTTGGGTATTGGTGTATAAAACTTCCTCTGTAGTGACAGGACAAGGGAGAATGGCTTTAAACTGAAAGAGTGTAGATTTAGATTAGATATAAGGCAGAAATTTTTCCCTTTGAGTGTGGTAAAGCACTGGAACAGGCTGCCCAGAGAAGCTGTGGATGTCCACTCCCTTGAAGTGTTCAAGGCCAGGTTGGATGGAGCTTTGAGCAACCTGGTCTACTGAAGGTGTCCTTGCCCATAGCAGGGGGTTGGAACTAGATGATCTTTAAGGTCCTTTCCAACCCAAACCATTCTATGATTCCATGATAATCAGTATTTGCTTTAGCCTTCGTCTTGGTCACAGTCCTTTCTCTATCTGCTAGTGCACCTCTTATTAAGAGAAAAGTCATGCTTGCAGAACTTTTATTCAGGGTTGTTGTAAAGTATAAACCTAAAGTTCAATATTTTTATAAATGTATGCTATAAGTTAAGGAATTTTAATCAAAGATATTAGAGATAGTTATTTTCTATTAGGACAGCTAGCTCATCTATGCTGCCAAAAATAGAAGACACTCCTTCCAATGTGGTCCCCAGTGTCTTGCTTGGCTGTGCTTCAAGTGACTCAAGCCAGAAATATTTTTATATAACATTACATTATTTGCGTTTTGTGAAAATTTGGACTTGCCTCTGGTAGGGAGAAATGTACCAAAGATGACATAGGTGTCACGATAAAGACTATCCTGAACATCAGAAAAATCTGTGACCTTATGCAGAATACGGACCAGCTTACTCTTCCTTGCTACTTGAATTTCATTATAAGAGCTGTACAGACCCAGATTGGAGCTGGCACCAGAATGGGCAGACTGTGAGGTTCTTTCTCATGCCAAGAAGTACTTTACTCCACAGGCATGTTCCTTTACTTGAGTTGGCCAACTTATTATGAGTCTGTATTTAGTATGAATGAAGGTACTGTAAACTTCCACTAAAAGTGAAAGCACTTTTACATGACAATTCCATTCAAAGTTGTTATAAAATAATTCTAACACTGTTTGAAACTCGCAGATTATGTGTCCAGATGAGTGAGATGATATAGTTGCATCTTTTGCACCATCGCCTCTAAAAAGAATGAAAGGTTGCTAACTCAGTTGAAGAGTTCAGTTGCCTGAGCTCCAGTAATCAACCCCACACAAGACTATCTGCTGGAATACAGCAGTGGATAACATGGTAACTAGAATGGAATAAAACAGAACAGATAAATTATTCCACAACACAGAAGTTATTTGCAACTCAACTGAAAATCAGAGCAATTAGGTGTAAGACCATGTACTAGATGATGAGCCCTGCACGATGTATCTCAACAACAGTAAAAAACTAATCAATATGGGTATAAGTAAGGTGATGTCACCACCATCGAAACACAGTTGGTCTTCTTAGAATAAGTTGTGGGTGAGGAGTAATTCTGAAACACTTAGGTAAGTTTTGGTGGGTTTATTTTCCATTTGCAGTCTTTATCAGACCAAAAGTGTGATGAAACTGAAAGGCTGACTGTTCTTTTGGCATTTCTGGTTCAGAGCAGAAGGAGAGAGAGCTTATTCTTATGAGGTTTCCAGTAGAATTCATAGTCAATGAAGTTAGAATAGTTTGAATAAACTCCACGCAAACATCTGGGGCCAGATTCATGGGATATTCCAGCTGCTTTGGAGAAATCCGGTGACACAAAGCAACAGTAAAAACCACTTTACTGGCCATTTAAGTCAAGTTTATGGCTGTTTTGCATCCCCAGGACAGCTCACAGCAGCCAGTACCAGTGGAACTCACTCTGATTTTCTGGGCTATGAGCTGAACTGCAACCTAACTCAAAAATGTGTCCATTCCTAGTAGACCTGGCATCCAAACTCAGCATGTGTCTGTTCATCATTGTCTTTGTTTAGAGTGCTATTGTGATGATCTAATTAGGAAAGAAAAGTACTTTCAGTCAATTAACAGTACTTGAAACCTAACATTTAAAAAAAAAGAACAAAACACCACCACCTTCAATGAGTTCAGGTAAGTGTTCTGTAAAGTATACCATTATCTTTCTAATTAATGTATTTTCCAGGACTCACACTGTAATTGCAAGCCCTGTAATGTGGTATTGCCATTACTAGTAGCAGGCTATAAGCTTTGCACTGAGTTTTTAAGGCCTCAGGACTGAAGCTTGCCGGGTTTGCTCTGCCTGGAATTTTCTTGACCTGCTGGCACATCAATTTTCTTTGTTGATCTTTAACCTTTTTTTTACCAGGTATCTCTGGCTAATTTTTCTTACTTCTGTTTACATTTGTATGGTGCCTCCATGATTTTACACCTCTAACTCATAGTTATGTAGTGCAGAGAGATACAGGCCTGGTATTACAGAAGAGAAGTGGAGAGACAGGATGCAGAGTAGAGGAAAACCTGCTTGGGATGATAAGAAATGTGACACAGGCTTGGCACTTGAGACCCACAGCTGTAAGCAAATCACCGATGGTCAGTTAAAGAAATGCAGACCTGGGTCTGGACAAAACTGGGTTTATGTGTGATAGCAAATAAAGACATAATATCTAGCATAACAAAAGGGCGCCATATATTTTAAATTTGTGTGTAACTTAAAGCTGCAGACACATGACAGAAGGGCAAATATGTAAATACATGTCAGCAAGCATATAAAAAAGCCTCAAGTAGATTCTACGGTGAGGGAGAAGAAAACATCAAGATGAACACCATCTTTTTCTCAATGAAGGACTCTCAATGCTGACAAATCTGTATTGTACTCCCAACACCTTCAAGAGCAAAATGAAACCCCTGGGCTTAGGACCCAGAAGAGCAGGGAAAGGCTGAGCATAGCAACAGAAAAACGGGTAGAAACTGAGTGTGTGTGTGTGTGTAACGATTTTGACTGTATTATTACTATAAATGAGACTTTCTGTATGAAAATATTCTTTTCTGAAGTAATTAAATTTTGGACAAATTATTCTTGGATTATACTGTAAAGATTTTAGTTATGACAACATGAAAGTCTTAGTTTTATATATAAAGTGTGTTTCCTCTTTACCCATAAACAATATTGTAAGCATAACAACACATGTAAAAAATAATAGCCATCATCCACCACCTTCCAGAATTTTGCAAAAATGCATTATTGAATGTTCTTGAAGACATTGAATATTATAATGATGAGTACCACGAGTACCATTAACAGGCTGTAGTAGGGGCACTAAATGAAAAATTGTGGGGAAATTAATAACCCTGTCCTTGGAACAGGGTTTGTATTTTATAGGATAAATAAGGCTTGGGACTCCATACCACCTGTCAAGAGTAGAAAAGTCATGAAGGACCAGTCAGTCGTTCATTAGGTGAAGCAGAAGTCTCTGGAACTGTGTCATAATGCTGTTGGCTGCAGAAGCTAAATTAAGGTTACACCAGGAGTAATAAATACAATATTTCCTGGGTTTTCAGTGTTTCATTTAGCAACTTTAATGTTCCTTTAACCACAGGTATTTAGTGTAATGTATATACAATATCTGTTTTCTCATTAGATTTTTTTCCTTTTCTGCCTGTCTGTTAATAGGGATGGATGGAGCAATTAAAACACAACTTCACTTCAGAGCATACTGCAAAACCCAAGAGGAGTTTCTGCCTCTCGGAGTGCCAGAGGGCATAGCTGGCAGCAGCTGTGCCATTTCTTCCGAAAGTGTTATATATATATATTTATGTATATATTTTTCTGCAACTGATCATTTGAGATGGACACTCAAAAGGAAGCAGAAACTATGACCTGATTTTCTGTCAATAGCCTTTGATGCTTATTGGTACATTTAGGATATAACCAGGTTTTGCAAAGGGAAGTGGAGGTAAAAAGGGGCAGATTCCTTAATCTCCACAACCCAGTATTCCTATAAGGAAACACCCCACTGTCTTGCTCATGTTATCTCTGTATGTGAGTTTTGTCCAACACTTATACTCCCATCTCTGAATTGATTTTCACCATTTTGTCCCCTTTTTTCTCTCATTGCCTTTTTTACCAGAATATAACTACTCCGGAAATTTATTTCAGTACTGGTTTTCAACTTTGGTAATTTCAAGAGTAACAGAGACAACTTTGCCTATTCTCATTACATATATTGCAGTGGGATAAACTTACATTGTGCATCATCAAAGTCAGAACACCTGGAATTGAATTTAGGACATTTGAAACTGAAACTCAATCTGTTTTCCAATGGAAAGTTTGCATCCTCTAAACCCTTAAGAAGTCTTGGGCTGACCTATGGGCTAACTTATCCTACATTTCAACTGAATTTATTACTTCATCAATGAGAGACAAGACTGATGCATTTTGGGAACCACATCTAGCCAGACAGGAAACTAGAAGAGTATAGGAGTATGAGCTACCCCAAAAAAGCATCTCCTGTGGTCCCATGGGACATCTTAGGTAGGCACAGGTTCATGTTCAACTAGTCTGAAATACAGTGCCTTGCATATCTTAGGTAAATAGAGTGTTCTGATTCAGGCTGTTCTGATTCCCCAATTAATACCTCAGTATGTCAATTTTTATTTATAGCATACTGAGCAACTCCAAGCTTTTTTTTTTTTAATTTTGGTTTGATAATTAAAAAGATACATATTTATTTTAAAAAGCACATCGAAAATTCACAGCTAGCTCTGTATTTGATCTATAACTGATGTCACATCAGACTTCATTCTACATCAGCAGAAGACAGATAAGTGAATGGACTAATGTCTTTTCCACAGATTTGCTATCATTTGAGTTATAAATTAGTTAAAATTAATTTGATTTTTACTTCCATTATACACCTCACTGCTTACCCATTTACTACCTTTGTACTGTCATATTACAACACCAAGTTTTCTGTGGAAGCAAATGAGGGTTTGGGTTGTTGGGGAGGTGGGGAAAATTATCTTCTTTTACAGTACTTAGTTTTCTGTGGCCCACATGCCTGACTGTTTCTATAGTCTTTTCTCCTCTGGTTGTTTCTATGGTTCCAGGAACAATGATAATGAAAGGAAATACACAAGCAGTTGTACTTATTTAAAAATGCTTCTTTTTCTACAACACACTAAAAACCAGCCATGAACCTCATGAGTACAACACAGAAGACAGCATTTTAGTGCATTTCATGGTCTACTATACTCTCTTATTTAGCCCATATACCAGATTTTAAAATTAATGTAACAATACAATTTACTTAAATAATACATGCCACAAATACAGGAAAAAGCCATTGAGAAGGATTAACAGGGAGACAGCTTTTAGGATGTCTCTGTTAGCACAGTATATAATGTTTAAAAATACACAAAATTAAGGACATCACATTTGCTTTTTTATTGTTAGGGGTCTGATAGGCTATTTATTTCAGAACATAGTGATTGAATACTGGCTGCCAGGTAATAAGCTTTCTGTAGTCTGTTATAGGACTTAAACTATCAGCAATCAGTATAGCTCCTGGTAGCCATGTATTACGCGTACAACACACTAACTGTCCTTTAAAACAAGATGTATCTTTTAATCAGAAGTATCTTCTATCCATAAAGAATTCAAAGTTGGTGAAAGTCCAAACCAAGTTAGAAATAAAGACAGAGGCAAATTCATTCATGAATTAGCATGACTGGAGCTGCTTTTAGTTCATTGAAATATTCCATTTGTACATAGTGTCACAGGATAATTTAGCTTGGAACTGATCCTCATCTCCAGTCCAACCTCCTGCTCAAAGCAGGGACAGAGATGAGGTCAAACCTGGTTGCACAGGACTTTGCCCATTTGAGTCCTGAAAATCTGCAAGGAACAAGAGACTGCACAACTTCTCAAGACAACCTGCCCCACTTGCTGGCTGTCCTCATTGGGAAAAAGTTTCTCCTTAGATCCAGTGTGAACTCGTCTTGTTTCAACTTACGCCCATTGTCTCTTGTCCTCCCACCATGCACTGTTCCGAAAAGCCTCACTCCGCCTCCTCAATAAGCCCTTATAGGTACTGTGGGGGTATTAGGTGTCCCTGAGGCAATCCATTCTCCAGGCTGACTCAGAAAAGTTTCCCCAGTCTGACCTCAAAGGGCAAGCATTCCAACACTCAAGTTTGTCCCTGGCTTTCCTGTATTGGGAGACAAAAACTGGATGCAATATCTAGATGTGGTCTAATGAGCTCTGAGGGAAGGGGAACAATCTTCACAATGTTTTAAGGGGGAGAATTCTTCTCTGCCACATCAACCTTTACATCCTAACCCAATGCCATCTCTTCTACATGATCTCACAGAGAGCAGAGACCAAACAGGAAACAACAAGATAGCTCATGGTTCAGACATGAACAAGTTACACTAGGTACACAGTTGCCTTTCTGATGATCTGGAGAGCACTGTGTAGTTCACTCCCTATGGAGCCCCAGAGGCTGTTAATTTTGCTCTATACCTGAAAAAAATGAGGAGAGGCATCTAGTCTATCCGTAGTCAGCCCACCTCTCCGAGGTAGCACCTTCTACTTGTGCAGTCTTGACTCCTCTCTCGGCACAAGGAGGACAGTAATAGGTCTCTGCTTTGCGGAATGGTCAGAAAAGTCTGGATGAGAGCACTCCTAAGAACTTGTTACTACCACTATTATCTCAGAACACATTAAAAGGCTTTGGACAGAACTAGAAACCTGGAAGAGGAGAGAGGTTTTTCTTGTTGGTGTTGCTACAACTGCACACTATTCCATTTTGTTGTTATAAAGTCAGTACATGATTAGGCCCCTTGTATACACATCAGTTTTCTATAGCATTTGCCCTGAAATCAGCTAAAGCAGACAAATGGAAATTCAATGCATTGATCACTCATCTAACTACATCATCTGCCTTTATGACACTCCATACGTTTTTTCCTGTGTGAGTCGTTGCTTTCTGTAGAACTCATATTAACTTGTTCCTGACAGACAGAAAGAGAAAGACATCAAGAAGGGTCAGAGTGGTGGCTGCCCACAGCCATTTGCCATCCCGGGGAACCCTTGCTCCCTTTTCCACGGAAGCCAGTGCACCAAAAGAAATCTCAAAATGGCTAAGGAAAAACACAAGGTGTCAAAACACCTGGTCCTATCTTTCCTCATCTTTGAAAACTCTTCCAGCTTCTAGAGCAGCTATAAGAGTTGTGCACCTCAGTCACCCTCTCTGAGAATCCCCCTGCACGACATTTACTTTAATAGGTCTAATTATAAAGAAATGCACTTTTCAATCAGAATCGAAAAACCAGTAGGTTTTCTTCTTTAACATGCCAACCAGCTGTTTTGAAAGGTACATCTCTAATCTCTTTCCTTCCACATGTTCAAACAGATGAAAGTAATTTTGTGCTCAACTGTCTATAAGTAATTAGACTGGGATGTAAAGGAGTCTTTATGTATCAGCTCAGAAAGAGCTACACTCTTAGCATACAGAATAATTATTAGCAATCTTCTTCATCTGTAAGGTATACCTTATGCATTTTACATGAGTCCCCATTATTAACATAACCTGACTATCAAAGCTCCATTGAAACTGGTGTCTTCTTTTTCATGTAACTGACTGAAATTCCCCAGAAATATAGTAATTTGAAAACAGCAATGCTGATGATTTGTTTCAGCTGTAATTTGTTATTTTTTTTCTCTTCTTTGTTGTTTTCCTAGTAAAGACCTAAACCAGTGGGGCTCCAAAATACACAAACAAGTGTTCTGCTTTTGCTACAAGATGGATATTAATATTCAGTGAGGGTCCTAGAATGCTGCCTTTTGTCAGATTCCCAGGCTAAATTCCCTTAATCTTATTAATTAGGAGGTCACAAAAAGAATACTTTATTGGGAAACAAAATGTGTGTTCTAAAGACAGCTCAAATCGAATTTATGAATTTACTAGGAATGATGATGGCAGAATGTTTCTTCAGAATCCGCCTCAGGACTGTGTTTGACATCTCTGTAAATGGGGCAGGGTAATTACTGATAAGTCAGAGGGGCAGAGGCATCTTTTGAACTCTAGCTGTTAAAAAAGTTGGATCGTCTTTCATGAGAAAAGTGAGAGCTTCGGGACTGGGGTTGCACCCAACGTAAGGAAAGCTGGAGAAGGAGCATACACCATTTTAGGATTTGCATGCTTACATGTAGGTATAGATAAAACTGATCCAGGTTGGAAGGAATGCACTGAAAGGCATGGCACTTTCTTTTCCTCTTGCAGAGCAGGCATTTTTTGAAAGCACATTGTTTCCTCAAAGCAAATCCCTCCCTCTACCAGCTACATATTATGACCACATCTTTTCAAGAAAGGGAGTCACAGTTTTCCTGGAAATAAAGTGCAGTTTTAGTTCCTCTAAAATCATGAAGCATCCTTGGGAAGTGAAGTTGGCTGTTACTGTTTTTATCACCAAAGATGGAGTGGAGATGCTTATTTGCCAACAGGCAGGAGATCTACATCATGTGAACAGCAGCAGAGAGGCTGAAAGCATCCATTCTTTCTGTCACTAACAAAGAAGTGATATCTTGTCCAAGTCCACATCAGAGGGACTTGGTGCAACCTTCAAGGATTACATGCACTGCATGTCAGTGCAAGTGACTCAGCTACACTGTGTCTGTCCCCAGAGTAAGGCACACTCTGTGAGTACAATCAGAAGTGAGGCACTTTTCATTTGTTATTTTGATGTATATAGCACTGACAGGAACTTTACTCTACAGATGTGTAACAACAGCAGGCTCCTGCCCTGAAGAGCTGATTGTCTAAACAGACCAAAAGACCAAAACAACACAGAAAAGCAAAGTGACGGTATGGCTATTTGTTACACAACTTGTTACAGTTGTGATAAGTAGTCCAGCAGAACAAAGTTAGGACATTTATCTGTCAAATCCACACCATGATGAAGGCACTTCAAAGAAACACCGTCATGCTGGACCAAAACATTATCCCACTGCAGCTCAGTTCAGTCTGGTCCATCACACACTGAAGAGTAAGAATAGCAAGGCACCAGACATACAGATCTTAAATGTGCTGGGAAAGGCTTGAGAGAAGCCCAGAGGTGGACCTAATCCACTTCTAAATGGCCTTGTGAAGGAGGAAGGAGATGCACAGCCTCAGTGGGGGAAAGATGACAGCAGACCATATGCCACACTCACTACCACCTCCCAAAACAGACACACGCTCTACTCTGCCAGTCTGTTCCTGACAAACCTAAGATATTTATTCCGTTAATTAACTAGATGCATGCACCTCCAGCACATATCCTAGTAGAAAAAGAGGCAGCAGCAGCAGCACAGGAGTGTGTCTGCAACAGAGACAGCTCTTCACAAGACTGATTTCCAAAATTAGAAGTTGTACACGGAAGGGATCTACCACAAACCAAACCAAAGAGGTGGCAACATTACCGTGTGATTCAGGTGAAAAGAGAGCATTGCATTTACAAGGTTTGTATCAATGAGGGTAAATAATGCTCCAGATTTAACCTTCAGATAGATAAAAGATTACTACTCACTACACAGAAAAGGATGCATTGTGATGAAAATAGTATCAGGCATGTATTTTTCGATTATAAATCAATTAATCTCTGTCTGCCCCATAGTTCGAGCCATGTGAATCCGCGCATAGGACTTAATGCATTCAAGACTGCAACTTAAGTATCCCATAGAGACACAAAAACGTGGAAACAGAACTGGGCTAGAACTATGATTATGTCATGTGTTCTTACCCTTCACATTATTAGTTTTCTCAGAGACCAAAGGTGTGTATGATACATTACAAATGTTCTCTCTCTGGCAATATCCAGTATAATAAATTCCATATTATATACTAGAGATGTTCTTGGACATTTGAAGCACTTTGGAAAGAGTCCATTCCCACTTTCCCTGGAATGTTCTTCCTAGGTGACTCCTCTCGTTATATACACTCCTGAGCATTACAGGGAGCATAATAGAAAAATATCACAAAAGCTGAATAGATGAAAAATACTATGTTGACAGAGGTCAAAATTACCCATCATCTGCACCTGAATACAATTTTTTTGCTTTCATAGGTCATTCCCACCAACTTTAGGAAAACATGCTGTTGTTTGTGTCCACCATTACTTGACTCTTGCTAAAAGACTGGTTATGTGGTGACCACTGAGCTATGCAGAGATTTTTTATCATTGCCCACAATGGTATCACCATAGATCTGCAGATTTGATCCCTCTGTACCTTGTCAAGGAACAAATAAATATGCTGCTATACATTCTCTGGGCGTGAGAAGGTGTCAAAGAGGCCCCCAAGAACCTGTTAATGGGGTCTACTCTCACCTGGCCATGCCCTAGCATATGTCTATCCCTACAGCAAGAGCAGGGACATACGGTCTGGATCTGTTTTGTCCTTAAAAATAATGTTGTTAGAAGGGCAGTGAGAAAGAGTAAAGGAAAGGCAAGAACTAGCCAATAACTACTAACAGAGACTGGCTAACCCTTCTGTTCAGCCACATCAGAAGGAACATGGACATGGCAAGCCTCTGAAACAACACGGCTAATTGCCCTGATAGCAATTCACCACCACAGGGATCTCCAAGAGTCATTAGGACCCTCTGAAGATGAAGCCCAAAGAAACAAAGGACAGAAAATAAAAGACATAGCCTTTTCCCCAATCAAAGATTGGCTGAAAACACCATAACAGATGAAAACTTCACCGGTTCTAGCTGATTTAACTCAAAGTTTCTCAGTTGCTGTGTGGATGTCCTAGAAAAATGACAAAATACTCCACACACACCATGACATCTTTGTGGCCATTCAGCTGCAATGTAAGACTGGCTTCTATGTTGGATGGCGCCCTAAAGCTCATTCCAAGTACTGGGAACTTACAGAGCTGAGTAAGTTGCACAGAGTAAAGTGAGTAGGTCATTAAACTGGGAAAGATGCAACAGTAAGTACACAGAGTAAGTATGAGCTACAAGGGAAACCTATTTTTTGCTTTGACACACATTTCTAGTATTAATTGTACTATCCAGATAAAGCCCTAATAACTCATAGATGGTCTCTAAGGATATTTTTCATTATTTTTAAAAAAAGTTTTATTTTAAAACCTGAGATCCTTGTTTATTGCATCCAAGCAATATTGCATCCAAGTGGAAGAGGATCTGTGGTCAGGTTCTGCAGATACTAATTTTTCTTAAGATTATTCTTTGCCAAAAAATGAGTCATTCCTCTTCCTCTTTTTTTGCTCACATTGTGGATTTTCCTTGTGTTTACTCATTCTGTGTTATATGAATTATACTAAGAATGTACAGCACGGGATAGCATCTCTCATTAGAGAAAAATATGAATTTCCTTTTTTTCATTCTTTTAACTGAGAGTCTGTGACTGTTTATTTTGTTTTTCCTAAATTCTGTGAACACTTGCCATGATTTTATGAGGTATAGCAATCTTTCCATTTGTTACATTTCTAAATATATAAATAACATGTAAAACAATGAGCAAGATTCACCAGGAGGCTCTGGCTGCCTGGTGCTGCTGTAGTGAGTGGATGCATTCCTAAGCTCCCTCCCCATGTTTCTTCAAAACAAGGTGATGAGCATTCTGACCCCAGTCCAGCAAAACTCTTAATTCCAATGGATTTGTTCCCATATGGAGAAAAAAAAAAGTGTCCGTAAGTGGTCTCTTGGATTAGAGATTGAAGTTTCTGTGTCCCTCCACCTCAAGCCCATTACTCACAAACATACAGAATTAGATGGACAGTTGTGTCCTCTCAGTTTTAAGTCAGAAGATGATCAGTTTTCTGTAAATTGCACAGGAAAACAAAGCCAAGTATGTATTATCCCTGCTCCTTCCAAAGAATTAAAATAATGTAGAATATATGGAATGGAAACAAAACTTTCCATTAGCATCTTTTCTCCTGATGATAAAACTCATCTGTGTGGCACAACTAAACTACTTTGCCTTTTGAAAGCTCTCAGATATAATTTTCCCCACCAAGATGACACAAACTGAAGTCCTGCCCTGTGACATCTCAAAGCAGGATTTCTGGTGCTCTTTCTGAGGAAGGTAGAGCAAAGGCTCCTGACTGGGAGCTGAGAACCATGTGTGAGTAGGCAGTGCAGGCAAGCACCATGGCAGGGAGATGGGCTCCTCTCTTCAACAGGAGAGACCTAGAGACAAGAAAACAAAATTACACTGCAATAATCTTGCTTCAAACCATTTAGCTGTGGGCAAGTGAGCAATCTCATTTTCTGTTTCTGTTGAGGAACTTCTCTCAGCTACTAATGGCGATAGCAGAGCTGTGGAAATAAAACCACCAGGTACCAGCACTGGTTCTTTGTTCTCAGTAGCATAATAAATACAAGTACCTTTGCTAGTAAATAAACAGACTGTTGAAGCAATTCTTTTGATCCCTGTGAGAACCCCATGTTTAGAAAATATTTGCTCTTGATTGTTCCATTATGGGTTCAAGCTCTTTCCAGGACACATCATTGATCTCCTCTCTTAGTTTTCATCAGCGCTGTACTTAATTTTGAGGAACGGTCTGAAAGAAAGTATTGCCAGTTGGTACTAACCTCCTGAGTTCAAAGGAGGGATATGCTTCCTCTCAGTTATTTGAATGTTCACTCTTCATTTCAGGTTGTCTTTGAAATTCATGTTGCTTCTTAGGACTCATTTTGTTCTGGGCATTTTTCCCCCATAGAACACAGCCCACAAAGAATTCAGAAGAAACCAAATTGCAGTGAAGAAAAATATTAGAGCAAAAATATAGTATTTTATCCATATTGAATTCTTTGCTGTCTACTGTGTTCTCTCTCTGTCACTTGAAATATCGTTCCTCCCTGGGGAAAAAAAAAATATTCAACACAATTTTTAGGCAGCTTGGTTTTATTGGGAAAGGTGATGATGAGTTAGTGGTAATATGAGTCAGACTGAACACTTTCATGTGTCATGTCTCATCCAGAACTCTGGTTTCCTTTTTCCTCTGAGAATGTATTTACAAGGAATGCACTTTTCTCATCTTCATTTGTGCACACTACAAAAAACACCTCATTATTTGACAAGTTGGCAACTGTATGCCCAGGACTGAAAAACAGACTTCTTGGAGGAAAGAGGTGTTTCTGGCAAAATTGCATGATAGTTGCTCGATGAACGAGCAAAGATAAGTGCTAGCAGACTTCCCACATTCAGTTTACCCACATCTCCTTAGAGCAGTTCTCTTTGATAATTACTGCTAGAATGCATCATGATCCCATCAGGCTCTGCAGGACATCAAGGCTTTGCCTCACTATTGAGATGTTCAACTTACATGCATCCCATCCAACCTCAGTCATCTAATTGAAGCCGCTATCCTAGGACCTCCTTACTGTAACCCCCCCTCCAGTGAAGGGGAGACTGTCATCTTCATGGCTAAATCAAAATTTGTGAGGGCTGAATCGTTTTACAGAAGTACGTGTTTCTCATGGCACTAAGATAGCTTGAGTATTTCAGTCATGTCCCTAAAGCTACAGATGAGAAACCTGAGGCACAGAATCTACCCAAATTACAGCCTGACAAACTGAGGGAAGATGCCAAGTACTGCCTATGTTAGCAAGTGGATGAGAAGCACCAAAAAAAAGGGTACTAGAGAATATTAAGAAGACAAAAGTCACTTTGGTACTTTATGTTCAGGCTAAGGATGTAAGCCATCTCTCCTTGATTTCTTACCCCAACGCAATCTGGTTCTGAAACCTTTAGTAGTCTCTTTCTTGGGTCCTCACTTATAAAATTAGGAGTAAAGCCTCTCTTCCCTGAGAGTAAGTACATTACAGATCACAATATGGAATACAGAGAAATCCAATGGCAAGAGGTTTGAGAGGAAAGAGGTATCTACATTTACTTAAAATAGATGGATTAAATGGAACTATATCTGTGCTAAACTGGCTTATTGCATCATTTCAAGAGTACATGAATCTTCTAAAAGCAATAAAGGAAAAATTATGCCTTCAACAGCACCCACTTTTCAAAGAGGGTACCTGCAACATCATACCATAATCAGAGCAAAATGCAAAGATGTGAGCTGTCCCACAATGTATATAAGCCAGTGTAAATTATATGTCATGGGCTTTGTATAGTTAAAAAACAGAAGTGGGGGATGGGAAAAGGAGAGTGAAGTTCTATCTTCATATTTATTTTGCTTCATAAATATGCATTCCCCCTATGACCCTCTTGTGTCCTGGCACAGAACTGTGCTGTTTTTCATTTTACCATTAAAGAATGTCACATCATAAACAACCAGTTCCAACAGACATGCATAAAATCTCATACTCAGCTGAGCCCATAACTTTCTGTGAGTGATCAAATGCTCTATGTAATAATTTTTAAACGGATAATTATGCACTATTTGATTCAGCTTGTATGTTCATACGAGACACCTGATTAGCAAACACTACAGTATTTACTCATTTTTCTTCCATGAGATATCTTTCTCTCTTCCCCGCCCCCGCCAACTTATGTGGTTCCCTACTGTGACAGTGTCTAAGCAATTTCTATATATTTAAAACTAAAAATAACATTGTATTTCTTCCCTATTTTTTTTCTTTTCCCAACTTGATTAATTTATAAGTTGGTCAATTACTTATGTTATGCTCATTTTGCCTTGAGAATAAAGAGGTTTTTACAGTAAATGTCTGTGGAATTTGAATGCTGGTGCTTAAAAATCTGAGTTCTGTATTTGTTCCTGAAAGGCAGGAACCACTACTGTCTTCTTGATGGGGGCAGAAGGTTCTGCATTGTTTCTGCTCCGTCTCTTGAGGACACTGTCTGCCTGGGAGCTTTGCCTGCTAACTGAAGTCTTGCTGGCCCCATGGACCTTATCTGCCATGAGAGTTCCTGCTTAAGAAGACACAGCCATCTCTTGGGAAGAGAAATGCCCTCCAGTCATCCTGGACATCTTCACACCCTAGATACTATAGCTACATTTAATACCACCAGTTAATAATTTCATAAACAAAATGGGCATGGGCATTGGGGTTTCTTCACCCCAAACATCTTGCTCTCCCAATAGCATTTTGCACCCCTAAAGAATCCAAAGACTTCACATCAGCTTAGCTATCTGAAGGTAAATTCATTTAATACAGGGAGGACATTATGCAGGAGGCGCAATCCCCAAACACCTCTTCCCAATATTACTTTGGCATAACTTTAATCAGGGGCTTTTGGCTGAAGGCACAGAGAAAAAGTGCGCTGATCACTCAGTGCTATTCTCTGACTCACCCAAGTGCTATTGCTGAACTCATCCTCTGGCTTTCACTATGCACAAGCACAAGGGAGAAAGAAAGAGCAGGGCTGCCCTGCTCCCGTGATAGTGTCAGCCTAAAACCAAGCCATAACATCCACTTAACGCCTCTTTAGAAGAGCTAAATGGATTTTGTAAATTCCATTGGTAAATTAGTGCTAGTCACATAAATCTTGCCGTTAAAATGATTTACCTCAACTGTAGCATTATTAATGTTCAGTAAATTAGGTCCATAAAATGACATTTGCCATGCCATTAACCGAAGATAATCCACAAAGCTCATTTCTAACCCCCTTTATATTTTTATAATGTCCTTCATAAACACTACTGTAGCTCTCTTAGACACATGTAGTCATTGGTATATTGATAGCTCTGACACAGCGTACGCTTCAGATCAATTACTGAATCAGGAGACTAATTTAGATAATCTTTACTTGTGGTCAGAAAAAGATTCATTATTTATGAGTGCAAACAAAACTGTACCATTGTTCCTCAATTCAAAATACATGTTCCCTGGAACATCAGCCATCTTCAGACTTTCTTTAGTCAAAGCAGATTATAGCTCTGGAAAATGCTGGTAATTTCAGAAACTAGGTGAACAAAGATCTTTCAGGAATGAAAAGAGAACCCTTGAAGCAATCAAGAAAACAAAATCATTTATGAAGACTTTACTGGATGGCCAAAAGATAGATCTCACAAAGTGTTATAATCTTATTAATCTCTTTCTCCATTCTTATTTATACTAGGTATTTCCATTAAAGCCCTGTGGTGGCTGAAGTCCAATCACAATACTTGCAGTTTTATTTGAGGAAAAAAGGTCTTAGAAGGTGTAATTAATTGGTCTCATCTCTCAATTGCTTGACTTTGCAAATACAAGAAATTTCAGACCTAACAATAGCAGTACCATTTCATGAGATACTAAGCATCCTCTGCTCCCGCTAATGACATGAGGATGATGTCATTGAATCATGTCTCTCTTGATGGATGTGCAGAACAGTTTGCTTGTAGATGACATCACTGGATTGGGACAGAAGATCTCGCACCTGTCATAGAAGAGAATGAGATACATGGAGAAATATCCAACCAAGAACAGCACTGCATTCCATAAAATAATAATTTCAACTGTAAGAATAAAAATCTCGAACTTCCTTAGGTCAGTAGTGTGGCTTCATAGCAAAATGACAAATTAATTTTACAATGTCCATTCTATGACACCAAAAGGGACACAAACAGTCTTCCCAGTGAGTTTTGCTTGTGACTACCACTACTTGAAGGCAGAATCAAAATCATGAAGATCATGTTCCGTTAGTTTAGGAAGTTACTGGTGTTCAGCTGCTGGTAACTGGCCCCCATGTAAAATGCTGTATTTAGCTGTGCTTACATTGCTCTTCTTCTTCAGCACAAAACACAAGTATTCAGCCAGAAGGACCCATGTAAGTGTTTTAGTTATTCAACCATGACACAAAAAAAGACATTTGATCGCATCCTATTAATCTATTGGTCTCCAATGGAGCTCCTGTCAGAAGACCAACTTCTAGCCCTTCCAGCTGTGCGTTGCCAAGTTTATACACCTGTCCATGCTAACAGAGAAAACAGCAAAGTCTCCCATTCACCTTTTCTTAACAGTTTTCAAAAAGGAGGATCCAATCGTTGGAAAGCATTGTATTGACACCTTTGTTGCCTACCTAGCCACCACTACACAAAAAGAACATGATCAGCTTGATCATACTAAAATACATTACAAGACATTTAATTAGTTCCCCAAACCAGGGCCAATATTTTTCCTGCACTCAGACTATTCATACAGTGCAAGCATTAAATGGCTGAAGAGTATTTCTGTAGTGAACTCCAGAAGCTGGCAGGAAATCCTAAAAGGGGGAGATTGCCCTTTCATCCAAAGTGTGAATATGAGGATAGGCATGGGATGCTGCCCCTCCTATACCAGAACCACCAGCAGTCTTGAGAAATACAAAACAAAGAAGGGGCTGCAAAATATCCAGAGATTTTGGGATGTTCTGGGTCATGAAAGACGTTCCAGCTTCATCCTACTGAGTTCAAGGTGCCAGGAAATGACTGCTGTCCTCTGTGGATGCTCACTCTCAAGCAGAAGGGCTTTATGTTGCTACCAAGCCCTTGCTGAACTTCTCCTCTCCTTTAGTGAGGAGAATTTAAGCTTGCAGCCCCTCATGAAATGTGTCTAATGTCCACTCGCTCACATAAAGAAATCATAAAACATCAAGTCAGGCATAGTATTTTTAGAACATGAAAGTAATAGAACATGAAAGTCATGATTGCCACAACAGAAGTCCAACTTCAGCTCTAATTAATAATGTATGCTGCCCCAGACACTTCATGCTTTCTATATGTGATGCTGTGCTTCATGCAATGTGCAAGCTAGCTTGATCCAATTCTTAATGAGTACAAGATGCGGTTGTGGCTTTTGTTACCTGTTCTTCATTAGTTATTAGTAACAAAACACTAAAATTTATTGGGCAAGACTAGCTAATTGAAGGAACAAATATGAAAAAACAGCACAGTCCTTTGTGAAAAATACTATATCAGAGGGTTATTTGCATTTTTATTTTGAAAACACAATGAAATTTTTTAAACTCTTCTGTGGTAGAAGAGCTTAGAAGACAAAAGGATTTATTAGAAGGTTTCATACATCCAGGTCCTCCAGAAATAGAGTATGAAGTTTCCTTAAAAAGCATGTATTACTTCAACTTTGCCAAAAAAAATTACAAACAGCTGAATAACCTAAGCTTTACACCTTTAAACAAAGTTTAACCTATGGATTTTTATTGTTAAAAAGAAAGAGAAAAAAAAACCCACCAGATTTTTATTGGTCTAAATCTCAGCCAGCTCTTGTAAAATTTTTAGACTCGCTCAGTCAGCCTTAAGAGTAGAGTAATACCTGCCTCCTTGGAAAAGCATGAGTGAAGCCTGGCTTTACTCCTTGAAAATAACTGGGCTCATTGTGGACTTCAGTAGCAAGATTTAATTACAAAACTGAAGTTTTTTTAGCCCATTGATGAAATGCCAGCCATGCAGAAGATATTATAGAACACATAACAAATATCAGAGGCTTGATTCATTTAAGTCTTGCATTTGCAATGTTATTGTATTGCCATTTCTCTAAGCTATTGTAACATCATTATTATATATACCTTTGTCAAAGACTCTAATAGCGTGACTATTATCATAATCATTCAGGATGATTATATGCAGAATGGGTAGTCATTTGCACCTCCTGTTAGGCCTTACTCATGCTATACTATCTGCACACCTTGTGATATTTGACTGTTTTAAATAAGATACGTACTCTGCTGGCAGCCACATCAGCGCCAGCTCAGTGAAGCCAGCTGGGGTGCAGCAATGACTGCAGAGCTGGGTTCATTTTCTCCTCCTGTCCTAGAAGAAAAGGAGTACAAGCTATTTTTAAAGCCTACATTTTCACTTGTTCTTGTATTGATAATCTCAAGGCAGATTTAGTACCTCACTGCTAGAGTTCAACTCACATATCTAAAGATAACCCTGAAGCAAGCTTCCGTATCACTAATATTCTTCACATATTATTGTGCTGATCCCGAGAGGGAATCTATAATAATACAAAGGGAATCTGGAAGACTGAAGCTGCAAAAGAAATATACTGTACTTGTGGTCTTGAGAATGAAAAACAGCATTAGAAGTGTTTAGCCTTTGGCCAACACAAAACCTATGGCCCTGAGCAGCCTTTTACAGAAAAATCAGATGCGTAAGGGAGAATCAGAGGAGCAATTAGAGCTGTTTGTATTTGGAGTTTCATCAGATCAACTCAACCCATTTTTTATCTTTCTTTTAATTAAACAGGTGCAAAAGTGCAGGTGAACAATTGTATACCCACTGAAAATCTAAGTTTAGCGAATGGCAGCTAGGAAGAGATTTAAGCTAGAGTGAAACAAACAGACCTCAAGCCAGAGCATTAACCGTACAGTGCAGTATGTGTGTTTGGGACATTATGACAAAACAGACTACTCATCCTTTCCTTGTGTAGGTCAACCTGGAAATACAAAACACACGTTAGAAGGGAGGGTCCACTCAGAGCTGAAGGTCATCATCCAGGCACTCTGCCAATGCAGAAAATCAAACAAAGCAATAGTGTTGAGATAAGTAACCTTCTGGAGATCCCTTTTTCCCTCATAAGTTCAGAAGGAGCCCATATAACTAGCTTGGCATAGATACTTTAACTTTAGGCAGTTAAAGCTGAATGAGATTAACCCAAACCAAAATTAAGTTACTTCTTATTGGATGTAAATCATCATTTTTAAAGCTACAGTGCCAGAGGCAACCCAAGGAGGCTGGCAATGAGCTGCTGGCTATGAAGATCAGTGCATTTCCACAAAGCACTGAATAAACAATAGGAGATGGAAGAAGAGGTCTGCATTCCTTAAAAGGACAAGATGTACAAAAAGTAAACTCATGGTTTTTAAAAAAAAAAGATAAAAAAAGAAAAGCAACTAAGAACAGAAAACAAAGCAGGCTGTTTCTAAAAGTAAACTTGAATCACCAAATGTGTTTAATGTAAAGAACCCAGCATGTGGCTGCATCAGAAATATACATTAAGGAAAAAAATCTTGTGTCTGGAATAAATTTCCAAACCATTTTGTTTCCTTTAATAAGAGAACATAGAATATAGAGGGGGGTGGAGGAGCAGGGGACAAGTCTCTGACACAGCAGCTCTGTCTTTTCTCAACTCTGCAAAAAAGATTTAAGGGCCAAAAACATTTTACAGATGTAAAAAGGAGGGGAAAGGACCTGGATTTACCCATGTGACTTCAGGAATTTGACTGAAGTGCCTACTTGAGTGGACTCCTCTACTCAGGCTCCTTCTGACGAAATGCTCATCTCCAGAAGACAAGTTCTTAGATGGACTACATGTCCTTTTGAAGGCCTGTAACTCTTTCCACTCATCATAGAGAGTGCTCGTGGTCAGGACACCCCTAGCAGTCACCAGGCATAAGTAGTTTTATAAGTAAGGATGAATAACAAACCTAGAACCAAACCATCAAACTGGTCTTGAGAAAGCACAGAAACCCACTGTTGGTGTCACATGAGTGCTGATGAAGAGCGTCTGTGCATCCCTGTACCTTCAGCAATGGCTCTGGCACACCATTCCCTCCAAGTAAGGAAAAATACCGGAGTAAATGCTGCAGTCTTTATAGATATTTGACAGGTAAAGTCAGTTGTTGCTTCCTACAGCCCATACAGCAGCCAAAATCAGCATTTTCCAAACAACTCAAAGGGCAATCATCAACAGAAAGAGAGAAATATCTTATCTGGAGGACAGCTACAAAATACAAAACGTCTTGCTCTTCTAACTTACCTGTAGTGTAATGTGCTCCGCATTTTATGCAGCACTGCTATGTTCCTGGTAACCTGCAGCTTGCCATTTTTTGTGCTGGTTTCCTACACGCTCAGGATTATTTTTCTGTGTGATAACTTAGACTTTCTTTCTAGACAAATTTCTTCTTGAAATACCCTAGAGAATTGTGCATAACTGCTTCATTTTCTTGTAGTTGAATACCATTTTTTGTGTAAAGTAAAAAATATCTGCTCTCTGGTCAACACATTTCAACAGCTTTGTCAAAAGTATTGGCATAAGAGTTCCCAAATAACATAAAAATGAGTTGGATAGTAAAATGCTATTAGCATCAGTATATTCTATGAGCTGACCAGAAATGTACTTCTGTTCTACTCATATCAAATTGAAATACCACTGCAAATTTTACAAGCTACATTTATCATCAAAATTCCTGAAAAACTAATAAAAATGAAACCATACTACTGGCTTTCCTACATGGATATCACAAATCTTATTTCTACATATTGATATTTTACCTAATAATTTAGTGAGATGGGGTATTTAGCAGCTGCTCTTAACCATTAAATGTCAGATTGGGCATGTGGAATTAAAATAACATTTGAAAATTTGTTTCTATATAAATTCTCTGAAAATATACACTCTTCAGTATACTGTAGGATTAACAACACATACAGTGTGCTTCCAAAGCAATTATTTATTTGCCTTGGTAGTACGTAAGCAGATTTGTTGAAAGCTTGAGTTTCTAGCTCTTACTGAAAAAGATGCACTGCGACCATGCCATAAACAGAGAGTATACGGAAAGGCAGGGCTTCTTAATCCTAGAAGCCTGACCTTAAATTCACTGCTCTTTTTGAAAACGAAACGACACCCAGACAGTGCAGTACATGCCGCCATGTACAACACTATGTGTGTTGCTGTCTTTGGCGTGAAGTATAAGAACATAAGGTGAGAGTGTTCATCGAGTGTGCATCTTCCTGGGCTTTTCAGACAGCAATTGCAGCGAGCCAGCCCGCAATCGCCAGGCTGCAGGCTGGAAACTAGGTGGTGTAGCAGCTGTGTGGCGTTATAATCAATGCCGGTTTGCAAGACTTTGTTCTTCCCACTGAAATGCTACATCTACATGACTGATAGGCACAGGTGATTGATAAAAATAGATTTTCTGGGGTACCTTGCATTTTCTCTTTCCTTGCAAAAAGACTGCTTTGAAGTGAGCAGCGGAGAGCTGTTTGAGTACTCGGGTCTTTGGCAGTCAGGTGCAGAAACTGTCCCACCCCTTGCCCTTATGGTTGTGCTTTAAGCGTCTCCACACCCACATTCAGAGAAACGGTTTGTAAATTATTAGTAAAGCAGATGAGACACAAGTTTGCGCTAGCGCAGGATGTGATACCGGCAGTGCATGAAACTCTATCTTGTAATTTCAGCATGAGGTTCTGTATCTCGTTTGTACTTCTGGCTCACAGGGTTCAGGTTCAGTGCTTCTCCAAATGGTTTTAAGGGTGAAGTAATCTGTCCTGTGACCCCTTCCACATCTTGCATTTTATTTGCGTTCATAGTTGCACAGTTCAGAAATAGGAGCATGTACTTCCTACTGTTGATGTTAATATTCTGACTTGCCATTTCTGTTTTCTGTTCAGTAGACTTGGGAGTGTTGTCACCAGTCCTGAGCATACTGCGCCTCTCTCAAAAAGCTCTCACAAACATTTTCTTTAAGTTTTCTATATCTGCAACCAAAATACTGAAGGGCAAGGAGAATCTGTGGGTTGACCTACTTGCCCACATCCTTCCCAGCAGAGTGTTTTCTGTTTCTCTTTTTAAATCCGTATGTTGATACACAGCATAAAAAGCAGTCTTATATGCATATCAAATATTGCAGATGGGTAATGTGACAGAATTAGTTTCCTGACCTTCTGGTAAAAAAAACTTCAGTATTTTACGAATGTACAATCCTATATTAGTTTCACAATTACTGTGAAGGCTCCTATTACATTATTACCTGGGAATATTCCAGTAGATTTTTACAGCATACTAACTATATTGGGGAAGTAAACAAGAATGCGTCTATACACCATAAATTTGGAACTGGAGGAAGTATAACTCATATTATTCAGATAAACCATATTTTAGATAACAGACAGTCAGCCAAAAAATTGTATGAACAATCCTTTAGAATATAAGTTATTTTGTGTGTGAGAAATGTTAAGAAAGCATTAAAGAGCTCAGCCTATGTAACTTTTTTCAACAGTTCTACAGGTATAAATGAAAATGTCAAGTGCTTCTAATAAGTTAGTTTATGGGACTGTGGTAAGTATTTATAGAGATTGGTTTGGATGCTTTTCCATTAGGTACAGTACTGTACAGTTTTTTGGCTCATACTTGAAGGAAGTTATAAACCAAAGTGGGTTCCTCATTCCTCAGCATTTGACATATTCTGATTGCAAAACATTTGGGGTTTTACACGATTTATTGTAAATAATCTCTCCTATAATGTTCACAGCACAATAATTCACAACCCTGAGGCAAGAGAGTTCTGCAGAAATGACATTATATGGAAGATAACTTTTCAGAATTTACCATTTGCACATCATGTTCAGAATCTATAACACATGTAAAGTGGTCAAATCCTCATCTTTCAAATATTTTTTTCTATCATTTTGTGATATTTTATTAAAAAATGTTACAGCCAGCCTAATGGCTTGACTGATAACTCAATATGTTACCACATCCTGCAGTAGTATAAATTGGAAGTGAGGAAACAAGACAGGTTCTTATGTAAAAGATGCCTAGCATTGGGTGCTGTGCTTTGAGAACAGGCTTGCCACTTCTTAAGTGCAGATGAGATAAAAGGAAAGGCTGACATTGAGAAAAGATATATGCCACTAAAATTATGTTGTTAAAATTACACAAATCTGTAACACAAGAAAAATTGGTTTACTTTTACTAACCTTTAAGTCAAGTCTGGAGTCAGCCGTTTTCTCTTATATTAACCTGTTTTCACCTGTCTTTTCTCACCATTCTCTTTGAAGGTGAAATTACAAAAAATTATTGTTATTTATATTTATATTTAGAGCGGTAAAAAGAACATTCTGTACAGTTGAATAATTGGACTTAGAATCTGAACAGTTGTGTCCTGTTCCCAGGTTTATGGCCAGCTCAGGGTATAAAGGGGAATGTACACATTTAATTAAAAGACTTCTTGTTCTTCTCCCAGCCCTTTCCACCAAAACCCCTATATCTGGAATTTTAAAAATCTGTTAAAGAAACTTAGATTCCTGAGTGCAATTCTTTTATAACTAGTCAGTAATACCTCTAATAAGATGCTCATTCCCTTTAAGGGGAGGAGAGGGATGTCTGTGAGAGGCAAGCCACTCTTAAGGGGTTACACAGGTAACTCTTCAAGGCTCTTGTAACACTGGAAGAGATGAGCACCCTAGAGCAAAACTAGGCAGATGTTGGGACATATGCTATGGTCCTCAGGAATGGCTACTGCTTGGGAAAAAAAAACAAACCATTCTCTTTGAGACCCTATGATTTCTATATTCCTATGACAGAGGGTTTGATAAAACTCATATTTCTGCCACTTGCTCCATGTTTTATACCTTTCTGTCATCCCATGGGAGATGTTGCACAGGAAGGTTCTCTGGCTTAACCCCATTGTGCAGGGAAGGTCCAAGCTTCCCTGGAGGCAGCTAGGTACCCTAGTTTAAGGCTACCGGCATCATGACTCAATGCTGCCCAAAAAGTAGGGCAAGGATGCTCCTGAACAAGGGAAAGCCTGAACCAGCACATTCCCTTTAAGGCTGAACATCTCTGTGCCATGGAGAGTGGTCTGCCTGGATTGGTGCAGCTCCCACAAGGAGACATGAGACTGCAGAGGAGAATAAATCTGCACATGGGGAAATAACAAACTCAGAGTAGCCTGACTGCAGCAATTTATACTCAGAAGTCCTAGGACCAGAGGTCACAAGATCTTTACAGACAAAGCCCAGAGTTATCAAACGATAGCTGTTAATTATAACCAACATTCTGAGTACAACTCATCACCATCGTTTAGTGTGGCTCTAAAACAAGAAATCATCAGCTTTCTCCAAAACAAAAAGTCTTTACAGAGGCTTTTTTATTTGCTAGCTAATGAGACCAATTTCACCTCCTGGAATGACACTTTGCCTGTTCAAGCCTTTCCTCAAAAGCAGCTTGTCTTTATGTCCACTGATGAAAGATTATTATATTCTCCCTGAGGTTTTACCTTTATACATAGTTTAATTCATACCCTGGCTTTGCACTGAGTACTAATACGTCTCTTTGTTCTCTGAGACAAGCATTTCTTTTACCTATCATGGAGTGCAGGTCAGGTCTCTCAGTAGAGCAGGGTTCTCCAAGTCATTTTGATAATGTTTAGGAAGTTCAGGAGTAGCAGTGAAATTAAATCTCAGCGATGCCTTCTTTGAAATTGGGAAAGAGCTACCACCAAAACAGCAGAACCTGCACATTTTAGTATTTCATATGAGGAAGAATTCATGCTTACTCTCAGCAAGAACAAAAAAAGGTATTTGAGACTTGGAGCTTCAAGTGTTGCATCTAAATCTATATTTCACATAAATAAATAGCCTCTTTTACAGAAGCATTGAAATACCAGATGTACAGTGCTTCCATTTACTACAATAGGTAACCTAATTCCCAAGGCGGGGGGGGAAATGAAAAACCTTTCAAAGTAAACCCTCCTCGTATTCTGTTCACGGGATTTGACTGGCTTGGTGTTTTCATGATAGATGTTCTGCAGAACCTGAACTGTCGTTCTCTTTAAATGAGCCACAAAATTACAAAATATTCAAAAACTGAGCAAATTGTAAGCCCTATGGTGCTGAACACGCAGACAACTAAAGACAACGCTCTGCAAGCTGTGAGCTCCCAGGGCTCTGTTTCTCCTAAGGGATTAAACCTAACCCCTAATGATGGCACTCAAAAGTGTCAACACTGATTATTCAAATTCTGATCATCTCAACCTATGAGACAGGGAAGGTTTGGGGAGCTGCTGGAGAAAGGGAAACGCCGAAGAAAAGTATTAGGAGGTGGACCAAAACAGGCAGAAGGGAATGACATAGAGGAAAAAGAACGAGGACAGGAGAGAAACACAGAGAATAGTCTTCCAAAAATCTAAACTGTGAGCACCTGCTAAATGACAAAACAGGGCACCTAAATAACAGTGATGATTATTGATTTGGTTCCTGTAAAAAGCCGTTTGCTATCCTTCATATTTGTGCACAGTTTTCCGGTGACACCAGTGGGAAATCCTCTGTGATTGAAGTGGGCCAAAGTCCTGAATATAGATCCCTGCCCACAGGCCATCATTAAAAATAGAAACTGGTCTTCTCCTGGTGATAGCTTGACTTCCCTGAGCTCCAGTGATTGACCAGGCATAGTTGTACAGGCTACTGAAGAGGTCACTTACAGAAAGAGTGCTAGGTACAGATACTGAAGGTTAAAGCAAGGACCTGAAACCTGAAAAAGTAGCACCACTAAAAATAATGAAGGCTTTGGGTGACATTTTTCAAAGCAAGCAGCAGGAGATGAACAGATGGAGCCTGTGTGTATTTCCAGAGTTGTGTTTTGAACTTTTAGCTCAAAAGGCCTAAGGGTAAAATTAACACTTAATAAATATGAAGTTTTCAAATATTTATTGCTTTGAAAGAAATTGCTCCTAAATAAAAGGAAGAGTTGACACCAGTCAAAATAATCCCAAAGAAACATCTTTGTCCAATCCTCAGGAAACCTTGCCATTTTTCTTATCCCTCTCTCCTGCCTTTCCTTGTCATTGCTTTGTGTGTGTGTGTGTACTGATGCTCATTTATTGTCAGCATTTAATAATTCATCTCAAATTACCAAGGCTTCATCACTACAAAACATGCACCGTCCCTCCACAGATCAGCTGTGTGGGCTCAGACAAACAACAAGGTAACATGCACCACATGTAGCATGCGATTTTTGTCTAAATTGCCCTGGCACTTCAAATAAAATGCATCCGGTGCGGCTGTAACGTAAGGGTAGGATGAAAAGCTAAAGGTCAGGTGTTTGAGTCTTGGTTTTGAACACCACCAAATGCCTACGTGCAAAGGAGATTGACTTTATTCTCCATCAGCCACTGCAGTGACAGTTCCAAATCTTCGAAGCAGCAATCAACAATGATCCTTGAAGACAGCAGAAGATTAATGAGAGCTTGACCTCTCTGAATGTGAGTCACAGAGTTCATTGTCGCAGAACTCTCTTGTCAATGTAAACCTACAATACATCTCTGTTATTATTTCGAGCAGTGTGTTAGTGACCAATAGGCTAAATCTGAATATCTTCAGCATTATTACCAGCCGTGCAATATCAGCCTAACAATAGTAGTTGGTGAAAGCTGGGGTATGACTTGAGGCGCAGAAGAGCCAAGTATGATCTGAGTCTATCCATGCCTTGGAATAGTTGAGCAGGAGGGTGACACAAAGGCCTGAAAGCAGCATAGGTCAGCCTGACAAGGCCTGACAAAGGCAGGGAGAATCCACTGCTCCTTGTTTGGTCAGGAGAAGCCAGTGCAAGGCCTGACAGCCCAAACATTACTCAGATCTGATGGAAGGTATATCCCATGCCAGCCTGAGTTCAGACTCAAATGCTAAAAGGAGAGTGCAAGACATTCATCAAAACACAAGTGTTGGCTGCAAAAAATTATGGATTTGAGTCCAAAATGTTGTAGGCATGTTGACTCTGCATTAACATTGTGATTCTGATGTCGTTAAAAAAAAATTACATTCAGCACGTCTCCCTAATGTTTAATTATCACAAGCATTGAAGCAAGGTACATAAGACCACATCCTGTAGTACTTAATGGGAAAATAACATATTGTCATTGTACTTACCGCAGTCTACTTCAATTTTATAACATTTTTAAATCAGTGAGGAGGAGGAACACAAAAAGAACTGAATGATGCTGTCAGACTTAAATGGATGCTTGCTGTTAGATTTGTAAGAGTGGTATACCTGAACACAGGACGGATTGCTGCTTTATAAATATGTATAGTAATAATGCCAGAGAATGTGTTATGGAAAGGATACTTAGACTGGTCAGCTTTTTATTCCTTGATTAAAAAAATAATAATGAGCTTTTCACTACAATTTTCACAGAGGCAAAACCACATTCATGCTGTGTCTTTGTGGATCTAAGTAAAACAGGCTTGACCCCTGAAGTCACTTTTTAATAATTAACTCTCGCTAAGTTCATTAAACACTAATTGAAGCTACAGAAGAAAAAATTGTGAAGTATATGCAGACAGACAGAGACACCAAATGTGATTAAAGATACTGACTGTGGTATATATGTGCAATACAGTACATGCATTATATAGATTTCAAACCAATTCCATAGAGATTTTTAAATCCTTTATCCCATGATAAATCCTACCATGTTCGGTGTTACTAAAAGTTTCATTAACTAAGAGTTGCAAGCTAAATGGCCTGGACATCCTAACCAATAATCTTTGGAAAGATCTGGAAACGTAGACTCCAGACTGTACAAGATGCAGCCCCTGAGGCATCTTTCAGTGCTTTGAAATGAGATAAACAACGGCTAAAGAGATTCAACAATCTTGAGAGTCCAAGTTTTCAAACTGAATATAATTTGTAGATTTATATAAATCAATAGTTTAAATATATATATTTGACAGTTTTCAGTGTTCAAAGTCAAGTTACTAAAGTTTCATTTTATTCACTCAGGAGCCAAAAATGAGAGATTTGTAGTAATCAGTAAAAAAGTGTATCTCATTACAACTGTATCAAATAACACAAACTGAGATAATACTACAGTTCACTGCATTCCAACTTTTTACCTTTCAGAACCTAGAACATTTCAAGTGCAGGTTCAGACTCCAGCAAATGTACCACGCTTGCTCTTCCTAGTTAATGTGGCCGTGGACTTCTCCCATCCACTCCCAAAATACGGAAATCACTGTTGGAACTGGCTCCCAGAGTGGCACAGTGCTCAGACAGAGCATTTCCTCAGACAGACAGAAAAGGACTGAGAGTCTGCATCTGGGTCCCAGGAGACTGAGTCCTGTCACAGCCTGCTGCATGGCTTAGGGCAAATCACTCAACTCCCCTGCCATAACATTAATGTCAGCAGTAATGGGCTTTTCTGCTATACTAGAATGTAAAGGCTCCAGATATGAGCTTCCTGAGGCCAGGTGTTTCCCATCCAGTAAGATGTTTGCAGCAGAGATGGATTCAGAGCCTCACTACTCAGCCTTTGAGTGACTCCAATGAACCCAAGGAAGCTGAAGATCTACCCAGTGCTGCATTGGCCATGGCTGACAGGGAGGCTCCAGTTTCATTAGGCTCCTCTAAAGACTAGTGTAACACAAACAACACAGAATGAAAGCATGAAAAAAAACTGTGGTATCCCACCCTTTTGAAAAATTCACATTGATTTCAATGGATTTCAGGTCCGCTCTTTGATCCTGCTTCCACAAACTCATCCTCTGTACTTTTCAGTCTTTCTAATTCTAGAGATATTGTAGGGAAGGAAACAGCAAGAAGAAATAAATGGAGCTGAGAAAAAGATATGGAAATGTAATGACCCCAGTCAGTTGTGACAGTTCTGGATGTTTTACGGTCTGTATCCAAAGAGGTCTACCTGGACCGCTTTAGAGACCCCTGGTCTAGGAACCTATGGATGCATACTCTTGCATCCCAAATCAATACAGGGGCAACACCTATATCTGTACTAGCTCTTGTTCTCGCACTGGTTTCTGGTTGAGTAGGTACTGGATACACAGCCTGGATATAAGCACAGCACTCATTGGAGGGTCAGTTTAGCAGTCCCAAGAAACTGCCATTGTATGCACAGCAACTCAGTGTACTTAAAAATATACTACCCTATTTAAGAAAGGATAAACAGTGAAATGCTTATGGTACCAGTCTCCAGGGACCAGGAGACACCAAGAACGTGCTTTGCCAAAAACTTTAGTAAATCACTTAGATTATACCCATGCATATTACTAGGTCACTCTCACACCCATTTTCACTAGAACAAAGTATACCATCAACCCTTACATTTTCCTCAGCAGCCAAACAGAGCAAATGTGGAGATTCTGCTGAAGTAGGAGGGGAGTTCTCATGCAAGTAGGAGGTGCGACACTCTATTCATGCCCACACTCATGACACAACACCTGGAAATGCACTAGGAAATCCTGGATGGACTGAAAGTCTTGCACAGATGGGAGTGACAAGTGCTCTCCTCCTGGCCCACCAGAGCTAGAGACAAGCCCCAGAGGGCCCAAATGGACAATGAAGGACAGGTAATATAAACACAAGGTTCATCACAAGTGTCACTACTTTATGCACTATTCTATAGTAACAGGAATGTTGAATTGCTATTGGAAACATAGCTGTATCAGGAGAGTAACTTCTCATTTTTATAAGTAAATTGGATCAACCATCTTTCAGTTAAAGTTAATATATGTCTTAAGAAATGTTTAAAAAAAAATCTGAGATCAAAGACAATGAATGTATGTCCAAATCACAATATGTTTGCTTTTGTCTAGTTTTACATTCTTACAGCTGTTAAACAACCAAACTTTTCTCAGTTTAAAAAATACCTAATTTATTTCTGGATTTAGATTTGGTCTGCCACATTTGGTCAGTAAAACCACTGCTAATAACAGCTAAGCTCTCAGTACTTAAATAAAATACTTTCACAATAGTTCATAATAATAGCACAATAAAAGAAAAAAAAATTAAAAGTGAGATGCAGAGATTCCTTGGGAGGTTATACATGCAAATTGCCCTGAATCTGAGCAACAGTTCAACAAGAAAAGCAATATTTTGGGACAACAGTTCTGCTTTTGTAATGAGCTTGTAAGATTCATTCCACTGAAATAGCTACAGGTATATTATACCCCATGAACTATTACAAAATTAAACTTCATAAGCAATATGCCAGTGCTTTGTGTGATGCATTTGCTAAAAGAATCATTCAATTTATCATGTTTTCCTGAAGCGTTATGAGACAAGGTCTTTGAATAAAACTCATTTCATTAGGCTACCTTGTTACATGGGAAGATAAGATCTACACTTGACTAAAGACATCATTCTATCATGCCCATAATCACCCTACCTGGAGAAGTAAACATTCGGGACCTTAGAAAAATGGCATTGCACTGCCTCACTAATGGTACTGAAGGAATACATTAAAAAAAAAAAAAAAAGGTCTAGGCAGACATGGTGAAAAATTATCTGAAAGGAAATTCAAGTTCACAAAAAACTCTTCAGTGTGTGTATTGGAGCAAGTTGTTTAGGCCAGGTGTTCACCTCAGCTTGGGCAAATAGTTTGTAGCAGTGTGGGATGGTTAAAAATCAGATCAAGGGCTGCTGACTGCAAGATACCTATCTTGCTTTCGTATGCCAGTTTAAAAAATAGAACTCCTCAACATTTCTATCTACCCAGTCATCCAATGGATGCTGTTATACCACTTAGAAATACACATATATTTGTATAGCTTATTTTGCTAAATATTCCTGATGGAGATCTGAGTTCTAGTCCAAACTGTGGTACAAATTTGCTGTGTGGTTTTTGATTTAATTTGTCAGTTCTTCAGTTTCTCAGCTTATACAGAGGAAACAGAACTGATAGTATATACCCAGTAGGTAGATGCTGTAGTACAATTTTAGAAGGCCACGTGATGCATTTAGTTACCTGTAAGAAAATATTCAGAAGTTATATAATTTCAAGACTGGTGCAATTTTTTCTAGTTTCCCTTTGTTAAAATGTTATGAGGCTAAACACAGAATATCTCCTCTCCTGCTGTGATGTGAGTAAGAAGCAGCTGCCATGAAGCCAGTACATTTGAAGTCAAGGCAGAAGTAGAGCTCTGGCTTAACAAAGTCAGTAACCCAAAGACCTTGCCTGAAATGTGGGACAAGGCCTACACACGAGGCCAAGATGTTACCAGACAGAATATCTCGTTGCTCTCTTGTGCCAGGACTCACACTGATGGCCACAAAACAGTTTGGTGAGAAAACTAAAAACTTCTTTTTATTTTCCTGGTTTAATTTTCAGCCAGTTAAGTTCCGTAATCCAGATTGCCATCCAACTGTATGACTGCTTTGGCCAGCCCCAAAGAGAGGAGACAAGAACACATTATTGGGAAGGAAACCGAGGCAGGGTTTACATGGTATTATAACAACTTGTTCTCTTTCAGCCTTGAACAGAATTCACAGAATCACAGAGTGTTAGGGATTGGAAGGGACCTCAAAAGATCATCTAGTCCAATCCCCCTGCTGGAACAGGAACACCCAGATGAGGTTACACAGGAAGGTGTCCAGGAGGGTTTTGAATGTCTCCAGAGAAGGAGACCCCACAGCCTCCCTGGGCAGCCTGTTCCAGTGCTCTGTCACCCTCACTGAGAAGAAGTTTCTTCTCATATTTAAGTGGAACCTCTTGTGTTCCAACTTGAACCCATTACCCCTTGTCTTACTGTTGGTTGTCACTGAGAAAAGCCTGGCTCCATCCTCATGACACTCACCCTTTACATATTTATAAATGTAAATGAGGTCACCCCTCAGTCTCCTCTTCTCCAAGCTAAAGAGACCCAGCTCCCTCAGTCTTTCCTCATAAGGAGATGCTCCACTCCCTTCATCATCTTTGTTGCCCTGCGCTGGACTCTCTCCAGCAGTTCCCTGTCCTTCTTGAACTGAGGGGCCCAGAACTGGACACAATATTCCAGATGCGGTCTCACCAGGGCAGAGTAGAGGGGAAGCAGAACCTCTCTCGACCTACTAACCACCCCCCTTCTAATACACCCCAGGATGCCATTGGCCTTCCTGGCCACAAGGGCACAGTGCTGGCTCATGGTCATCCTGCTGTCCACCAGGAACCCCAGGTCCCTTTCCCCTACACTGCTCTCCAACAGGTCATTCCCCATCTTATACTGGAACCTGTTCTTGCCCAGATGCAAGACTCTACACTTGCCATTGTTATATTTCATTAAATTTTTCCCCGCCCAACTCTCCAGCCTGTCCAGCTCTTTCTGGATGGCAGCACAGCCTTCTGGCCTTCCCAGTTTGGTGTCATCAGCAAACTTGCTGATAGTACACTCAATTCCCTCACCTAGGTCATTGGTGAATATATTGAACAATACTGGCCCCAGTACCGACCCTTGAGGCACTCCACTAGATACAGGCCTCCAACCAGACTCCGCTCCATTGACCACAACTCTCCGGCTTCTTTCTTTCAGCCAGTTCACAGTTCACCTCAATACCCAATCGTCCAGACCGCACTTTCTCAGTTTAGCTGTGAGGATGGTGTGGGAGACTGTGTCAAATGCTTTACTGAAGTCAAGGTAGACCACATCCACCGCTCTGCCATCATCTGTCCACCTCATTATGTCTTCATAAAAGGCTATGAGGTTGGTCAAGCACAACTTCCCCTTGGTGAGGCCATGTTGACTGCCCCTAAATTGTAGGTGGGTAGTTAAATATGTCCAGAGAGGTTTTTTTCCATTGCTATTTCACATCTAAGTTGTAAGTCTCTACTTTTTTTCAAAAGCATTTTTAATTATGTGGTGTTGCTGAATCGTTTGTTGATAAACACCATAAATAGTTCTAGTAAGGAAGATAGTTTTCTATCAAAAATATTTCTGGAAAGAAAATTAAGAATATTTTAATTTTCTTCAAAATTATTTTGTTTTGCAGTGAAAACAGGAGCTTTTTAATGTATGTTACTATTTTTGTGTTTCCACATATATTTTTTTCACATTCTTCCCTTCTTCCTTCTTTATGTCTTTTTTTAATATTTTGCCAGCAGGTGAAGGAGAATGGAAAATACAAAGTATCCTCCCTTCTTTCGGAAAAAAAAAGTTTGTGTGAGATATTACTTCTAATGAGTATGTTTCCATTTTCCTGCTGGAAAATTGACATTTTTTAGCTATTCTTATGTCTCAGTAAACAAGCAATTAAAACAAACAAGCTACTTGATCAGCTTTTCCTAACACCTTAGTTGCCAAATACTTTTATATCCCTCGGAGGGTGAGTACCCTGATAATAAATGCACTTCACTTACAGAAGCTGTGGATGAAACCTCAGATGTATTTTCTTGTCTTTACTTTCTACCCTAGGCTGAAGAGTTCCCACCCAAAGCTGAAGAGTTTCTAGCATCAGTTTCTCCCTTACGTTCTGTGTAAGAATAGGATGCAATTCTTTTAATGATATGTACATTTAATCCTCATTGCTACACATCCTGGTGTTCATTATACAGATTTTGGATTCAATAGTGTATATGTCAACTGATGTGAGAATCTGCCCCGGAAATTCTAAATCAACTCCAATTGCTAAATAGCCAGCGAGAAGTGAGCACTTTTTAGAAGCTTTGTTTGATGAGGTGTTTGAAGGAAATTCATTCCCTCTGTCCCAGCTAAGCTGTCAGCATCCAGGGAGAAGCGAAGGATGAAAACACAAATGAGCAAGCTCCTTTGTAGAGCTGCATGCTTCCCTGACAGTAGGATTTGGACACAGCAAAAAGCAAGGGCACAGGGACAGAAAGTTTCCATTTACACAGGTCAGCAGTGTATCAGGAAGCTGCTTAAAGGCACTTTGTCTGGACTGCATATTCTTTGATAAAGAAATTCTCTTTTTACTGTAAATATCTGTTCAGTATTTTGCCGTAGGTTTCAGACAGGGATTTCACCAGGATCACCACTCTCATATAAGGCACTTATTCAGTTGAAAGACTCAGATCTTTTACAGCAGGAACCAAAGAAAGTTAAAGCTCTAAGAAGCATAAGCCCAACACAGCTAATTCACAGAACACTTGATTTATCAGGATGGGAATATCACATCTGGACAGCTGGTTCTGTCCTAAACGCCTTCTTCAGGTGACATCAGTGATGGCCACTTCTAAAGCTCTGAGGATGAGGATAACATCTTAACATTCGTTGATGCCTTGAGGTAGGTTAGATAGATACATTTTAAAGACTCAAGATCCTGTCTTGTGAAAAGAAAGAAAACATAACTACACCATCAGGAAGAGATTGAAAATGAAATAGGAACAGAACATGAGAAAAAACAAGAAGAAAGATGGAAAGAAATAGAACCTCATTGAAAGCACTTTCCAGCATTTTACAAATTACAATCCCCAAAACATTTTTCAGTGGTGCTGCACATCTTTGCATAATGAATTCAAGATTATTAACAATAGGTTTGATTTTCTTAGTTACCTTTTGTGATTCCCTTAGAAGCAGTCCACTGACCCTCAGGGTCCACTGGTAACTGCTGTGACAGTATAATTATGATTTATTAAGTATGAAGGGACAAATTTTCAAAGAGCAGGGCTGGAATTTCACTTTGTAAATGGAAGTAATAATATTCAAAGTAACACAATCATATCCAAACATGGCATGCTTAGAAAATGTAGAGACACATAATTTCTTAATCATTTGCTATAAATGTCTTTATACAGGAGCAAGATCTTCCTACAAAGAATTCTCCTTTACTCTCATAGTGAACCCTGTGTCTGCCTGTCTTCTACTTGGCAGCATTATACACTTTTAAGTTAAAAAACAGCCATATGATATGAGGCCATATCCTCAGCTGGAGTAAATCAGTTCTACTGAAGCAACAGAGCTGTGCTGATGTACACCAGCTGAAGTTCTGGCCAATTTTTCAAAATAAAAGTACTTTGAAGTGACCCAAACTACAGCATCCTAACAACCCTGTATAGCAGACGAACGTAAATCTCACAAGTTGTTGCAAGATCCTGATCTCCCATTTCGATTGAAAATAGAGCCATCACAAAAGTGATATATTGCATCTCATTTTTATTGTCCGTGAGCAGGGTGGAGGTGAAGGGAAGCAAAGGGCAGCAAGCGTCTGGGGCTAGAGTCTGTTTCCGAAATTACCAAGACAACAAAGCTGTAGGCGTCACCTTACCTCCAGTTCATGCTGTTTCACACAATCCACCCAACCCAGGTGAAGGTCACGTCTCTATCACTTGGCACTTCAGAGTCATTTACATTTTTATGTAATTGTTTTTTGAGTGTACATGTGTTTAGAGGGGCTGGATGGCTTGGGAATTGGTAATAGGATATCAGAGCCTGTCACCAAAAGGCCACTAGTTCAAAACCAGAGCAGTTGTTTGAGCAGTCAAAAAGCACTAAGTTTCTAATAGCTGCTCAGCAGCTTAGGTGAAAAGCATTGACGATTTCAGCCTGGACATGTGTCCCTATCACAAAACTGTTCTGTCACTGCAGCTGTCAGAAAGGACACCTTGCAGATACTGTCAACAGAAAGGTCAAGGACTGTTGGTGTGAGTGTGCAGATGACCTCTTCCTCTCACCCCAAGCAGTCAGTTTTCCGGGAGGAGTCAAGAGACACACTGCTGGAACAGTGTGGGAAATGTCACCCAGCTGCTGCCCTTGCTGGTCCTCTTCTGGAGGTTAAAGCATGACATCAGACCTGTGGATGTTAAACCTCTTGCCTTTCAGAATCATTTAAAAAGCCCGAATGAAGTGCTGTGAAGAAGGTAATAAATAAACATGCAGAGAGACCTATAACAGGCTTCGAAAAAAAGCATTTGCAAAAGCTATGGCTCAGTACACCTCTCTTACTAAACTTTGCTGACAATGCCAGCAGGTGCCTGGTGGCAGAATTACTGATTTGTATTTTTTTTTCCCCTAGCATCTATTTTACAGAGTGATTTTTTTTTTTTTCCTCCTAGCTCTGTACGATTTATGCTCTTCACTAAGCAACTGCTTCTCACCTAGGAAATAATAAATGCTTCAGGTCTGTCTGTCCTGCAGAGGGACAGAGAAAGGGATGGAGGTCCAATGCACCTATTCAGCTACCAAGAAACCCAGTATCACAGAAAGTCATAATGAGGCTGCTTGCCCTTGGCAGCACGAACTAAGGGCTAAAACCTCCCTCTGTGCTGTAGCAAAAACCTGATCTCAAGTCAACTTGCACAAAGCAGCACCAGCAGAAGCCTGGTAGGACATGAGGAATGCAATTTGCCAGGGGTTTCACTATGCTCCTCTCCCTCTGACACAGCGCAGACTCTGCTGGGAGCAGGCTCACCTCCACTTGTGTATGGATGGCAGTGCACACAGTATTCACAGAGGGCACGGGCATACCTTTAAACCAGGTAGCTTAGGTGGCAAGATGGCCATTGAGCCGTGACAACACGAGTTCAAAGCTAGGTAGCTCTTGAGGTCTATACTGCATCACTTTGTTGGGACTGTTTTTGCAGCCAGCTCTGTGTTACCTCTTGTTCTCACTCTGTAGTTATTGGTGCACAAGCTGAGTAGATAAAAGCTGATATGGATCTACCTGTAGGAGCTGCAGTCAGCTCTCTGGACTGAGGTGCACCTGGCAGACTCTGTACTGGCAGAGATGAAGCTTTACACTATTGAGGTACCGAAGGGGGATCCAAGCCCTGCACTCCTCAGACCTCAAGAGAACTTGGGCATGAGTCAGAGTTTCTTATCTGATCTTGTTTCAAGTAAACAACCATCTCACATAGTGTCCTGCAACCTCAAAAATATCCTTCCTGTGTCCACAACTGACCACCTGAGCTCTACCGCACTTTGGGTTTCAGAGGAAGTAAAAAGGCAAAAATATCTTTCTAGTCATTGCCTTAGGAAATTTCCATTTCTTCATTCTTCTGTGGTTGTTTGTACACGTTCACAGACGATCAAACACTTCAGACGTATTGAAAACACCAAAAGCTGAAACACATGTACTGTGGCAAACCAGGTGGGTACTGTTATTAACCAAATCTGGTGTCTGAAAGTAGCCAGTAAGCACCTCCCCTTCTGAAAAGAGAAATTAAAATGATTCCCTGTTTATGGTCACTAGCTGAGCCCAGATTTACACAAAATTAACCAAAAGACACTTAACAGAGCAAAATCAGACACAGCAGCAACCACTGGCATGAGCAGCTGGATCCTGTTCTTGTTGGAAGTCCCAACATCAAAAGTACCTATTTGTTTTCCAAGTCATTTCCAGACACCTCAGGATCGGATAGTTAAAGACTGGTTTACTTTCAAGGGGATTTCATAATCACAGTTTTCTCCAGTTTCTGAAACTGGCATAATTTTCTTCTGCAGCTGATGTACGGTATTGTTTGGTCACCTGTCCAAGGTCACTACATCTTCACTGAGTAATTATTTGGGAGCTATTGCATATTGCAACTTACACCATCTTGTTTCTTATTTGTTTGCTGAACAGTTCTCCAGCAGGTGTCTGGAGGAGCTCTATTAGTGTACTTTTTTTTACAATAGCATGTACAGGCTCTTATTAAGCACTGTTCAAATATGGAGCAAAAGAAAGTCCCAGGTCTTACATTTCACACGGTCAGAGAAACACTAGGTTGGGAGACTGGCCAGTGGCAGAGGCAAGGAAAGGCCCAAGGGCTCCTGTTATGTACTCAGTGTCTTCACTCCTGAAGATCATCCATGCCACAGAGTATTCCTCTTGCTGGAGCCTATTGTCCTGCTTGTATTTTATTAGCCCGTGGTTAGCATAATGCCTAGAAAAACTACAAGTGGGATGTGAATAGAAAGTTTAGACAAACTCACTTTCTCTTTTCTCTGCAGGTGTTCAAATACTTGCGGTAGCATAGGCAGCTGAATTGCCTGCCCTACCATCTTGTCTGGCTCCAAACCCAATGGACCTGTGGCCACTAACAACAAAACAACACTCCGTATTCCTCCAGCTCACAACCTCCACTTGCAAATGCTGTGTGTGGGCAACCACTCTGTCTCCTGCTGCCTGAAAGGTACTTTGTGCTGGTCATCTCACTGGAGGCAGCTGTATTTAACTTCAGGTGGGCTCTGAAGGAGTAGGGCTTTGTCATTCCCTTGCACGTTTGTCAACTTTGAAAATCCACCTGTGGGTGATCCCGTGGGATGTTTTGTACCTGAGCGTGAAAAGTGTTGACCTATCTAGTTTTTGTAGTCACCTGCGGCTAAATGCAGGTGCCTGCCGTAGACATGTGTCTACTTTTGCAGTTATCTGCCTTGTGAGACACAAAAACCTTGGTGCCAGCATGCACACTTGAGGTCGTGAGCACATACATGCTTTATTAGGAAGCGAGAAACATCACTGGAAACAAACATATGGCTGTTAGCCAGCAATTGGTAAGTTAGAAAACTGCAGAAAAAGCACTTACCTCTCTAATTCAAACTGACAGTTGTGTACTTTCTTCCTTCTATTGTCTTTTACTGAATCTATCACACGGGTGGTGCAGCAACTGTTTCAAGTAGCTGAATGAGGGGGTTATCGCATCTGACTGCTGACTTTACAGTGAAGGTGGCTGGTGTGTGGTTTTAAACAGTAGACATGAGTTAATGCAGCTAACCATTCACACCTAGAGAAGGGAGGTAACAGTTTGCTCAAAATTCCTGAGAAAAAAGGGAGTCTCTTTGTAGGGGATGCTTGCCAATACACCCCAAACACATAGCTATCTAGTTATTTTGCTTTGAGGAAGAGAGGGAGGAATTAAAAAAGTAAATGTAGAGCAGGCTAAGGCTGAAGCATTAAAAGGGATCTAACATTTCAACTGGCTGAAAACCTCCTGGTACCAAAGACTCTCCCAGCAGCAACTCATTTTCTGGAGCCCTGAGCTGGTAGCCCAAATAAGTTCAGCATTTCCTGCTGCACCCAGATTTCCCAGGTGGCTCCAGCCCCAAATAGGCAGAAACTGGGCAAATTTTCAAAGGGCTTATTGCATTTCATATCAACATATTTGGATGAATTTGGTTTCACTTATCCTGTAATACTGTAGCACTGTTAGAAGCAGGTTGGATTTCCTCATGTGTAACCATGACCAGAGCTTCTCAGATGCTAATGCTGAAAGCAAATTGACAACTTAGGAATTGAAAACCATCTTTTTCCTCTCTCTGGAACAGAGAATAGCTGTTTGGTTTAGGCTCTTTTCAAGTGATAAATACGTGTTGCAATTGTTCAGGTTGAGCTCGTGGCAATAGTATTAATACTATACCAGGGATTCTGCCTAGCTGTGCTCGCACACAGTTAAGGGAATTGCAAAGTTTCCGGCAACATATTCTAGAAGATAGGTACAGCACGATAGAGTGAAATGGCCACAGATCAGCTAAGCTACTCAGCTAGAAATTGACAGATGGTTTAACTCAAGAATGTGTTATTAATATTATCAAGAATTATCAGCTTTGAATTAAGATCAGGGGAACAATATCACTCTATTCTGAAGGAAGCAAGCAATGTACTGGCCTGTATATAAAAAAAAGCACTGCTCACAAGATGTATGAAGATTTCCAGTTCCCTTCATATCAGTAAGCAGGTCACCATGGGAATCCTGTATTCAGGTCAGGCACTGCAAGAAGGTATCGTTTAGAGAAGAACAAAGACACCTAAAGGTCTAGAGGACACAGCCTGAAATGAGGAAGGGCTGAATGAACTGGAAGTATTTAAGAAATAAATTTGTGAAGAAACTAAGAAATAGTCTTCAACTGTGTAAGAGTTCTCCTGCAAAAAGAGGATAATTTCTTCCTTGTGCCTGTGTTTGATAACTTCAGAAATTGTGGGCTAAAATAATAGACGGAATGATTCAAGCTATATCTAGGACAAGCTTTCTAACACCAACATAGACTGCTTGGCAAGGCCATGGTGTTAACATCACTGAGTCTTAGACAAACATCCAACAGAATGAGACAGATAATGGACCTGCCCTGGGGTAGGAGGATGGACCAGCCAACTTTCCAAGATCCCTTCCAGCTCTATGATCTCCTGGTATCCCACAACAGGTAACATATGCCCCTGGTATTACTCACTTAATTCAGCAAATCTGTGATTTGGTGTGTGCCATCCTACTGCCCAAATATATTTTTGGAACAGCACTGCCATCACTTCCTGCTTCTGACTGTACTGGTACACCAGCTGTCTCCTGGAAGTCTGTGAATGCAGAGGTAATCAAAATTCATGTCCCAAAGTCTGTCTTTTTTGTATTGCAATATTACATTTAGGGGAAATATTCTTCAAAGGACTCGGTCAAGAGTCGCAGTGAGCACAGAAGTGTTACTTTCACGGTACACAGTGGAAGCATTCATATTAGTGTGGTGAAGGTTTCAAAAGGTTTGGAAGACAGGCAGTGAACCTTTAAGATTTGACTACTTTTGATAGAGAAACAAGAGTCTGAATTGGTTAATTAATTACTGATTAATAAAAATTCATTTATGGGATCCAAATCGACTGAAGTGTAAATTATATTGAATTGTTTATTGCTTGTTACTAGAAACTAGGAATTTTGGGAGTTGGGAATGACAGACTTTCTGTCATTACATTTTGTTCTGCTCACTGCAGTTATTTTTGGCTGATACTGAGAAGATAATTTAACAACAGAGTATCTCAGGAACTAATTCCCTGGTTTCTCTCTGCTTTTACACTGCAGGATGTGCATAAAAGCAAAACGATTCTCCAGTAAGAATGAGGAGAACATGCTGAAGAGCATAGTAGTGATGTTAGCAAAAAAAAAACCACTTAAATATTAAAATGGACTTCCACACGTGGTCTCACTTCTGGACAAGAAGCAGCCAGCCAATATGAATGTTTGCAGTTTACTCACAAACATGATAGGAAGTTCCTTGAGGTACTCCTGCGGAGAAGTGACTAACAGGCATAACAGAGCCTCCTGAGATAAAAAGAAACCAACCCAAACTTTCATATGCAAAACTAATCCAAAATAAACTGTTCTCTAAGGCTTATAAATATTTAACTTTTCCTCTTTAAAATATTGCCTACCCTTGGTGATGGTATCTTACATCTTACCTTTCTTATATTCCGTGTTTCTCTTTCTCTATGACTTTTCTACATGCAACATTAACCAGATGTACAAGAAATAAAATGTCCACAAGAAAACGGTTAATATTTCCAGGACTTGCAACTTGATCAAAAGCATAAGGGAAGTTACTCCCCAGCTGATTTATAGGCTAAAAATCTGTACGTATTTGAATCAATACTCAAATGTTTTAATTACTACACAATTACCTGAGATTTCAAGGGACTGGGCTAGGCAAGCTGATGAGCTTGTTTGATAACATGGTTGTTTCTATGAATGATAGTTCAAACAAATTAAATAGAGCCTACAAACAGATGAGATTTGCTCATCAGGACCCCAAATGTATTTCTTCATAGGACAATACACGCTACTTTTCAACAGTCAATTCCATGAAAAGAAATACATTTTATGATCTATGAGACCAATAAAAACTAACTCAGCTTGAAAGATGAATTTCAGTTTTCAAATAATCCCAGTGAAATGAGTGTGAAAGACCTATAGATCAAGAATTATTCATAGAAATTATTCAGACAATAGTTTCAAATAACCAACAAATGTGAGAAAACTGCAAGCTATTAGCACCCAATTCACACGCCAGAAGAGAGGCAGTGTATGAAATAAATTATTCAAGACAAAGAGTTTTAGTTCCCAGTTTTTCTCCAAATGGTGCTTTATCAGCAGCACCTTTTCCACAGACCAGATCACCGATGTCATGGTTTTGGTAGAGCACAACACACAGAGGACATTCACTCACACTAGTCTGCAGAGGCATCAAAATTCAGGACTTAATTAGGGCGTGACTTTTCCTAGAACCACTTTGTAAACAACAGGGAGAGAAAGGCCACTCTGGAGGACCATTCACACTATTTAGTTTGGGCTCATATTATCTTTTTCCATCTGGAGAACACTACAGAGGGAAACATGAGTCTAAATTCCTAATTTAGACACTTAGATTAGAGACATGAAGCGAAATCTTGTGAATATTCATTATAGTGTCATGCAGCAACCACTGGATGGCAACCAAGAAGGACAATTCCCATATACATATGGGAGCAAAGAGAACCAGTCTGCAAGGACCAGCACCATGACACCTGATTTCAGGCAAGTAATCTCAACAGAAAGCATATTGACTCCTCTCTGGGGAGGTCCAATTTCTAGAACCAGTGATTCTGGAAAATTACTACTAAGGTTTAGCCAAATAGCAGAGGCACAGAGACACACAAAAATGGCAGCAAAATCCTTCACCTACTCATAGGTAGAAATCTAGTGACTAGTAATAGTATCATGTTCCAAACTGAGGGATATTTATACGACTGAAATGGAGGCATTTCCTTCCCAACCCAGATCTCCTAACCTTCCGTTTTTCAACTGATGCTTCACCTGCACTCCCAACACAGGCCTGTTGTGATCTGTGCGGAAAGGAAGACCTACTGGACTACTAGTTCTCACCTACAGTGCTATGTTCCTCACCATTCAGACTTGCTTTGCTGCTCTGGTCATGACTGGACACATGTATGGGTAATTATGCAGAGTTCACTGGTTATATTCCTCCAGTTTATGCACTTGTTGTTGTTGGCAAAACTATTTTTTTCCTTTAATAGCTTGCGGTCAATTACAGATCATGGAGGCTTTTTCGACCAAGAGGAGCTGTACTACTGACAGCATCTTGGCCAAATTGCATGAGCATTGCCTCATCAAGGACACCCTGCAGAACCATTTGAAGGGGTTGTTGTTCCTCTCTTCGTGCCTTAAAATGGCAGAGGCGGTTGCTCTGCTAAATAAATCTCCACATCTACCCATTCATTGTTAAGTAGTGAGATACTTTCCCATCTGTTTCAGTGTCAGGACAAATCCAGCACAACAAGGCTCCAAGAACTCCAGCTCTTTTTCCTACACAATCCAAGATGGTAGAAATCCCTTAATGCCAGCTTGCTTCTTGAATTTACGTCTGCTAGTGAAGAAACCTCACAAAACAGCTTGCCCTGTTTCAGCGCTACCAAAGTTGGTTCTTCAGCTCAGCTTCAAACCTTGACTTCAAAACAGACCTTAAACTTGACATGGAAATTGATTCCAATTTCTCCTTCATGTGTAGGCTGTTTTTTATTTTCCCCAAGCCAGTTTCCTCTTCTTCCCTAGCAGGATCTGCAAATGCTTAAAGAGGCACCTAAAATTTGCTCACCAGGCTCAGTTTAGCTAGAAAGAGATTAGGCACAAAGAAAAAAAAAAAAAAAAATCAACCCTTTGTTTTCCAGAAAGACTTTATTGCTAACGCTGTCCAGGAAAGGTGGGACACCAGCTCCTATCCCTGCCACACGCAGCTGGGATTATGGCAAGGGAGACGTTCACAATCTCCAGCAGAGAAACACTTTAAGGCATTTAAGGCACCCTGTGAGCACCAGCTGGAGTTTGCAGTGGAGGCAGCTGTTCCAGTATGTGGGAAAGGAGACTGTAGATTAGAGCAGACAAGGCAGCTTAAGGGAGCATTTGGAGTGAGTTCCCAGTGTAGACACCCCTTCTTCACTGACAGCTGCGCCTAGGGAGGGAGAGTGGAGCATGCACTTGCTCCAGAGCCCGAGACACACAAAAGGAAAGCAAAACAGTGCCTCAAAGTTGCCAGCAAGTGCTGCTGCTATCTTCAGACCCTCGCCAGACCGTCATTAGGGAGCGCCACATGTGCGTGGCAGACATCACACCAGACACAGCTGTTGGCAGCTACTTGCAAGTGGAAGGCCCGTGTTCCTTCTGCAACGCTTAGTTGGATGGATAAAAAAGGAGGAAACTCCACTTAAATGTCAAATACACACACACACATTTTTCAGAAGGCAGGAAGGCCAGGAGCTTACAAGAAGTCTCGTGTCTCCTCTCCTGTCTCTCAGTGTAATGCCTTACTGTTGTAGGTTTGCACACTGTTTAAAGACCAGAAGATGAAGTTGGCTTGGAAACTCTCTATGCACAGCAATGGTCCTTCATAAACCCAGGGATGAACGTTTGCTGACTCTGATTCGTGTTCCCACATCTTGCTTTTGCACCTATGCAAAGGCAAAGGTTGGGACTAGGAATGGTGTCTTTCCAGAGAGGTGGAGAGCTGAGCTGGGGAGCACGAAGAAACCTGAGCATAGGCTAAAGTCCTAGGCTCCAAAGGGCTTTCCATCCGTCATCTGGGCTGGAGCCTGGCCATAGTTCAGATTCAAACTCAAAGCCTGGATTGGAAAGAGCTGAGCTCAGCCCGGGTAGATGCACGCTTGGTGTAACTCTGCCAACCCTCCCAAGGCTTTCAGCAGGAACATAGACCACTTGGACAGGCCAACCATGAGGTTGGTTTCCTTCTCAGCACACCCTGAGCTGGCACCAGAATAGTTTTTTTATACACTTTTAAGGGTTTAAAGAACAGCTCCACTCATGGTCAAGCTCAATCGGGAAGACTCACACAGTACATCTGATCTCACATGAGCACCCTTCACCTCTGAGAATTTCCCACAGGCTAGAGAAAGAAACCTGTCCGCTTCACACCTTTTCCCCTCATGGGAACACCTCAGATCCACAGAGTTTTTTACTCACCTTCTCCGCACTGCTGTTTCCTGTCACAGGAAAGCGGGATATAGCCCTACTTGATGAGAACCAATTTGCAAGTACACAATGCCAAGATCAGCACCATGTTCCTCTCCCAAGGGCGGAGACTGTTATGTCTGCTGCAATGTATGAGATACAGCTTCCCACAGTTAAAGCAATTTGGCAGAACTTGTCCTAGTAACACTGTCATCAACACGAAGAAATCTGTTTGATTTGATACCAAACTTTTCATCTACTATATTAACATCACTTTTATGCTCCTTCATCTTATAATTTGGCACGCCAGTAGCACTGAGAAGCCGCAAAGTTCCTGTTGTGCTAGATGGTATGCAAACACATGGCAAACTTGTATTGCCTGCCTTCAAGCCTGAAGCCAGCAATCAAAAATACAGCATTAACTTCCCAGTCCAAAAATTCTTCCCAAAATACTGCCATGGATTATTGCCTTGTCCAAAACCACCCCAAAAGCACATAAGAAATTTGTTAGGTATTATGTTTCTCCACCTTTCCTGTAAAAACCCAGTAGTTATTTACGGAAAGGGAATCACATTTGGACATATTGTATGACAGCAGTGCTCACTCCTGCTGCTGCAAAGGCAACTGGTGCTGGCGATGGTACTTTCTCCATCTCCAGGTGAGTTATTGCTCCATTACCAGCCTGAACTTGGAACGCCACTCAGACTGCAGCAATAACAAGACAGATAGGTCTTTATGAAATCTACACTATTAACACTATTTGTTTTGCCATGAGTTGACAACTTTAGTAAATTGCTCATAATTGGCTATCAAGGAAAAAGTACAGCTCTGCTCACCATTATTATGGTATTGATTTTCAATAACTGAGGTTTTTTGGTGGTGGGGGGAGTGCATGTATCACTTTTGTGTTGTAAGAGAGCCTAGAAACAAACTGGCTGTGTGGGTCTTCTCTGCATCTGGAACTTCACTGTGGCAGAAAAAACATATAAAATGCACACCGAAAGTAGCTGAAGCAAAGATTTTTTTTTTTTCTCTGGCATTATATTTTAGCATTAAAAGAAAAGAATGGAATTAACCATGTAGCTAAACATGATGGTAGCCCTGTAGGATATTCGTGTTAGTCAAAGGCTGAAATACATTAACATTAAAAAACTCCATAGGGTTATTTTAAATATTCATTAGCAGATTTACAAGCTTTGGTGTAACGGCTGAAGACTCCAGTGTTTTTATAATTGGAAGCCAGGCCAGTGGAAACTTTCTCAGCCATGGGAAAAAAATGTGGCCCAGTTTCTGTTCCTATGTTAGAGATTCTTGATTATGCTCTCTAAATATCAATCCCCTGAACACATCTACACACACACATACCTGATATTACAGCATTGTTATGTGGCATCATTCATTATCAGTTCTTCTGCTTGATGTTCCTTTTTTAACTCCTTTTTCTTTTTTTTTTTTTAATATACTATCATGCCCATGGCCCAAAATACAGAAATCTTTTCTTCTTGTTTCAGATGAAAGCAACGATGTTGCTCAGAAGAATGTAAAGAGTGTCTAGTGTCTCTCAACAGGTAAATGTTTCAGAAAATTTGCTGACAAGCAAAAGCACTTAACATAAACCCAGGCAAACTGTCAGCAATCTTATTTAGAGATGAGTAACTCAAAATTCAATTAGCATGAGATTACCAATTGATCAGGAAAATATAGAGTAGCTCTGTCACATTTTGTTTTAATTATTTTCCTCTTATTTTTTTTTAATTTAGAATTTTTAAGCTATAAGCTAGCCAAAATGCCAGGATTCCTTCAGTTTTCTGGCCTCCTGTTTCTATGGGCACCCAAGAACTGCCTGAATTCTCACTCCCTCACTTTCTTGTTCCATAGATGTCAAACGATCACCATGAAAGACTGAGAAAGGAGAGTTCTGAAGATTTACCCCTCCCAGGAGATCTTTGCCCAGATTTGCTATAAAACTCAGTGTAATCTTTGATCTTCCAGTGACTTGTACTCTTCTCTGTTACTTGAAACCCAGCATTATTATTAAGCTTAAGTAGATTGCTTTAAACTTCTAAAATATTTACTCTCCTGCCTCCCAATGGGATGTTAACAATAAAAAATAGTGAGGGCTTCTACATTTGTTTTTACTTTACATAAACGAATTAAGCAGTCTCTACTAGACTCGTTTAGACCCGCAATAATGTAAACTGAAGCAACATAAAAGAGCCTCCACATCCATGTTTACAGAATAGAAATCCTACAGTTTTTGGAGGGAGAAGTTTAGAGAAGGTGCCTAACTCATCTTTACTCTCTTGACTGTGAGCAAACCTGGATAGGCCTCTTTGTTCATAAGGGAAACGTGTGACACTAACAGCTTGGTTGTTTGCTTTTGTATTTTTTTCAAGTGAGTTCAAAGGGACTCACTTGATTGTATTCCTTCCCCCTCCCCCACCCTTCATCCTTCATAACCATTGTTTAATGAATTTTTATTAGAAAAGCATGGCTGCACTTATGAAAAAAAAAATCTGTCTTTGAAACCAGGAGGAGAGTGTGTTTTCCCTGGCATTAGCCTGTTAGTTTTTAATATCAGGTTTGCACTGGAGTTGACTCCTGGTGCATTTTGGAACCATAAGCCAACAAAGTGAAGCTAATGGGAAAGGAAACAATACAGGAGAAGCGAGCCCCTTTTGAAGTGTGGGCAGGAAATCTGCACAACTCTCTCTCTGCCTTCTCCTGTTCCCTCCTTCTACCCCTACCCCCATCCCATGCAGTGTCCTCCTCTCCTCATAAAGAGTGACTTTTGCTCATTTTTTTGTTTAGAGGCTGGGATCAAGCGAAAACACCAGCTTAATCTCATCTTTTCAATTAGCAAAACTTCTGGGAAAAATGTTCCCTGGTGTAAAAAAAGACAAACAAATCAGTAAACATAAGGAATGAATAAACTGAGGGTTCAACTCTGTAGTTTTGGACAAGGTAAAAGATGTTGCCTTCTGCCAAGCTTTCCACTGCAATGTGCCTCCCATAAAGCCTCCGAGAACCAGCAGCGTGCACAGTATTGCTTGATTCAGTGAAGATACTGGAGCTTGTCATAGGTGCCTCAAAGACCTACTCACACCTCATCTTGTTGAAAACATGAAGAAGAAATTACCAGGCAGAATCACCTCCAGCTCTTAAATGGCATGCTGGTAACGTAAAGCTTTGCCAGATTACAGTCACAGGTTTGGTCCCGGCTGTTTGTCACGGTTCATTCTCTGCTGGCACGCCTCATGAATCTCAGTTTGTTTTGTGTAACTGTGAGAAGTCTGGAATAACGTTGGTTGCCCCTTCCCCTTTTCTTTTAGTTATAGCTTCAGTGTTTCCTAGAGAAACAAATGGTCAGTTGAAAGGCCTCTAATTTAGGATTTGGAGGTTCCCCTACTTTGCTTACTCAGCTGCCTACTTCATCACAGAACTTTTTGTGACACTTGGGTAAGTTACTTTACCCCGGGTTCTCAACTATTTAACAGAAATTTGGCTCTAAAATATCTTCATGATTTTGTTTGTAACACTGAAGCTTAGAAAGCCATAATCACACTTTCTTATCATGCAGCAGTACCTAGAGGGAAAACACGGGGGAAATAAAGCAGATATCATAGCATAGGGAGTCATTGAAGTATCAAGACACTTGAAAAAGAGATGCAATGGAAAGTGAAATAGATTGCAGATTTTAAAAACTAGAATACGGGAATCATTGAATTTCTTGTGTCCACTACCCCTCAACTCAAAGGCTATGATAATGTAAAATTATATTACAAGAACCATGAAAATGGCTAAGAAGGGAATAGAAAATGCTAGAAACATGACATATGCAGAGAATCAGGGTTAATATTCTGCAAAAGTATTAATATTAATTAATATTAACTAATATTAATTAATAATGACTAATATTAATTCATAGTAATTAATTGATTTTAGATTAGCTAATGCTAATTAATATTAAGTAATATTAATTAATATTCTGGTCCAAAATAGCATGCTAGAACCTGCTTTCATCAATGTAAGAAATCTAGCACCTTGTTCTAATGCAAGCCAGTATTTTCTTGAGCATATTGTCTAGGACTCAGTCACTTGTAAGTTTTCTTTGGTGTCACAGCAAAAGCATGACTAGGACATCACCTGGCCAGCTACTCCACGTGTGACGATCACATGCAGGAAAAATACTAGGAGCACAATGTATTTGTGGGTCACAAGATGCTGGCAACAACTCTTTACTGCAGTTCCCAGAGGTACCCAAACTCCCAGCTGTAACAATCAGGGAAGAAACTAATGAGACCAGAAGATGGAGGGTGACAACCTCCAAATGCCACAGTCTTTCTCAAAACCAGTTCCTTCATAGCACTAACATTACAGACTTGTTTATTAAGCTAGGTAAATACCTTTCTTTCCAGAAAGAGAGTCAGCATGAGCTGAGGAGATAACCTCCTGCTATTTCTTATTTGTTGTTTTTGCTGATGACAAGAAAAGGTCAACAGAACAGGGCATGGCAGACTTGCTGAAATATTCCTCTATCTCTGGTGAGAGACTTGACAAATTATTAATTCAATAATCCAGTTGTACGCTTCTCATCAAGGACTGAACATGCCTATATGCTACAGAGATAACAGAAAAGTAAATAACAGCCCATCCAGAAAGTGCGCTAAGTATACAAAACACCACACACTTTAACTTGCCACGTGCTTTTACAGTCCTTCAGAAAAAAAAAAACACAACATCATTATGCAGGAGTTGTGTGGTGTTTTTCACCTTCAGGGTGTTGAAATAACATCGATTGTCTTCTGAAGTAAGATACCTGTGTCAGAGTTAGCTACCCTAAATTCTTGTTAAAGCTGATGAAAAGAAAATGGGCCCTTATAAGACCCAGCTTGCTTCCTCCAAAAGCAGAAGCCATATGAATCACATCCTAAAAGCACTTATTTGTTTCCATCACCTACAGAAAGAGCACTGAGTAACCAGCTCAGATGCAGCTGTCAACAGGAGAAGGCTGAAGCAGTGGTGCCCGTCCCTGGGGAACAGATCTAAGCAGGGTTTTGAGGATCAGCACAGGAAGGACACAAAGTGCTGGGAGATATGTGGCCTGAAAGAGTTTGGTGGAGCTGTGACAGCAGAGGTTGATCCAGGCTGTAGAGGTTTCATGTGCACTAACAAATTTATAAAAATTACACAGGCAACCTCCTGCTGTCTTCCACATATTTCCTCAGTGTCAAGCTCAGCTTTAATGTGTCGAGTAGCCTGATCCCATTTGCCTCTACAGTGGCACTGTGGCAGTTCGGGACCTCGGTGGTAGCCCCAAGTGGCACAGATTAGCCCTTCTGCCTCCAGGAACTGCAACCAGTGTGGTGTGTGCAGGTCTGGAGGGAAGGGGCATTATTTGGAGATCACTGTGCCACCACTGACTTGCTGAAGTCACTCCTTCAGCCAGGAGGCCTAAAATCCAGGAGGCAAAAAAAAATCTAACCCTGTTTCTGGCAGTTTTGTCTGCCATGGTGGGCAGACACTCCTGCCAGACCCTGAGAAACAGCAGCCGCCATGCTAAAAAAGATTGCCAGCTTCTTGCACACGAGGCATGAAGATATCAAACCTATCACTAGGGACTAACTGAGCTTCCTTGTGGAGGTGTTTGTCCCTCTCATTGACTATACTCAGATCCTGCTTTTTCCACCATATGACAAAATTGTGTAGGAAATATGCAGTCTTGACATCTTGATTTAAACACAGCCCACTGAAGTAAAATGCTCACTCCCTGATGATTTCAATAGGGTTTGGACTTCATCAAAGAAAAGAATAGTGACCTTGATATGATCTCCTGTCATATCACCACCAGCATATTGGCTAGGTAGGAACCAGTGAGTCTGACTTCAGATCAGAGGCAGTTACGGGGAGCTGCTTAGTGCTGCCCAAGGAGGTGGAGACCTTTGGCAGGGAGGACATACACTCAGACACCAGCTGAGAAGTGTGCCCTGCTTTTCTGGCCCACGTTTGGGAAGGTAAGCTGGATTTTCACACCTTTGGTAGGCACTTGTGTGCCTAATTGCAGTTACCACTGGGTCCAAGGCCGCAATCACATGTCCTTGTTAAGGCTGGTATCACAACCCTGCAGAACTTAAAGCCTGTAGGAACGTGTGAAAGACCGGTCAAGGCAGCATGGGTGTTTGGGCACAGGGGCTAAAAAGACCTGCTAGGAAGGCAGAGGGAATGTGTACCTGTGAGCACCCATGGGGGAAGAGTGCTCAGTGGCAGGAGGTGTTTACCCTCAGAGTGCTGCTGAGAGGACAGTGCTGCTCAGTACAAAGATGTGGCTCCCACAAGCTCAAGTAGGCAAGCTGGACCGGCTTTGTTTCCTGACCATGTCACAGCCTCCTTATGTTACGGAGCAATCTGAATTTACCTTATATGATTTTTCTATGCCCTAGTTTCTCTTTAGCGGAAAGGAAGTATTACCTCTTCCCACCTCCCCATGATGCACGGTCATTCATGTTTCTGGGCCAGGTGAAGTCCTGAAAGTTGCTCAGTTGATAATCCTGCAAGCGGTTGATGTAAAGTTAAATATAGGGCTGATATGGGATCAGTCTGTCTCAGAAGGCTGCTTCTCCACCTTTCAAAAATGGCCAACACAAGAAGTGGATCAAGAAAAGGACATCAGATTGGAGTGGGCCTGATGTTTACCTTGGCTGAAACAGGGCCATCCTCTCAGAATATCACTCCAAAATGGAGTTTATTAAAAAGCGGTGAGGTAAAACCCATGTGCAGCAGCAAGGGGTATTGTTCCACATTTTTGGCTCCAGAAGGCTGGAGGAACCCTCACCTGATGTCATTTTAAAATGCTTTCCATGTACACTAAATAAGAGGGGGGCTTCTGCACGAAATGAAAACTTATACAATCCCTTAAAAAAAAGCCAAACCTTAAACATGTGAAAGCTTATGAAAAATTAGATGATGTGAAAAACACTTTGAATCAAAGCAGCAGGTAAAGCTGGAAATAAAGTTATCTTCAGTTAAAATCTCTATGTACCATATTGATGGTAATGCTTCATTTCCTGTAGACTGTAAGTAAATCAAAGCCTACTTTGGGTTGCCATATCTGTCTAAGATCTCATCTCCAAGAATGTATTATTTTGGCATTTCCCACATTGGAATTACCTCTGGTCCAAATTTGGGTAATAGAGTACGATAACATATTAACAAGTAATAAGCATGAAATTTTTATCCATTTTAAAATGTATTACTGAGAAAGAAAACAAACACATAAAAAAGTCAGCTTTTCAAAAGTAATCAGCAATAGAACTGAGAAAACAAAAGACTTAGGTCATGAGAGAAAAATGAAAGGAAAGAAAAGTACAGCTAATTGGTGGCACTTTTGCAGAGAAAGAATGTAAGAAAAACTGCATACCTATTCAGGAAAAGTAAAACAGATGTGTGAAGTGTCTGACTGAGCTATTGTTTTAACTTTGTAATCTAAAATAGCTGACTTGATTTCATTTTAACAAGGGATTAGTTTAGCAGACAGTTTGGATTAGCAGCAACATATATAAATAAACATGCTACTCTTAAAACTTAAATACTCAGCTTACAAGATGCAGGACAACAAGAATCAGAAAAATGCTAGTCTTGAACTTTTAGATTATAGAGCCAAAACACATGCCCATTCCGCAGAGACAAGGAATTAACAAGAGCCCTCACAGTGAACAATGTAATACAAGAAATATTTGTGATTATTATTTCACTGAGAAGCAACCCAAGCCCTGCTCTGTGCCCTAATTGCAGAGGATTACAAAAAATTTCACACCTATGCTATTTTAAGAAAAAGACGGATAAGCTCATACTTTGCTATTCATCTGAGAAGGAACCAGACACAAGTCAGAAGTCATGGGTCAGGTATTTTGTAAAAAAAGGATGCATGTTGCTTTGGCCATAGGAGAGGGTAAAAAGCTATAACTAAAGAAGGACGTTTTCTAATATGCTTTTCACACAGCAGCAGAGATCATGATTAACAGATCTGAGGAAGGGAGGTGTCTGGGCTGGTAAGCAGAAAGAGGATGAGTCTGGGAGAGAAACACTCTTCCTCCTCTGTAGGCAGGCAGCTGTCTTTCAGTGAGCAGTCTCAGAGCCTGCACTATCTTTTAAGTCATAAACATTCACAGACATTTCGGGTTTTATATAGGATCTTGTATAGACTCTTCCAGCACTGCCAAGCCGGATGTGATTCTAATGTCATGGTGCTTTCTGGAGCAGTCATTTTGCTACCATCTGTTAGAGGTCAACGCTAATACGGCTCCTCTATTTTTTCAGGCCCCTTAAGTCAGTAAAGGCGTAGGACTGCTACCGATCTCAGTGCATTTTGGCTCTTGCCATGAGGGTGAAGACCTGAACTTGGGTACACAGAGTCACAGAAACTATTCCCCTACAGGAGATAGGCAAGGTGCTCCTGTGAGTAACAACTACCTCTGTTGTCACAGGAGTTTTCAGTTCAGTCCCCACATTCCTGCATGTGCTGTCTATAACGACAGCTGTGCTGGATCTGTCTTCCTTGGAAAACAGTATGGCAAGGATGTGCTGTTCTCCACATCCATGACAAATAGGCTGAACCCAGCAGGCTTTAATTACAGCAAAAGAAGTTTAAGCTAGACATTGAGATCTGTTCTAATGCCACAGGTGCAGAAACATTGTGAAGACCTCATAAATGGAGGTCTGTTAAATGAATTAGACATACACCTGTGGGGAATGGCTTAGAAAGGAAGAGCCTGTGTTATATCTGAGGTTCCCTGTTTTTCATGGAGTAACATTCATCTGACTGAGTTCTGACCAAGACACTGGCTGCTCACCAGCAGGTGTATGGCAGCAGAGCTTCGTGTGTATTAAATCCAGAGAATTTACAAGAAGAGTTCCAATTCAAAACAAAGAGTCTTTAGCAAGATGTTGCATCTGTCTGGAAACATTGCTACAAAATAGAGTTTCTTACAGAAAGAACTTGCAGGTGAAGGAGAGCAGGCTACTGAAGAAATCAGAGATTGTCAGACCAGAGGCACGTATCTGCTAGCAAGACAACTTGCAGGTAAACGCACAAGGTAACAAGGAAGAAAGCAAGCATCATAATTCAACAGGAGCTACAAGAAATGTCATTTGGGGGGGCATTTTCTGTAAAGAAGGAAAAAAACTAGTAACACCAAAAAAAAAAAAAAAAAAGAGGACTAGCGATAGGTAGGAATGTACAAACATCATTTTTTGAATGGTCAGCTGGGAGTAAGGTATCCGACACACTTTTTTTTCTAGATTTGTCAGCAGTCATGACAGTTGTGTCCTTCTTGAACAGAAAACATAGTTTGGTGGAGGCCCAAAATTTTCCTGTGAGGCTGGTGCAGAGAGAATATAACACAGGGTGGCAAGGTCTGGCCTCAGCATTTTGTGAAAAAGAAAGTAGGGGAAATATGTTGATGGCATCCAGAGGTAGGCCTTTGGCTTTAGTATCTGTCCGTCTCTTCTTATGCTGAATAAAAGGCAGTATCAGAATGCTCTTGCCTCAAGGAGGACTTCCCTGGCAGAGAGAACAGAGTACAGAGACATGGATCAAGAGCAGAGTTATTTCATGGCAAACATAAGCTCAGATCATGGCTGTGGCTTCCAGAAGACATTCACAGGAGGTTCAGAAGTGAATTAATTTGGGAGCATCCTGCTTAGTATGGGAACTCATACACAAAGGGATGCTCCATGACAGGATGGTGTATATCCCTGAAGACAGGAGAGCAGCTGGTGTTCTGTACACGAGACTGTTTCCTCTCTCCGGGAGTGAGGTAAACACAGTATGATTCATCAGAGAAAGAGCTGCTTCTGACAAGAGAGGGTAAGGAAACTCACTGTTTATACACCAGTTCATCCTCCCAGGGAAGGACCCTGCTGCCTACAGAGTGATTATAGGGAAGAGCTGGAAATGGACTGAGTTTTTAAGCCATGCAGCATGTTGTCCGATATCCCAATAAATCATTAGTAATGAGACACAGGCTTCACACTAATTCTGTAAGGTCTCAAAAACTCTTCAGGCTTCGTCTGGATTTGTCTTCACCCACCTGAACCTTTCTCTTAGCTGTATCAGGAATCACCTGATAACAAGCTCGCCATTGCCCAGCTTGTTCTTCTGTTTGCTAAATCTCTGATCAGTTTTTCATAGTTCTTTGAGGTAACCATATTTTTTATTTAGGTAAAGTAATTATTCTTGATAGAATGAAATATCCATGAAGCTAAGATGATGCAGTGTAGAAGAATGTAGGCATGAGATGGTAACAGAAGGGACATGGGAGAGGATACCAGAGGCCCTTGAGCTATTAATTTATCTGTGGTCAACTACTAATGATAAACTGCAGTTCTTAAACAATGGCAGCTCAGGCAATCATATGGCCAAGACCCTTCTCTACCTCACAGCCATGATGGGGAGGTGCTGACAAGGACAACTGGCCCTTCTCCAGCTACTCAGCTGTCCTCCTGCGCCACAATCACCAGTGGATTGAGAAAACCGTGTCCACAATGTTATATAAGAGTCAGCACCACTCAAACTCAGGTATCTCAAGTAAGTGTCCTAAGTCAGTGTGACTCAAAAGCATCACACGAGCATTTTCTTAGACCTCCTAGGCCACTCATTTGTCATGACTGAGGCTATTCTGGGGAAAAAAAAAAAAAAAAAAGTAGTGTGTTGGTCTCAGTGTTTTCCAAAATGACAGTTTCATTGGGAAACTGCCAGATGCCAGCTCATCTCTCCAGGAGGAAGGTTGGGCTCTTGAGGCTTTTCTTTCTGTAGTGGCAGATCACTGTTTCCAATTTTGAACAAACTTCTCTCTCAAAAACGGTGAAGGTCTGCTTGTTTGCTACAAGGAGAAGCAAAAGACCTGTCAGTAGCTTACAGTCATCTGTTTGCCTATCAGTTTTTTCCAGATGTGAAACTCACCCAACCTGAGAGGACCCAGGAGCAGCACATAGCTGAAGAAGGCAGCGGCTGAAAGTGACCCTGGCAAAGGAGAACTTCGAAAGTCAAAACCTGAAGCAGACCCTGTGTGCTTAAGACCTTTGCTTCGGTTAAGAGGACTCTATCAGCACATCCAGGTCAAGCTTCCATTGTATCCTTGATCAAGCCCAAAATTTCACCAACCAGGCACTTATCCAAGCATGGCTGCCTTTCCACTGACATACCGTGTATGCTGGAAGGGCATCCTTCAGGGGACGGAAGGATACACCTGCCCTCAGGCTGCCAATCTTCACAATTGCATTCACACGTATTTCACAGTATGATGAGAGTGGTGCTGAGGATCTGGCCTGTGACTCAGCCCTGACTTTTTCTTCCATGGCACAGCCTTAAGTAGTGCAACCTATTGACAAAAGTGGCAAATAAAAACACGGAGCAGGGAGTGAGGCAGTATTTGTACGTGTTGCCTGCCTACCTCCAGCCATGTCAGCACCTGGCAAGGCCAAAAGCTGAGGAAAAGAAAGGTCTGGCTACTCCAGAACATTTTGCTTGAGTAAAGACCGTGAGTTGTGTCCTCACACCATTTCAATTAAAATGCAATATCAGTTTGATTTGAACCGCCACCTTTGATAACAAACTCAGCAACTTTATGTAGCAAGCTTGATTGAGTAGAGATAAAAAATTAATGCGTTAAATAATTTAGGCATCAGAGAGAGTCCCATGACCATAATATAAACATATTGATGTTGGCAAGAAAACATTTATTATTAATTTTACATAAGAGCTACAAAGTTCCAGGTGCATTTCCTAATTCATGCCAAACTTTGTAGACATGCAGAGATTCATGGTAATTAGAATTTATTTATTTGTATCAATTTACATTGGTGCTAAGAAAAACAATAATTTTACAGAAGAAAGAGGATTGTTCTAAGTTTTCTATGTATACTTGGCCTGAACAAGCAGTCTCAATAAGTTTTCACCACTGCTGCAGTAAATGAGTACATGTTTACAAGAATACAAAAAGTATTAACTAACCATTTTTGGAATTGTCATGGCAATGCCCCAGATTTCCTATAAAATCCTGAATAGGTACTGACTAAAATGCTATTTTATTCTGTGTTCATCTTCCTTACCTAGAACGATGGCCTCCATCTATGAAATATATATATGTTTATAGAGAGAGATATATACACATACTGTAAGTACACACCTGTGTATGTGTGATATAGATATGCATACCTACATTCAGGAGGATATATATGCATGTAGGATAAACGCAAGTGTAGCAAACACCAAATCTGCAAGAAATAATTTGCATATTTTTGTTGCTGTTAATAATAACTTGGCAAAGGGTTGTTCTTGCGGTTTCTTCACGGTATGCATCTTTGAGCAGACTCTCGCTTTCTGAATACTGCATCTTTAAATGAAGAAATCCCTTTTCCTACTCTCATTTAAATTCAAACACAGATATTACAGTAAGTCACTGTGTTTGCTCTCTTGATGATCTGGGCCCAAACAAAGATTTTCTTGCCAAAACTTTAGACCCCTAAATTTGGAGAGAAAAACAGTGTTGTTATATTTGTTTTTCTTATTCAGCATTTTCCTGTTCTGAACTAACAGCGATGGAGGTAGAACAGACTGGCCAGTGCTGAGCCCCAGCTCTGGCAGCTGCGGGGCGTTGAGCAAAACAACTTGGAGGAGGGAGCAAGGCAGTTCTTAGGTGGCATCAAGCCCCTGGGACGGACTCCAGCAAGAGGAGCAGGCTGAGACTGCAAGGAGCCACAGCTGGACCTCCTTGAACTCGGGTGCTGCCCGAGCGGTGTTGCCTCGCCGCTACCACCAAGGCTGCTGTGAACTCCAATGGGGATCTGGGGTGGAAGAGGGAGATGTTTGGAGCCGCTCTTCTCAGCGCTGAGTGCAGCACAGCTAAGCCAGCCCCCGAGAGCTGACTGTCCATGTTATGCGCTTTGTGTGTAATAAAACATACCTCATGCATTTTTAGATCGTCAGCTGCAGTATTAAAACAGGTACCTTGCTGAGAAAATAAATACAAAAAACATGACTAGAGGAGACTGCACAATCATAGAGCAATTGCGAGCAAAATCAGAACTATTCCTTCTTTTTCTTCTTTCTTTTTTTTTAACTAATGTAATTAAAGACTTCCTCAGCATGGACACAAAGGGAGTATTTAATGCGAACTTTAAAAAAATAAAAAGATTTAAAGGTTTAATATACCTCCAGGAAAAAAAAAAAATGCAGTTAAAAGATTTCCTTAAAGAAAAATATCCACAAATGGCTGGTGAAACTCCATAAAGCAGCTGGAACTTGTTAATAGTCACATTCTCCTGTGACCTGAGATGCAGGAATCTAACCAGGAATTTTTTACAGATATCCTTTAAAACAAGTGCTGGCTGATATCACTGTTGCCTGCTGGACTAAGACTTTCTGAAGACACTGTGGCACCTAGAGGAAATCAGCTCTCCTGACATTTAGGCTTCAGAAAAAAAAAAAGAAGCCTTTTTTTTCATTTATTTTTCTCAAAAAGAAAAAAAAAGAGAGAGAGAGAAATACTTAATCAGCAGCAGTGATTCAGTATTAAAAACCAACAGTATTCTTTTCTGTCTGCTCTGCACATATGGTTCCTCTGAGAGACCGGAGTTAATGAATAATAATAGTAATTTCTTCACTAGCCATTGCTAACTTTGATACCATGTGAAAAAGATTAAATGTGAGAGAGCGGTTTTCTGCAGAGATGGTCCCAACAAACTTTCTGGATCTAAAAAGCCAGAATTTTGCAGGAAGTTGGTAAACAGAGTCTACATGTCTCGGTCTTTATCACAGTCCCAAGTAAACTCCCAGAAGAAACCATGCTCAGCGTCATGCTCCCAGGCACTGAAATCAAAATCCAGATTCAGATTTTGGCCACATCTTACAGGAAATAAATAAATAATGTTGTATTAAACCAGAGGTGGAATGAGCACAAAACCGTTTGCAGTGTCCAGTTCAGCAGCCCCTATGGTGATGCCAGCATGAGGTTTGAGGACACTGTGCCTAGATGGGAGAATCTTTGTTAAGAAGAGTTATGGGGTGGGCTTTAGTAAGCTTTTGCTAAAGCAAATTCAGGAGTGGGACCTTGTTTTCAAAAACCTCCAAAACGTATCAAAACTTGGGTGTGCAGCAAAGTAAAACCTTGCTGCCTGAGCCATTACCTACTTGCTGCAGGTAAGCTCAGCCTCTCATCATCCACCTTCAAAACACAGCAGGATCAATGCTCGGTGCTAACCAGGACACTGGAATAGCCAAGTCCTTTTATCCGCTTAGCTGCTCCTTTATTGAAGAGATCTGGTAGGAGGGGTTGTGGCTTTAAGCATTTCTCCTCCCACGTTTTTTTCTGTCTTGCTCTAGGTTAGTACAAGGCCCAGCAAGCATTAGAGCCCAAACACGGCTGTAATAATAGAGCCTTTGGGAAAGGTGGCCGTTCCGTGGCTGCAGGTGTTGAAATACTCACCCTGAGATCTCCATCTCATTAGTTCTGTTTGCCAGCCTCCCTATTGTTGGAAAGGTTATTACAACACTGTGCCTATGTGAAAGAAGTCAGGTTCTGATTTGGACATATATCGGCCTCCCAGAAGCACTGCCACATTTGGCACAGCCCAGCTGTCAGTCTTAGCAAAAAGGCCAAGAACTGGGAAGATATGAAGACCAACTCTACTGAGTCCTGCAAAAGGTCATTCAAGGTCAAATCAGGGTGGTAATACGGGGAAGCTCACTCTGCTCCTGGAGCTTTTCCCATGCCCATTCTGCAAGGAAAACTACAGTCTTCAGGGCTGTTACTTTCCTTCACAACCACTAAATTCAGACAAACATTTTTAAAAAAAACAATCTCAGAAAAAGTTAAACTAACCAACTCTAAATAGGGAAAGGTGTTAAATTATGTGTGGCCTCATTCTTGTGCTCTCCCTGACAAACAAAATGTGGCCAAAAGAGAATTACAAGCTACGAAGCTGTTAAAGTTTCCTTGGACTCTTTATATCAGATTCCTTATGAAGGACTTGATAGACTGGATATGTCGGCATGCTGTATGATATAGGCCAGGAGGGGAAGGGAGAAGAGTGATTCTCTTCTCTCTACATGCAGGCACACACGCAAACATATGTGTACACACGTTGCCATTGAAATGAATGAGCCCATTCATAGGAAACACAAGTTCTGTTGGTTTATTAGGCTTGGAACCGAGTCACGCCATCTCAACCTGCCAGAGTTAAGTTGTACATACCAGAAAAATGTCTCACCTGCAGTACCTGTCAGCTTATTTCATATTAACGTAAGCCTTATGATTTCTACTGTCCGTGGACCAAATCCTGATGGCCTTTCACACGCCTGAAAACGGGCAGAAGGAGCTTTTCTGCCTCGTATCACAGACGCTGGGACTCACCACCTCCTTAAGAGGCAGGCGGTGTTTCCCGCAGGAATGACTGCCGGCAGGAGGACGGACATTCCTTGAGGTTCCCCTTTCAGAGACTTCTCAGAATCCCTGTCTCTGGGTGGGTTGGCATCTCCTGTGCCGGCGGGAGCAAATGGCCTATCTCCCACAGGGTCTTAGCCGATCAATCATAGCTGGAGGGCAAGTTGCCTCTCGGCTGTCTTCTGGCCCTCAGTAGCTCTTCCCTCTGTGGTCTCCAGCGCCACTGGGCAGCGGAGGTGCTGGGAATAATCCTCCGTCTGCCTCCAGCTGTCTGTGCGCTGCAACAAGAGCCTCACAGTGCCCTGCCAAGCTGCTCGGCCTTTGAAGGCGCAGCCCCAAATACCACACGTTCCATTCCAAGGCAGAATGTAATGACAGCTATAATTAAAATCGTTATTAATGCAAACACATGAAGTCACAATAATAACTAAACTGTCCAACAGCGTCTGAAGTGGGGTCTCGCTTCTTCTGGAAGATCAGACCTGCTCCTGTCAGAAGATAGGACGGCTGCTTCTCTTTGTTACTTCATAACCTGGAGACCTATTGTCTAAACACACTGGGTTTGTTCCTGTCTCAGACATTGCGTTTCACCCGTCTACTGGACAGGAACTCACTGGGACTAACACACAACTGTTTAAGCCAACATAGCTGATTAAACCGATATTGCACTGCAAACTGCTTGCATTCACGTGCACCTAATCCTGCTGCCAAGTAAAGTCTATTAGGCAGCACAAGATCTTTGATGTCTATCATCAGTTCTTTACCTGTTGTGTTCCAACAAAAATGTCACAGAGGAGTCAGAATAATAGTAAGTACATAGTTCTTAGAGTTCTGGTTTGGACATTTTTCCCCCTAATCAATGTAAATAATCTATGTGTACTTTGCACCAGTGAGTTTTTTCTCTGTACCATCAATACAACACTTTTCTGCACCTTGATCTTTATTTCTGGCATGTGCAGAAAAACCTAAGAGCCTCTTTGATACTACTGTTCATTTAAGGTCAAAATCACTCTCCTCTTTCCTTTAGATTTTTTTTCCTCAAAGAATCCCTATCGACCTCCACGACTTCTTCTCACATATTTTTTAGTAGCAACTTAGGAGTCATGATTCTTGAAACAGGATTTCATGCAGTGGTGTTAGTTCTCCTTACACCGAAAACAGTGATGAGGAATATGCTGGTTTTGCCACTATCATTTTAACCTTAATTACTTTGTGTAGAGCCTCATCCTAAGTAGTCAGTCTGAAACTCACGGTCCTTAGCTCACCTCAGAACACAAAGTTTATTTTTATTAGCATAACATGCTAATGTTGGACTTTACCACCTCTGTCAAATGCTTTAAATAGCATGTCTGCATCTCCAAATCTCTTCCAGGTTCAGAGTCAATTTACAAATCATCCATTTGTAGCTGAAAAAAAGTAAACTGCGAATTCTCTGGAGTGTTCGCAAGGCCATTTTCAGTAACAGCAATAAGTAGTTTGCAGTCGATTTCAGCTAATAAAATAGTAATAGCTAAGGCCTCCCACAACTAAGACATGAAGTCTTTTACAACCATGCCAAAGCCTCCTTCTCTATCTGAGCTTATTAACTCTCATTTCCTGTTAGCATCTACTACACATAAACCCCTGGTCTCTAGCTGGGTCCACTCTCCTGAAAGAAGATTGCACCAAGATCCTTCTTAGAGGCACCTGTGGACAACATAGTTCTGTACATACCATTCTCTCAAATTAATTCCTTTTACTTCTTAGACTTTTTTATTAAGGTCAGGCAATGTCATTGTATAGGAGCATTCTCTATTTATTTATGCAGGCGGCAGTATAAGGTGCAATTGTCCTAGTGTAATCCATCATTCCAAGAAATCTACTATTTCTTTGTCAAGTGAAGTGGCTTCACTGTTACCTGTATGTCTTGCTGAATAACCTTCTCTCTCAGGTGTGTTATTTGTTACTGAAAATTTACATTTTGCTGGCGTCACACTAACCCAGCAGCTCTGGTTCTGTTCCAGGATGCTCAGAGATTCCAGTCATTCTCCTGTGACATTTCAGTTTCTTTTACCGTTTTTCCCAGACTAAAATATCACTTATGGTGCCCTGATCCCTTCGGTACTATCAAAACTTTTTTTGTATTTTCTGATGGTACAAATGGAGTGCTGTGCACAACCTAAACAGAAGATTTAAGAAACAGGCTTTTCTCAATAAGACATGGAAAATGCACAAAACATGTGCTGTGTTTTTCCAAAGACATTCCCCAGAACCCTGCTGATACATCCAGCATGTAAAAATATCTGCTATTAGAAAACGTCCCTGAAAATGATCCCCTAACAACTATTGTGATTTTTTGGCATTTTTTTGTATTTATCTAATTCTTTTGGTCTATCCAGATGCAAAACATTCTGTCCCTCTTTTCTTCTCTAGAGATGAACAAAGAATGTACCCACAGTTCATCCTCCTACGCATTTTGTGATTCTTGGGGTAATAAACTCACCCAGCTCCTCTTTTAGCCTCTTCCTTAAGAGGGAAGGAATTTGAATAGGAAGAGGGACTGGAGGGAGGCTGACTCCCTCCGCTGATGTGTGTTCTGCTCAGAGACAGCTTTTTCCCTAGCTGGTGTCCTCTAATGCTTCCTCAGGTAAATTATCCTCCTGTCCTCCCCCATGGGTGCATCATCCTGTTGAGAGCAAAGGCTTGACAAATTATTTATTCCATAATGGATTCTTTTTTCCATAAAGTTAATACAGACTGTATCTGTCCACTTTATTTACCTTCATGTTAATTTTAGCTGCTATTAGCTTACCTCTGTAAGCCTCCCCCTTCTCTCCATTATCTGCTTCTTGTCAGGAGGATAACATTATTTCAATCAACACACCATCATGTGCACCAGTATCCAATTTAAAATGAATAAATGTCTTACTTGCTTTCAGGGTGATAGTCCATTCATCTTCTGATGAATTGCTCTTATGAAGAATCCCCCAGAGCAACTGGTGCTATCATTGATCTCCTGTGTGCTGCTTCTCACAAACTATTTCACAGTGATGTAATCTAGTACGTACTCTTTTCCAATCTATGGATTGTGCTGTTTTCCATGCCATCTGCAGACCCAGGTGCTGCTCTTGTAGGACTCCAATTATAATTTCATCAAGCATCTTTCTTTGCACTATTTTGGATTCTCTATTATGTCCTCCCCTTCATTCTGAACTGGGGAACTGGTTAGTCTGACAAACTCTAACTCCTTTATCAAGAGTTAATTCTTGATGTTCCAATTATTTGTTCCAGATCCCAGTTACAACCTTCTCTGTAATCATGATCTTGCTCCATTAAATTACAAAGTTTTCTCTTCAGCCACAGAGACTTTGACTGTTGCAGATCTCACTCTCTTTTTTAATACATTCACGTTAAAAAAAAACCCTCATATTTCATTATTTCAGAGTAAAATACTCCTGAACACTTTCACAGTTAATTCTGACTACCTAAGCTACTGGAAACTAAAGAAGCCTGTCAGGACTTCAGTACCTCCTGTTGTCAGACAGACCTATTATCTTCCAGCTGTCTTTCCTTTTGTAGGAATACAGGACCATTTACAGCTTCTACTGTTATCTTCCACACATCCAGAGATTTCTCTGCAGTAGAATTTTTCATTGCTTCACTCTTCCACTTGAGGTACTTTCTTCCTTCCTTTTTATTCCCAGCACCATCAGCTACCTCCTGGTGCTTAATTTGTGTACAAAAATTGTCCCGGTATCTCACCCACTTCCCATTGCTGTGGATAGCTACACCAGCTCCACAGCCCTCAACCAGACTGACCATCTGGGACCCTTAGCCTTTGCAGGCTGGAGATCCAACCTCATGCCCTTGGCTTGCCAGCACAGTGGCTCACAAGTGTCACACTGACAAGGCTGATGCTTTGAGGAAGTTTCTAAGGCACAGACTTTGCTTTGCTGCCTCAGGGGATGATAAAGCCCAAAGTCCTATTAACTGTTGAACAGATTTCTCTCTCAGATGTGAAGGTTTCTCATAGTCACTGAATTTGCCTTCTGTCCAAAGCTCGCAGAGTAAGTTTCCTGAATGGAGAAGCACCCCTTCTTGAAGATCAGTTTTGCTGCAGTGGAAGACATTTCTTTTCCTCTTTCTAATCCCTCAGAACAGCTAAAACTAGAGCAATTCCTCTCATCGTTTCTGAGGTGTGCAAGCCACATAGCATAAGTTCAGCAAACGTAACAGTTCTTGGAAGGTCTGGACCTGCTACACATGCAGGGTACAGATGGTCTGCACACATCCAGTAAATCTGCTGCTCTCAAGATGCGCAGGACTTAGCACATCTGGTCCCAGATCAGTGGTACAGTAATAAATAAAAAAGGCAAATAAACTCACACCTTTGATATAAAAGAGAAGCAAGTAAATACCATAACAGATACATCGAAGTGGGAAAATATTGTTTCCCTCTGTTTGTCCTTGACTATCTCTTTATCATACACTCCATGGAAATCCCAGTCTTGCTGCTTCTAAGACTATCTCACCCATGCTCAGTATTACAAATCTCTGAACACAATGGGCAAGGCTTAAACTACACACTAGGCCCAAGCAGGTTGTCAAATATCTGAAAATCCATTATAAATAAAGGCAGCCTTCAAATTCCATGTGGTTAGAATTGCCAAAAGAGAGAAGGGCATTGTCTGGAAAACCTAATAAAATGTAGTCAGGAGAAAGAAAAAAAGGAAAATCACTCAGACTTACCCCTTACCTTGCTTTCTTTGCTGAAAGACAGAGTTTAAGCGTGTTGCACACCTTAGTGATAGGTCAAGTGATGATGAAAGATCATCCATATAGACATCATACATAGGCATACCTGCAAATTTGTAAAAGATCGCAGGCTGCTGCAAGAGGTGACCCACTAATGTTGTAATTTGTTGTTTCGTTGTCTCCCAACCACGTAAAAAAGGATGTCTCTAGATAATAACTAAGAAAGATGCATCATCAGCCTATGAGCTCCTGCCAAGAGGTGGGATGTACTCTCAGATTTTGTTAGGTGTCGTAGCAGTATAGAAACTTAACAAGCCAAAGCTGAATCTGAAGTCAAACCATGATAATATCACCTTTAGAGAAAGACCAAATGAATTAATATCGTAATCATATTTCCAAGTTTCCACGACAACTGATTTTTACTTAAATCCTCACGATCCAGCAGCAACATGCTATAGGACATGCAAGTGTTTATAGAAAAATTTTCGTCTTCTGTGTTCACAGTTCACATGCTTTTTAAATAACTGCTACTACAGTTTTGGTCTCCCCCACTGTGTAAATTCGGTAGGATTTGCACATAAGGACTGGTCTATCATCTGTTTATGGAATATTCAACTCTTGCAGGGGAATAAACTTTTTGACACAGCCAAACTTTCCTTCTCCAAATTCCGTGTTCTCATAGTCCCTGCAGAGCTCCAGATTCCAAGAGAAGTGCTGCTGTTACGGACCAATGCGAGGCCAAGCTTCACTCAAATTATAGGTCTCTGGAAGCACTTTTCTTAATCCAAAACAAGAAGTCAGATTAAATTTTTCCTCCCAACCCTAAGCAAATTCATCACTTTAAACCCTCACAGCTTAAAAATACTGATGTTTTTTCCCTCTTGAATTTGGCAAGATTCTCTCGAGTCAGTGAGAAAGCTGATTGTTTCAAGTCGGACCTGCATAGGTCATTGTGTCCTCAACAAAATCGAAAGAGAGCAGTTTTAATGACATCATTCAAGTTAACTTGTGGTTACAACAGCTGCATATATAGTAATATATTTAGAACTATCTCAAGTCATAAAACTTGCTTGCAATTTTTTTTTTAACTTGAAAAGTTTACTGGCTGGTCACACTTGCACAGTTGCAAAATGACTGAACAAATCTTCCAAATGTCAGTTCTCTTTTCAAAACATATTTGTTATTAAACTGAGCTGACACATAATCATTCTTACTGCCAATGGACTATTTTAAAGAAAATCTGACTGAAAACAGGATTACTACAAAGATTTTCTAATCTACTATAAGCAGTTCAAATACAAGGATAATTTATGTCCCTTTTTTTGAGTATCGTGAAAACTTGTGGAAAGTTTGGAGCTAAAGACTAGAGAAGGAAGCATGGAGTTTTCTCAATTCCTTTCACTCTGAAAGATTTCTCAGAGCTTGGCTTTAAAAGAATTGTTGAAAGAGTAGACTTCAAGCTACATGGTGTGGAAAGCCTTTATATACTCCAGTGGAGGAAGGGAAGTGGGGTCCTGTCAGTCATACTATTACCATTATTATTACTAGCTTTAGAGGAGAATGACTTTACAAATTTTAGAAATAATGACACTCTATCATCTGATCCTTCTGTTTCCATAATGCAATATCCTCGACAACACAATTTCGGGGTCCATTTTTCTAAAAATACCTAAAAGTTACAAATTATTCCTGGCTGTCAAAGTTGGCAATTGTGATATATAGACAACACTGACTAGCCAAAAGTCTTGTGATCAAACTCACATACAGAGATAACTACCTGTGCAGCACAGGCCTTAGCTCATTGAACAACCCTGCCTCAGCTAAGCCTGAATTCATGGGCTGTTTATGATCAACACCAAGCACTTTCCTGATCCTTGCTGGTGTTCTTACAGAAAACAGGAGACTGTGTCTCCCTGTAGATTTTGCTCAAGAAAGAATTTAAAGAATTGAGGGTTCCTGAGAAATTTCTAATTAAATACAAAAGATTAGGAGGTCCATGGTATTACGGCTTAATTTAGCCATCCATCAACATTTCATAACCCTAAGCACATTACCTTGACCAGCAATGCGAAATGCGAATGAACTAGAACACTGACAAGGTTGAGCCCCAAGAGAGAGGGTAAAGGAGACAGAGAAAGAAAAGGGATGGTGGAAAAAAGCTTACTGAAAAGAAATCTGAAAGAAGAAACAGAATTATGCTTTCTAATGGTGGCAAATAAGATGAATGGACATCAGCATTGCAAGTTTTATTATCTCTAAGGTTTGGAAAGCAGAATCTCTATCAGGAGAGAAAAGCTGTCTGTCTTGCCCTCAGATCAGGATATGTTAAAATTCAAAATACGTGACATAATAAGGGAAGATAATCGACCTTCCAGTGCTGAAACAATGCCTGAAAAATTCGTCTTAGGTCTCTGTTCTGCCCTCAAGATATTTTTTCTGAACATCATGATCAGAAGTGTTATCTCCAGGAAGGGAAGTAAAGTTAGTCTTAATGAGACTGAGGCCATAGGCACACCTTGTGTGCCAGAATTAGAGAGAAGTGTATGGCAGACCTGAGGACCACAGGTGGAATTTTGCTTCTATTGACTAAATTATCTCTTCTTGAGCCACACCACATTCATACTCCAGTCAGTAGAGAGCCACAATCCACCCCTAAAGCAGGATGTAAGGTAACAGGTTTTGTTCATAAACATGTTGATGGTCTGCAGCTGGCAAACTGATCTGGGAAAGCAGACTTCAGCAATTGAGAGTCTAAGAGTCTACTCAAATTCACAAGTGCTTAAGAAAGCTCCAGCTAAGCCCAAGGTTTATGAAAGGGATACCCAGCCTGATAGCCTTGCTAGACAATTAATTCAGCCTTTCTTGCTCCCAATCCTTTATAAGCGAACAGGGAATGGTCCTCAAGCAAGAAGATGCTTATAAGCAGTGGGCATTTTTCTGATCATGGTAGTCTGTCCTCACTCACGTTCTTTCCTGGACCCCTCTGAAGCATGCAAGATTTTCCCTGAGGCATATACAGGGTTTAGCACAGTCTCATCCAGCCCAGCAGTTCTGGGAAGCATGAGACTACAACCTTTGTGCAATAAAGCGAATATTAACAAGCGGTGCCATTACGATGGGAGACAGGATGCAGCCTGTGGCCTGATCTGCCACTAGGAGAAGCTACTTGGCTCATCTGACTGGGAGAGCAAAGCAATATTGGTTTACGACATATGGAAAAAACTAAAGGCAGGAAAAGTATGATTTAATGACAAGTGATTTCTGCAGTGCCCACTACAGATGCACTCAGCTGCATTGCATAAATTCTGAAGAAAGCCTCCAGATTTTTGTGCTTTATTTTGCTTTGGGGTGTTTTCTCAGCCTCCTGGATTTCTCAGTGCAGGTTTCTGTTACTTCAAAAATTCTAATTTATGCTTTATTTTTTTTCTTTCTTTTGGGAAGTGAATGCCTATAAATGCAAAAAATATTTTTGTAATAGACTTTTCTTTCTAGTACTAATATTTTGTTGTGTCTACCAGGAGTATAACAGATGTTTAATTATTGGCCTCATTGGCTTGAGGAGGTGAGATTTCCACCATCAGATGGTTACATCTACTAGTGTGAAAGATTTAAGGCATCTCTGCTACAGAAAGAAGTTCAGTCTGGCATTTATGCCATTTCCAGGAATCAAATCATATTTCAGCCACACATACACTGATCTGTTGTTCTTGGGGTATTATTTCCAAAAATCAATGTTTCGTGTACGTCCTTCAGACACATACTTTTCATCGTAGGAGGCTGATGTGAAGAGTGTGTCAAGCAGCCAGTGTTTTTTCAGCACCCTACTATCGCACCTGTTCCACCAGCACAACATGGGAGGTTTCTGTAGCTGCATCACCAACCATAACCACATTGGACATACTGTAGGAATTACCTCTGATAGCCATAGATTTTGAGAACCCTACAGATTGCTTTATAGACCTTATACATTTCTATATTGCCTGGCAGCATGCTTAGTGGCCTGAAGAAGATCAAGGATTTCATGTGGTCTCTTAAGGTGCTATTTTATCTCTGTCTCTCAGTCTCCTCAGCTGTAAAATGTGTAATATTTCCTTCCGAAGGATATTGATAACAATATTAGTTTTAAATGTTTGTGAAGTATTTTGAGATTGAAAGGTTTGGAGTAGTAGTTTCTGGCTTATGTTTACCTTAAGCAAAAGTGATAGTGTGGAGAAGGTATGGAAAAGGTATGTTGTAGCCCCAAGCAGCAACTAAGAGTCACTATGACAGTTGTGAGGAGAGGCAGGTGACAGAGTAAGAAAACAGGTCACTGAACATAGATTCAGATAACAACTATAAATATATTTTCATGACATTTGGAATAAATTTCGTGCATTGGATGCATATATACGTACTTTTAAAAATATATTTTTTCAAAAGTACAGACTAATATAAACATCCAAACAACAACACATCATTATCCGCATTCACAAGATAAGCTTTTTGTAGTATGTGTTAAAGTCTCTATGCCTTTGATAAACATCAGTTCCAAAATCAGAAGGAACACTACTGAATTTGTTTGACTAATCCCCTATCATATGTCACAGTCAACACGACCAAATTCCAGGAATTAGTCATGGCACAGTGACTCTGGAGTGTAGATTTTGTTCAAGATTCAGATGCCTAAACTTAGATGTTAATAATGTAGATGGTTACAAAAGAATGAGGTGTCAATCTACCTAATGGGGAGATCTGTGGCTCAGTTAGTTGCCACTTCAGAAGCTCTAGTGAATCCTGTGAGGTTCCAGCTGCCTCTCCAGAAGGTCCCTCATATGTATTACATCAAAACTGACAGCCTCACTTGGAGGCCCCTTTGTAAATGAGTCAGTCCTCAAGTATCTGCTCTAGACTCCATTGACTGAATGAACCAGACCTCCATCCCCTTTAGTGGGAGTCTGGAGCACTGAGTTAACATAGAGACGTAAATTGTCGACATCTACATGGAGGCCAGGCTGTGTCCCATTCCAAGCTGTAAGCAATACCTGAGGTTGAATTATAGTATTATTGTTTACATAAACCAGCTTTCCCAAGCTATGGTCATGTGACTTTTGTTAAAGAACTAATGGAATATTCATACTAGCACAGTTCCTAGGAGCTAGAAACCATCCCATTTGTTTTAAAGGTGTTTTGACCAATTGCTCAGAGGAACCGTGTGAGGTAGGGAGAGTGCAGGGGCGCCAGTGGGCAGTGCTGGCAACCGTTCTCCAGTGTCTTCCTCTAGAAGAAAACTCTCTTCTCCTGAGGGAAAGGGGATTCTGCTATTCCTGCCAATTTTGATGAGAAAGGGTTCTTCCTGTACCACAGCAAAGAGAAAAAAGGGCTTCCAACCATTCTTCCTGCTGTATGGCAAGAAAAGGTACTCCTTTTTCCTCTGCAACTTACAACAGGGGAGAAGATCACAGCGCAGATGGGAAGAAAGACCACCAAAGCTTGCTGTGCAAGAGGAAGAAGTGATGATTTCTGTTCCTCAGTAAACTTTTTCTAGATTTACGAACACTGAGGAGCAAGAAAACACTGAAGTACTATTCAGCCCTCAATTAAACTATAAATCTTACGACCAGCATAGCCCACTCTTCCCTCTAAAAGTCACAAATGCCATATTTTGCAGATGACACTCAGATAATGTCAAAGGGTATGAAAAATCACGTACAGCCAGACAGCTCCTGACTGAGTACATGTCTGAGGAGGTCCTAGAATGAGAGCTACTCAAGGAAGTCATATAAGATAAAAAGCATTTGTTAAATTTGTCTGAAATGTCATAATATGAATAATTACAATAACAAAGAAAGATCACCCTTTTGTTTCAACCTCATCTATTTGGGGGGAGGGGTTGTTAGCACAAACATTAGACCTAGGATACATCTCAGCCTACGACACATTTTAGTAGGATGTCAGAAATCTCCAAGATGAACAGCATTGCACAGGAGCTGCTGATAGCTCCTCAAACACATAGATTATTCTATTTTTGATGATATGCATATGTCAATCTCAGAGCAAAATTGAGCCCTTAGGGCAAAATTCTCCTCTCAGATCCACACATCAATGGGAGTTCCCCTCATGCAGGAAGAACAGACTATTGGAGTTGAGAGCTGCTGTGTAGGCCAGGGTGGAAATTTTTGTCTGCAATGCTCATTTTTGAAATAGTAAATTAAAATATAAATGTAATTTTCTGTCATAACAAAACATTTCAACAAAACCTAAATTTACCCTATCAGCATCACAGAAAAACATACCACATTTACAAACATAAACAAACCTTTAGCTCAGGGGTTTTGGAGTGAAAGAGGAGGTAAAATTATGTCTTCAGAAAAACTGGATGTATTAAATCCTTTCTCTACAATGGTGAATCTCTTCAGAATGAAAACACTCTTTATTGTAACAGACTCACTGGGGACAAGGTGCTTGAAGAATCGGTTTGGGTGTAATCCTTCAAAAGGTGAGAAATCACATTCCTCCTGCCTTCAGGCCTTTACAGACTGTCTGAGCACATATGTAGAGAAGAAAAGCCTCATTCCACCACACTTGCCATGAAGCATGTCCAGCATATAAAAAGAAATTTTGTTTTCCAGAGGGGATGACAAAGAGGAAGGATCACTCGTCTAGACTAGCCACTCAGGAGTTCTAATGCAACCTTCCCAGATCTGCACAGGCTAATTTTGTATGTAAATTTTGGGTTAAATGTCATAAAATGTACATGTAGAGAGAAAGTAGCCGGTCAAGGATTTAGCTGTGGAATTGATGCCAAAGTGCATATCTGAGCTAGATCTGTGCTCACTTTACACGTGCTTTTCTTTTCATGCTCCTTTAAAGATAAAATTAACCCTTTCACAGTGAAATGATACAGAACCTATACCTCCTTTTAATTCTTAGTTCTCTTTAACTATTAGTTTAAGAATTAGCAGCTATTAAAGCAATGTTTAAAAGAGTCGGTGCATATATCCTGTACTGATCCTCTAGATGGGTGTGAATGTCACCTGAAAATTCCAGGCTTCTACTATCAGGTTTCATGCTGGCGGTCTGATTTAGTGTTCAAAGACTTTCTTTCTCTCTTGCTTTTGCTATTGAGTCTCTTTCAACATCTTCTTGCTTGAAAACATCTATATACTCATTAGTCACTATTGCGATCATTAGCACACAGCCTGGGCTCTCTATAATTACTATAAACAAAGACATAAAGTGCTTTCTCATGTTTCTTGCTGCAGTTTCACAAGCAGTTGATATTGTAAGAGGGTGAAGAGAATCACAGCTTCAGACAGCTATGGTACAAGTAAAGCAGCAGCCAGGGACAACACCTAAGGCTTCGGAAAGATGGCATTATTTTGAATTATTAACAAGAAACAAACCAAATTAGAAACTCCACAAATGTGCCTGTAGGAACCATATACATGTTTACGAATTAGGTAAGCATTTAAGTACTAGTTAAGTAAATATTCAGCTATAATCCATTCTGCCTGTGGACATGTAGTTAGAAATCTTTGTTATCCTGCTAGAGACACCATGGATATGAAATGGTAACAAGGACAACTATAAAAAGTTTGCATCCTATTTCCGCTTGAGAAATGTCAAACTTTGTTTTTGTTAGCGGCTGTCTGGGAAATATTTCTCAGGCAGTTTTTTAACGATAACCTGAAAACAATATTTAATTGCAGGAATAATCACTATTGAGTATTAAAATTAACTTAATACTCATTAGTTTGACTATGGCAGTTTTTCTTAACTTGACTTGTAAAATTCATGCAATGAATTATTGAAAAGCTATTATTGAAATAACCTCTTCTTTTCTAACATGGCTGCTTATGTTTCCCAGATGAAATACAACATACATCTGTTGCCATAGTTACAGTTAGCTTCTGAAATAAACATTACTTCTTTTTCATTCTTATGTCCACATACGAAAAAGCTAAACTATGCCCTTTTCCAGTTGTATGTATTGTAAGTATAACAGTCCATTTAAATAATAACTTTATTAAAGATAAAAACCTATCATACCTTAAAATACAGACATTAGGTGACATGAAAGATGGTAATTCTGAAAGTTTATAAACACGACATGGTACATACATATACAATCTTTAAAGGAGTGATCTTCCTGGGACTCCTGTAAATGTATAAAACATGAGGAGGAGGAGTTTCACTGACAAGATGTGGGGGACAGGGAAAAGTTTAAACCAAAAACAAGTTCCCCAAAGTGTGCTTGTTGTACCTCTTGGGTTCTAGCCCTGTGGACTCCGGAGGCTTGGAAAAAAACCTTCTATTCCACAGATGGGTGGAATCTGGGGTAATTTTATTTGATGAAATGGGCAGTCCTTTTTAACCTTGTCCTCCTGCAGCACGGGGAGTTTGTAGAATTTTCAAATGTCTCACATACGATTTCCAAAAATAACATTCAGTTCAAGAAACTTAGGAGACTGTCCTTGGGGGTCAGTCTCGATATGTCTGTGCTAAGGTAGATTCTTTCAGCAATCCTGAAGGAAATACACTGTTGCAAAGAAAACATATCATATTTCTGGCAGCCAGGAGGAAACTAAATTTCCAGAGGTTTCTTCTCTGTCAACTATTACACATGCAAAGCAGGTGAGTAAAGGCCAAAATAAAATGACACCTCAGAAAAGAGACCATAAAAGCACATACAAGTGGGCAGACAAAGCTTCATACAGGTTTCATCCAGGTCCACTTCCAGCTATGGCCAGGGAGACAGTCAAAGATATCAACAGAAGCTTATAACTCAGACCCAAAACAATGGCCAGGAGTGTAGAGAATATAAACCAATAGTTGTCCTGCGCCTTCAGCAGAACCACACTGAAGTATGCAGGTAGTACTCAACCCTCATGGTGTTGTAAAAGATGTGTGAATATTCTAAATATTAGTTTGTTTTTAGGAACCCCTCCTCAAACCATAATCAATACAGAGCAATAGCAAGTCCTATCAGTCCCCAGGAGCCTAAGAAGACAGATGTGCCTTGCAGTGTACCTTAAGGGACAAAAAACTGAAACTATTTTGGACCACTAAAAAAAGTAGATCCCAAAGGGAATACCTCGACAGTAGCCTCCCTTCATGCACGAGAAGGTCTTCAGAGCAATCTTCTTCACTGTCCAACAGAAACATCAAGAGATACATGATCTTTTAGGTAGATGAGTCTTGAGTTGCTCAAGGCTTTAAATACTGAAACAGACCTGTTCAACACCAGAAAACAATCGGTCACTTTTAGTACATAATGGTGGCTACCAGCAAGATACTCCAGCATCTGAGTCAATATAAGATGTAGCTCTATGTGCAATATATTTATTACTATATTCTTCAACAGTTTACAGATCCTGGCTAGCATTACTCTTCCCTTATGTAAGCATAAAGACATTTGGATCAAGAAGATGTAACTTCCTAGGCCCTATGAACTTCACAGGTTACAACTCAAGTGAAAGGCTGAGTCTGGAGTAGCTTGTGACCTGGCTGTGCTGAGGTGCATGATACCAATGTGGCTGTTATTCTTTCAAAATTCAGCTCTGGTCTGGCAGTGAGGGATCTTTGTCAACAAATTCAGAAAACTCTGTGAAAACTTATGCAATAGGGTTTTGCCTATTTATGGAAATACCACTATAGGTTACAGTTACCAAGCGAGACTGCATGGAGCAAGCATCCAGATAAAAGGAGTAAAGGAACACTGCAGAACTAACAAAGCAGATAAACTAAAGCAATTAAAACAATCTGTGAAAAACTATCACTCACCAGGAAAAGCTATCCCTTTCTGCAGCAGAAAAAGTTATAGGGTCCAAGGTAAAGTAAATGAGGTCCAGGAAGAGACATTTAGAGTAATGGGTCCGAGAACCTGTTTTTCTCAGTTCTTCATATGCACATACTTTTGATAAGGAACTAGAAATTTAATATTTAAACAAGTCATTTGAACTCACCAGCTCCTCTTCTCCCTTATTCTTCCCTATTCTTCTTCATCAAAATGACTCCAGACCTCACCATATAGTCTAGTGTATCGTTTATTCAGGAAAAGTATTCATGGTAAAAAAAACCTCTTTATTCTGCTTGTCCATGAATAAAATGCCAAACCCTCCTCAAAGAAAAGGTATTGGGCACTATTCAAGGCCTAGACATTCTACATTTCCAAATGGAGCATTTCTAAATGTTCCATACCCAATTCTTTAGCAACAAGGATGAAGAGACAATTCCAAAGCCCCGATGTATGAGTCATGTGCCTCTCTGATAAGCAGAAAGGTTCCCATGAGCACAACACCCTAGTTCAAGCCCTGACTCACAGTCCATAGCAAGCTGAACTTTCCAAACTCACAGAAATCTATCTATACCAGCAAACATACATTGGCCTATCACTGGCCAAAAAAGCTATGTGCCCCTGCAACAGTGGAAGTTTCAAAAAAAAAAAAAAAAAAAATTCCCAGAAAATCAGATTCTATTCTAATTCTACCACACAGACAGGTGGCTCACTATTTTATCCACACCACAGCTTTCCCTTTATAGCAAAGTTAGTAACTACAGGAGGAGCAGTAGCAATCCCTTTGTATTGATAAAGTCTGGCACCTCCCACAAACTTTTATTGTGATCAATAGTCCTAGGGCTCAGATACACAGAAAAGTAATTTTATCCACAAATATCCATATACATGTTCATAGTCCTCAGCAAACATGGTACAAACTAAATTAAATTAGCTCTCAGAGAAAGACCTCATTTCTCAACCAGTGATAAACCATTCATTCATCTCACTTCCTAATGCCAGGTTAGAGATTGTGCATCTCCTAATGAAATCAGTTCAAATTTGGCCAGCTTCTGCCTTTCCCAGCTGTTCCCCTTGCTTCAAGCTAGCTTAGCTTCTGCTGGTGGCCTATAGCTTTCTACGTTCTGAACAACTGTATAACCAGCAACACTAGCACCAGACCATGAGTGATGATGGAGCATACTTCACAATGTGTGGGGCACACTGGGATGCATCTGGATGGGATGAAAGCAAAAGGGGACTGGGACTGGTTTTCCCAAATATCATTTAGCCTAAAGTGAATACACATTCTTTTGGCCACACTTAATATCTGTGAGCCTTTCGTATCCTTGACTATCAAGCAGAGACTCACACTACGCTTGAAAGCTTATGTGAGCTGAGAACCTACCTTACTGATCTCTAATCAGAAGAGACCTTAAACGCTTTTCCTTCACCATCCCTCATATCAGAGAGCTCCAATGCCCATAAAATGGAGTCTTCTGTACATTTTGTGTCAGTAAGTTCTACATCCTTTCAGATGGCACATTTGCTCAAGTCTTATGTAAGCTTAAGACACGATAATCATTATTCTTTTCCTATTAGCATAGACTTTTTTGACAATCAAGTGATCTCTAGACTTCAGCAGAGAGTCCAGTGTCCCACTCCTAATGGTTCTACAGTGTATGTGATCTGACTTTTTATTTTTAATTCAAAAAATGATAGCTATAGACAATTGCATATGAAAATGTTGAAGGACAAGATTCCTAAAGCTGAAAAAAAATAAACGTTCACTAATCCATTAAACACACAAAAGCCTAGAAGTGCCATTACTGGCATTTACTGTGCAATCAAATGCTACTCCCATGTGTGTACAAATGATGATATATTCTTTAATTATACAATATCTTTTTTTCTTTCCACAGGACCCCAGTTTTATTCAGTGCACAGTGTTCAGTGAATACAGCAGCTACTCAATACTTCTCTTTATCCTCATGCTTTATTTACTGCACATCCTCTGAACATTGCATTGAATACAGAGTTACTTGTTGCCTCATGGGTTTTGCGCCAATGCTCGCAAATCTAGTCTATCAGTGTACTATAGAGATCAATGAATGTATGGTAACAATCCCCCTATGTACACACTAGAAGAGTGTCATTCCTATGTACACATTAGGAGAGTGTCATTAAACCGATCTTATAGACTGAAGCAGAACGACACAATGACCTGCCTAATGCAAAACAATAAGTCAGTGGTATATTGCATGAATCTATGCTGCTATGTAATGCTGCCTGTTTTCTCAACATCCCAAACCTACATAGCTTGCGTTAATGAAAGTTGTGAGTCAATGCAGAGCATTTATGTACTTCAGATCCCAGTCTTGTGACTTTAACACCCACAGAACAGAAAGCATACATTCAGTGATGTCCTGGAAATGCCTTACTATCTTCAATATATCAGCTTGAAAGTCTGTATCAGGCTAGATCTGCTTCACCTATATTGTGATTAACTGTCCTAATGGCAAACCAATTTTAGACTTCTTTTTTTTTTTTTTCTTTTGCCACATTGTCTACAGACACCTACCAGTATCTCATGCAATTGAGGAATACTCACAGAAAGCATTTTCATCCTCCTTGCAGTCCAAATTCATCCCCTGAGCACAATCCACCTCATGCAGTAACTGAGACAGAGGTCCTGTGGTAAGAATGTACATGATAACATAAGATGGAACCATGTGAGATTACTTCATTAAAGACCCTGAAGCTATGTCTGTGGCAATTTAAATTCCGTGGAGTTTTGAGGGGTTTGCCTATTAATGTTCATGTGTATATTTAAATCTATATCCCTCCTCTGAAGAGGTTTTTTTGCAACCAGGAAGAGAGGAAAACTGGAAACCTCATGAAATCTAGGAACTTTACTATGCAAAGCTGATATATTTAGGAAACATTCTAATATTATTGCATTGAGCCCCACCTATGGAAAACATTAAGATTATTCTTTTTCCTAAGAATCTGTAGAAAAACAATTTACACTTTAAACGACTATGATATCAGAAAACACAGAAGGTAAAACAGTTAGAATGGAAATCATAGCAGAAAGGTCATTTGCCAACTCATTTCCAAGAGATCCATGTCTAGCATGGTCTATAAAGCATTTCTCCAGGACCAAGACCTCTACTTTTTCAGCTACCCCATCTATTCACATGAAGGAAGTTAGGAAAAAATAGATTGTAAGAGTCCTGAGTGAATCTACTAGCCACTGAGCCATAGTGTAAAATGAAATTTCTTCTGAAAAAGAAAATGAAGCGGTGGAATTGCTGTTGTTTCTGCAGTTGAGGGAACAAAGGAAGTATGTGGAAGATACCTGCCATGGAATTGGACATGTCTGTCCAAAGAGAGGTGTCTACAGAGAAGGTGGCTACATCTGAGCCAGTCTGCTTCTAGGGCACACCCTTAACATACTCACCAGAGGTCTACTTGCTAAAATTGTCTGCTTACTTCCACTGACAAGTTCAGATGTAGATGTCTGAATTGTAAATATCTAAAGTTAAGCAAGATGAAACAGATGCCCAGTTTCTGCAACTCAGTCAGGTTAAATAGGGAGCAAGACTCCCAGACGCAGAGAACTGCCAGGTGCCAAGAACACACAAAAGTAGAATATGAGGCTCATGGAGAAATTTAATGTGTGGAACTAGAGGACCTGCAGCCCTCAGGCTTCAGTAGAGTTGGAGAAGCAGCCAAGAGTCCTGTGTTAAGGTTTTGGAACTAAGTGCTTAAATTCCTCTGAGGTCTAACTTTAGAGTGAAGCATTAAGACCCTTTTTGGAATACAGCTTTCTGACCTTGTATTTTTATAGCTTCTTGGTAGCAATTATAAACAGGCAATTAAATGCAAGAGTAGGATCATTCCCCTTAATCATATTGGTAGTGAAGTCCGAGTATTTGATTTGAGGAAATGAAATTACATATATTTCCTTTTGTTCCGTTGTCCAGTCTCTAGTCATTTACATATGGTCCTTGAATGTAGATCTGTCTTTCTGTGGTTGCTCCTGCAGACTTGATTATAAAGATTTCTCTCTAACTTTAACTGGAGTTTTGGATACGCAAGCAATATAGGACTGAACCGCACATCATATTGGTAAAATTTCCGCAGTTCACGGGTATTCGTGCCAACAGATACTCAGTCCTGTTTCCTGCATAGCTCCTCATAATTTTCTTTTCAGACGTTTGCAGCTTAAAAAATAATGGTCTAAGCAAGAAGCTACTCAGGAAAGAAAGGAAAAATTTACTGACAATTCGTAAGGAATTGATTATGTTACTGTGTTTATTCTTATCCAATTCAGTTCAGATCATACAGAGAGAACTGGAGACAGTAGCCAAAAATGCTGGTGGCAATAGGGTCAAAGTATAATTTTTTTGAATTAGAAATAAATTCTCATGCAAAGAAGAAAAAAATATACCCAAAGACAAGAGAGAGGAAACCTCCCTCAGAACCATCCATGATTTCAGAAAGCAATAGAACAAGTAGTTATTGGCAAAACATGCTAATCAACAAAAATGAAGAGGGAAAAAAAATCTCATCCTAACAACCAAATTGCCAAAGAACTAATCTCTCTTTTCAACATCTGAACTGAATATGAATAGACAAAAAATAAGACTGTCAAAACAGATTTATTTATAGATTGCTATTAGACTGCTGGTGAAGCTCCTCTTTCAGCACATGCTGTTATCACTTTATATTTTTTCTGAATGCTCTTACAGTACATGCTACTGGCAACCATTCACTGCCTATGTATCTTTAAGAGACAGAAAGGAAGGATTAATTTTCTTATAATAGCCTGCCACTTACACAGTTAATGGCAGGAAAAACAGGATGTCAGTTTGTGGTGCTGGCTTAGAGAAAAACAGTAATCATGATGTGGGAATATTGTACCAACTGCTTTCCAGCTATGTTCCAGGTCAGAGCTCCAAGAGATACAAATACTTGCAGAAAATGCAAGGTTAGAAAACCTACACACAGGTTCTGACTTCAGCTTATAGAGCCAGCTGCAGACAAGAAAGAATAAAGACATGCTGAGAAGATTTGGGGAAAGGGCTGGGATATGGAACTACCCCTCTTGATGAAGTTCAAAGGCAACATACGTGTCAGACAAACTGGCTTTCAAACCAGACCTAACCCTTGTGACTAGTTTGGAGGTTCAGAACCTGATCCACAGACTGTAACCTAGCAGAAAGATATCCACTAACCCCGTCTGCCTCGGCGCTGTTGACAAAAAGACACAGTGCACAGGAACAAGAGGATTCCTTGGGTATCCTTTTCAACACCAAAATGCAGGATTACAACTAGAAAGAATAAAACTATGAGAGAAAATTATGTCTAACATACTGACAAGCAGGGACATGCAAAAAACTCCTTTATCACCTGAAATTAAGAGCCTGATCTAGTGCCTCTCCTGTTGATTTGAACAGACAACAGAGCAGAGCCATCAAATACAATCCCTATAAGGGTCCACTATGAAGATTCCTTTATTTCTCCTGACACTAAGGAAAAATTATCAATTCTTTTAAAGAAAATAGGATACCAAACAACAACAAAAAATCCTGCTGGTAGATGGGATGCAAAAGTAGCTTCTGATTAGTCATCACTAATCTATGATTTGCTTAGTAAAACTAAGACAGAAGCTAGTGAGATATCTGTAAGTAGGACTACAGACTAAGATACATTGTGTTAAATCCTTGCAAGGAGAAAATGAGTAAGGTGCTTAAAAAAGAAAAAGCATTAAATACAGAAGAAAAACTTATGTTTTAACAGGGGGAAATGCCTTATAATTAATAGTCCTTTTGGTAATAGTATCCATTAACACATGATTACAAATATTTATAAGTTTATTCATATCTCACTTTTACAAGATGTACATTCATATCATGTGATTCAACATAATACACTTTGAAACTGGAACTCAACATGTCTGGTGAATTCGTGTAGGAGCATGCTGGCATAACCAAAATCTAAAAACAAAAAAAAAAAAAGTTGTTTGCTTGTTTGTTTTTCTCTTTCACATTAACAAAGGGGTACAAACTTTTAAGACGAGTTGGTTTGGGAGATATTTTTTTTTTCATTTTAGCAATCCCTGAAATGTCTGTAAACTTAGACACACTGTGTGTACATAACCAAAACAATGCAATGGTACTGTAAATCGTACTGTCTGCTCATAGTTTTGTAAAAGCAACAGGTTGAAAAAATATAAAAATAAATGCAAAGCATTGTCAAATTTACACTCAACATAATTAAAATAATACACATTTAGAAATTTTCAAACAAAAAAATAAATAAAACATCCACATACATTAATACAAAGAAACAGAGATATTTGCCTGTCTTTGATGTAATTAATACATACCATAAGCCTAGATTAATGAAAGTATTGCCTTTCAATAAATATCTTCAGCTTCAAAATCTGATATTTTCTACATTCTTCGACTGATTTTAGTTAAATATCAATTTTCAATGTAAGGTGTATGAACTGCATCAAGTTTCAATTATTTGTTGGAAATCAGCAAGTTTCTAGGCTGATTTACTAAAATTAGGCACCAACTTTTAGCATAAAATCTGCCTAACACACAAACAAAATTTGAGGGCTATCTGTTATCATACCCCTTTTGAAGAATGCCTCAAACACTAAAGCCTATGGCCTTCCACCGACCTAGCTAGAAAGGCCAACCAGCAAAAATAACCAATATAACATGAGCCACTGGGTTACATCGACGAGACCCAGGTTGCACCTTTTAAAGATGTGGCTTAGAGATGCCATCTTACAAAAAGCATGAGTCGTATAGCAGAAAGCTCTATTCTTCTCTAGAGAAAGGAGATCACACTCTGTAGCACACAGTATTTCTTTTTAGTTTGTTTCCAAGCGATATCAGGCCTTTTCGAGTCCTACCACGTTACTGCAACCAGTAGAGATTTTCAAGGGACCAAATGAGAAGCTCTTGCCACGTTAGCCACAGCTATTCGGAAACTTTTTAGCCATGGGAATTCTGTCACATCAGGAAAATAATACAACGTAATGGGGTCGGTAGGCTGCTTACAGATGAGGAGTGGGGGTCACCTTGACCATATTTTTTAACCAGAAACACAAAAATTTTCCACCCATATTGGTTGTGCGCACTTTATAGAATTGAGTACAATTAGCATTTACAAGGACACCACCTGGATCATTAGGTATTCGATATTATAAAAATAAACACATTTCTAAGAAAGATGCATAATCTATATTTCCTATGCTGTGAAAATTTTCCTCAAACTGAAGGATGAAAAAGCCTGCCACCTCCAAAGTAATAATGTCTCCAAAAACTAACATTTTCTGTTTAAAAAAATAAAATTAAAAAAGAAAATTTGCCTAGCACATTTGAAAGAGCAGAAAACATGCATACTTTTCACCACAAAAAAAAAAAAAAAAAAAATCATAACCTCGATTTGCCTTAGGGATCTGGATTACATGTCTATTGTATTTGAGTCAACAGACCAAATGTGTCAATGTTATGTCTATTCAGAATCACATCTTATTATTATTTTATAGGCAAACATAGGACTAAAAGATATAGCAGATAAAGCATGCAAAGAATTGACATCAGCACACTTGTCTGTCTGAAAAATTTATGGTAGGGGAAATGGAAAATCAGGGGTTTCCAGCAACTTGTGCATGCTGTTAGTAACTCGGATTTTTGGTTCTAGTCTTAGGGCTGCTGCAACTCGGCCCCGCTGAGTCATAAACCAAATTCCTGCAGACGTACAGGGCCAGAGGATTGGGCAGTAACTTCATATTCTGTGGAAATAACTCACAGACACATTCTGTCACTCTGAGCCGCATTCAGTGTTCCCTTTAAGACTTTTGCTGAAGTCAGGTGAGGAGTTTAAATTTCTTGGAGCAGGGCCTCCGCTACTTACAGTTTTGGAAGTGTCTAGCACCACAAAGTTCATGGCAGATTATGAGCTGGGTGATGCTGCTACATTACAAAAACAAAAGTAATAATACTCAGTGCTGACAGTGAGTGGTGGAACCTGGCCCTTGATTTATATGCCTTAATTTCTACAAAAAATGGGGATAGCAATTCTTACCTACTTCGTAATGGGTGAGGGTTAAACAATAAACATTTATACAGTGCTTTGCAAATAAACATTTTATAAGTGCTAAGTATTATGATATTAACCAAAATGTCACTACATCTATATTACCCTACTAAGCAAAAAAACTTCCAGTATATTTTTTTTTCACACATTTCCAACTCAATAAAAATGAACCATGGAGTCAGCTTACTATTTTGATACAAATGGATGAAGTACTTAAGCTTATTTGACAGTTCCAAAAAAGTCAGAGACTAATTTTTGCATTATAAAGGGGCCCATGTAATGCATAAAGCCTTTTTAATAGGTTTGTTTGTAAACAGCACTATTCATTTGGCATTCATTCAAGTTTCTTTTGAAACACCAGACTAAACTTTTTAGGAAGATTCTTTAGCAATCCACATACACTAAATAAGGGCCTCCTCCAAAGGAACTCTGCCCAGTGGCTGCTGTTCTGATGATCTTGGAAATCTCACACTTCTCAAAACAAATATTACACAAACATCAGGCTGGATGATGGTGGACACTAAATGAGTCTTGGCGTGCCTGAGAATCTAAACCAATTACAATACTTTTAAATTTAAGCACCTCACTATCTTATCTTCAACTTCCAACCTCCTCAAGGAAAATAATTAAAGAAACAGGAAAAAAAAATAAAACGTGCTTTAACAGAGATGGAGTAGAGGCTATGGTCCAGATTCTCAACTTGTATGGGCCACAGGAGCTCCACGTGGTGAACAGAGTCACAGTGACTTACGCTTAGTGAAAAGTACAGTCCAGTACATGGTAGCCCAGGTAGGACTTCTCATTTCTTCCCATCGATGTAAGGACAACAAGAAGAGGAGGCCACCTGCATGCATCATCCAAAACAGGGCAAAGCTTTTATACCACCACTGATGCAATCAGCCCTTGCATGGTGTGCCTTTTCATTTCTTGTCATGCTAAACGAAATGCAAGAGCAGCATGAAGCACCTTGGTAGATTCACAGCAACACTCTGCCCTTTCCCCCCATCTGATCTATGGTACATCCTTCAAAACAGGCTAAGTTGATAAATCTTGCCATCTTCTGCCCTTCTGTGGTAGAAGGCAAGACTGTCCTCAAAACATCCATTGAAAGCAATGAGAAGAAACTGTAAGAATTTTTCATTCTGAAAGATGTAAGCTACACTAGCAGCCTTGTTTCGTGTTAGCAGGGAACTGTATTCATATTACCACTGTTTTTTAAATACAAGATGGAAGCAACCTTTCTGAGAGAATTCTACAAGCACTTCTGCTGTGCAAAGGTGGAAAAGCTATTCCTGCCAGTTTGAGGTGAATACATACTGCACATGCACCCTGTAACACTGCAAGTTCGGTAGCACTTCACAACCTCACTTAGAAGATGTCTGAGAAAATTCAGATCCCAAACCTACAGCTACGACAGAGCTCATTCTATGGAATTGTTTGTGGGTGAAAACCACTCGCTTGTGAAAGTCCAGCACAGGACTGAAAAAGTCACTCAAGCCTCTCTTAAACTCTCAAAAGAGGACTTGAAAGGGTAGCAATTAGGTCACAGATACAGATAACAAGCAGTCCCCACTCAATCGTAAGCTCTATGCCTTCGGTCTTCAACACTGTGCGTTAAATTCTCCTTCCATGGCTGTTGGTCTCCCTGTATAACAGGTTACTTGTTACAGCCTAAAGCATATCTGTAGTAATGTTTGTCATTTTTTGGATCTGCACGTTAGAAGTGATGGAACCACACCAAATATTTCTTATTTTAACCAGAAATTACCACATCATCAGGAATAACATTATACTTTCTAAGTAACATTTTAATTACGTAAGAATTGTTAATTGCCTGAGACTTTTGTCATGTTTTTCAGCAACAAGTAACACTATCTTAACATTTTGGCCTGTCTTTAAAAAGGTACTGGGCTTTCACAGAGAGGTAGAAAAAGCAGCTAACATTTTTCAGCTCTAGAGGATCTAAAATATAACTACTACTCATGTAATAAATAGAAGGGATATGGCACAACTTTTACATTCCAGAAATTTTCCTTGCTAGAAAATATCAAAACTTGAAAGAGAAACAAAAAAGAAAAGTGTCTAAAATTTATCTACAGCATGAATTTTTGTCCTACAGCAATATTTGGATTTGATAAATATCAGCAAAAGCCAAAACTAGTAATGGATTGCTAAACGAGACATAAAAAGCAGGCTTAATAATGGTACTGTTGAGAGGATAACCTTACATCAACACAGGCCTTGGTAACAAAGGCAACAAATAGCTATCTTGTTAGATGTAGACAAGACCGATATTTGTACCTTCCTATCTCTTCACCACCCAAAATAAAAAAAAAAAAAAAAAAAAAGCCTAATTAGAAGTGAATAGCATAAAAAGTAGAAAGGGGGGGTGTCAATAAACGCAGATACTTTGGTAATATAATTTAAAGGATATCCCTACTCCCCATTCTTTCTGGATTTACACTATTAATAGTTGCTTTGCTTAAGCATTAGTGTAAGACTTGGTGTCTAAATCACAGGCAAAAATTAAAACGGCCAAATATTGAACTTGTCCACCTCTACAAAACACTTCTGTGGGGTGAGGGGGGATTGTTTGTTTTCTGTTTTGTTTTTTTGTTTGCTTGTTGGGTTTGTTTCATTTTTACTTAAAATGAAAGTGTCATATAGGCTTTTCAGCTTACTTCTCAGAAATATGGCACATTAACTTGACTAGAAACCATGGCATCTACCTTTCCCCGTATGTGATACATATAACTTTATCCATTCATAGAAGACTCAGGCTGTCATTTTGGCAAGGAGCTGCAATGTACAAGTCTGAGCATAAAGAACTTAAGTTATGGTTCTTGCAGAATTGGTTATTAACAGAATAAGTACGGCTATTTTTCTTTTAATCTATAATATTTACAGTATTGCACTTTACTGCACTTAATTGCATTTCACTAAAATTAATGCTGCATCAATATTATGCCTTTAAACCATATGTCCATCTTTGTTGTATAAGTAATTCTTTCTACATCCTGTAAAACAGCAAGATTTTAATTCAAAGATCCAGACATTTGAAAAAAAAAAATATAGAAAAGTTGACCTGTTTCTATGGCACAATGCATCTTATTGAGTTCAGGTGATTCTGGCAAAACAGGCGCATTTCTTATTGTTCCCATCTTTCAAGTTATCACTAATGATTAGTAAATTCTAGTCTCTCTCTTTTTCTCCTTTCAAAGGACATAGCCATTTGAGACGCACATTTTTTGTTATTGCTGCTTTTTTTTTTTTTTTTTTAGGAAAGAAAGAAAAAAACTGCCTTGCCTCAGCTCTGAAATTCCACATTTAAATTCAAACCAGTTCTGCAGCAGCTCCTCAGTGATGGAAGAGATTCATGGCAGTGAAATAATACTGTTGGCAACAAAGAAATGTCATCTTTAATGGAGACCAGCCCCAAGGATTTATTATTTATTATTATTACTATTTGTTTTGTTTAGTTTCGTTCTAATATATTTCTGATCTTCAAAACGTGTTTTAGCTAGACACATGCACAAGGTAGCAAAACTGACAGCAGCAGATGACGTTATGCTGGAGCGATCACTTTTGCCAGGGTCAAAAATCCAAAGCGTCCCCAATGTTCACAGATTAACATAATTTAGAGATCGTTTCCTTTTTTTTTTTTTTTTTTTTTTTTTNTTTTTTCCCTTTGTGTGTGTGTGTTGGGTTGGTTTGGTTTTTGTTGTTTTTTGTTTTCTGTTTTTTTTAAGCTCTCCTTGCTCCCTCCTCCCACCTACTTTGTCCTCCGCGGAGTCTCTGACTCGTGGGTGCGGGTTTGCTGCGTGCGTGTGTGTCCGTGTGCCCGAGGCGGGAGCCGGGCGCCCTCGCCCTGCGGCGGGCGGAGAGTCCCCCGCCGTGTCACACGGCACCAACGGCCGCCAACGGCCTCCAACGGTCGCTGGGGCCTCCCTCTTCGCCCGGCTCCCCCGGGCCGTCGAAGTCTCTGGGGGCGAGAGGTCGAGGAAAAGCGGCGGGAGGAGGCTGCCGCCGTGCGCTCGCAGACCTTGGGAATGGGGAAAGAAATAANCCAGAGAAGGCGGCAGGGCTGCTCGCCTGCGGCCGGGGAGGAGGAGGAGCGGGGGGGAAGAGCGGCGGTCCGTGCGGGTCACACACACGCCCGCCGCGGGCACCCGGGGCGGGGTGGGGTAAGGGGGATGTCGGCTGAAGCGTGTCAGAGCCCCAGGGCCTCGGCGTGCTTGCGGGCCTTCAGCCGCAGGTCGGCGATGCTGGAGTTCTTGCTGTTGCTCTTGGCGGCGGCGGCCACCACGGCGGCGGCGGAGGCGGACTCGGCCAGGGAGGCGATGGGCAGCCCGAAGGGCGGCGGCGGGAACATCAGGTAGGGAGCGTGGGCCGCCAGGTGCGGGTGCAGGTGCGGGTGCGCGTGGGCCACGCCCTCCAGCTGCAGCTGCGCCTGGACCTGGGTCGGCGGTGGCAGAGACACGGCGTCAGCCCCACGGACACGGAACCGCCCCGCACCCACCCACCCGCCCATCCATCCATCCATCCACCCACCCATCCAGCCAGCCACCCACCCATCCATCCANACCGTCCATCCACCCATCCACCCGCGCCTCGACCCTTCCCGGGAGCTCGGCGGCTGAAAGAGCAACTTGTTAGCGGAGCCCCCCGCACGCAGGGGCGGGGCAGGCGCGCAGCGTAGCAAATCTGCGCTCCGCGCTTACCCAGAGGCACAGAGACATTCTTAACCTCCCCCATGCTAAAAAAAAAAAAAAAAAAAAAACAAAATACCTAGGCNTACCTGGGCGCCAACAAGCGCTAAATAGCTAATTTTTTTAATATTTTTTTTCCAGGGATGTTTATTTATACGTTGCTAAAAACTCTTTGGCCACGGGTCCCTTATATACTGGGTTGGTGTTTGCTTTGGAGCTTTCTCGACCTACACAAACACCTTGGGTTGACTGAGAGATTTCAGCTCCGGGTAGGTTCGAGGAGCGGTGGGGGGGAGTTTATTTATGTATTTAATTATTTTGGTCCAAATATGTCTTTTTAAAAATCAATACAATTAATCTGTCAGCTCCACGTGTCTCTGAGATGGAGAAGGTGGTGGAGGGTCCCTTTGGGCTGGGAAAAATCGATTCCCCGATTAATTGACCAAAAAAAAAAAAAAAAAAGGGGGAAGGGGAGAGTTAGAAGCGGCGGTGAGAGATGTCAGGAAGCGGGACGGAATTTCATCTACCCCGTCCCGGTCTCCCCCAGCGCCTTCGCCTGGGGTCTGTGCCTCGCTGGGTGAAGGACCCGACCCTGGAGCCTGCGCTCCGCCACTACCCCGGTCCCCGCTGGCCGGCACGGCGGCAGCGCCTCGGGGAGAAGCCTCACCACCTCCTGGGCGGCCGCCTCCGTCGGAAAAGGCCAGACCTCGACAGCCTGCCTGAAAAGTTGGGGGAGAACGAGAGGGCAAGGGTCCGCATAGCTCTTCCCCTTCGTAGTTTCGCCCACCGGGTGGGACACCCTCCCGCAGCGCTCTGCAGCGCCGGGCACAGCTCCGAGGGGGACAGAAGCTCCCGGGCCGGCTCTGGGCCGGGACGTTCCGTCCAAGCACTTGCCCGGGGGACCACCGGCCCTGCCTGCACCAGGAAGACGATGCGTCTCCGGGAGGCCAGCCCCGGGGCCGTGTACCAGCCCATCGCAACGGCAGCGGGGGGACCCGCAGCACGGGCGGAGCCTCCCGGGGCCGCGGGACCCCCCGCTTGGCCCCCTCCCCGGCCCCGAGGGGCGCTGAGCTCCCGGCAGCCGGACGGGGGCTCCTTCACGAAGTTTTACAACCTGTTTTTAATACGTGCCAACTTCTATATAAATGGCACTTGTAAAAGTGTCCGGCTTCCTCTCGTGCAAACGAACGGGGGTCGGAGCTTGCCGGGGAAAGGAAAACAAACCCGAAGCTAACTACCTGTTGGAAAGGCATCCTCAGGGCTCCCATATTCACATAGGGGGCCACTCTACAGGCGTCTAAATGGCTGGCGGTTCCCAGGATCACACCTGCGGGGAGAGACAGGGCCGGGTAAGCGGCGAAGGCGCCCCGGAGCTCCGCGGCCACCGCTTCCCGGCTGGCCCGCACCCTTTACCCACCTTTGTGCATCTGGTTTTCCTGCTTTCGGCACTTTGCTCTCCTGTTCTGGAACCAGACCTGTGAAAACAAAAAAGAAACAAAAATGGAGGCAGACTAGGCAGCTGCTAAGAGAGGGCTGTCTCGGGGGTAGGGATGAAGGTCGGGGAACTCCTCACAACTTTGCTGAGGTCCCTCCTCGGGAGCAGCTGAGGGGAAGAGCTCAACTCTCGGGGGAGTGAGCCCCTCTATATGCTGCGGTGGGGCTGTTTGGGGTTGTCCTGCTTTTTTGTGTGGTTTCTCAGCGGGAGCTGAACCTGGGGGATCAAAACCCTCGCAGCTGGGGAAACGGGGAGCCGGCCGCTTCGCACCGAGTCTCCGAGGTCCCGTGTCCCACGGGCTGGCAGTGGCCGTCTCTGTGCCACCCGTCTGGAGCGAGGGGTCGCCCCCACTCTCATTTCAAACAAGCCCACACGCAGACCGGGTGGGATGCTCGCTCCCTTTCCAGTCACACCTCAAACAAGCCAGGAACAGACAGCGTAGACCTGCTCAGACTCCGGGGTCTGGTCCTTAAGCGGCAGGACCGTCTGCCCCCAAGGTGGGCTTGGAAACGATCAAAATCTCCGAGAAGGTGCGAGACACTGAACTTGCACAAAAGGGGCTGAATCATTCCCTTTTCCCCAAACGTGAAAAGAAAACAAAAACACGCTTCGGTAGACTTCTGGACAGACAAGAGCAACATCTTTGCGTGCTGGGATTCAAATAAGTGCTCTTGTACCTACTCGAGAAATGCCTGTAATCCAATAATCCTGCCCTACTTCCAGCCGTTCTGAGTCAAAAAAGCGCAGAACTTGCAGTTGCTGCTGCTCCTCCTCTGCCTCTTTTCCAGGGGCATTTCAGACCTTATTACTTTCGCCCTTCCGACGTGCTTGGTTTAGCAGCTCTCCCCGAAGGATCGGCAGAGGCACGGACCAAAATATTTTGCGAACCCTTATCCTTACACCAAAACCTACCGAATACGTACAAACATTGACTTTCACAGCTGATAAAATCTTGTAGTTAAAGTAAACACCTACAACCTTTGATGTTCTTGCACTTGCCAAGAGATCATACGGTTAATTAATACTAACTGCACTTCCTACATTAAATTTTCCCTTCAAGCTTTCTTCAATTGCCTTAATGATGGTCATTTACAACAGAGTAATTAGTGCAAAGAAAGGCTTCCAAAGGCATTAATTACCTCGGGTAACTAAGTGATTTTCTTAAGGAGAAATCGGCCTTCTCTGAGTTGGAGCACTATTTGTCCTGCCTAGGGTGGCCGGGGGAGAGTGCGCAGCGGGCGGGAGGCGACGGGACGCTGAGGATACGGACGGACCGACCGACCGACCGACGCTCCTCATCAGCCTCCGTTAGCGCGGCCCCCCCCACCCTAACCCGGCATCTGGCTCCGCAGCCCGGGCCGGCTCGTAGCCGCCTCGCTGCCCTGAAACACACAGCACAGCACAAGCCTCTTTTTTTCCGTACGAGCAAGACGCAAATATGAACAACACGCACCGCTTCTCCTTTTAACCGGGCCGTTAGAGATTTATATTAAAAAAAAAAAAAAAAAAGAGGCATGCAAAATATCATCGCGAGCAGCGACAATAATACATTTTTTTACGGTTGTAAATCCTTGCAGGAAATCTCCTTCTGCGTGTTCCCCACTCCCCCCCCACCTCCACCCCAAAGGAGTATAAATTGTCAGGAGGAATTTAAGCAGCGTTTAAACAACTTCTCTTGCAAATCAGAACATCTTTCAAACAGAAATTGTATTTAAATCTGGAAAACGAAGTGCCCTTTCCCTTTAGCTATGAAAAAATAAGGTTATGAGGAATAAAAGTGATGAATTAGCCACTGCGTTAAGCGATAATAAATCAGGCTTGGTGTGATTCACGATCAATTCCAATTAGTCTTGAATATGCTAAGTAAAGCACAGTACACTGTTTTAGACAGTTATTTCTTCATTAAGGATCACTCAGTGATTTCTTTCACAAATGCTCTAATCTGATTTCCTTTTGATTTCCATTAGAGACAGTGAATAATGACATTTAATTTAGCCCTGCACCATAAACCCAAAGATATTTGTTGTAATTGAATTACTGCCTGCTCCTCACTATGGTCTCATAACTTTCAATTATAACCCTGACAGCTGGGTGATATGAGTTTCCAGTACAACACTAAAAATAAAAGGTTAATAAGGACTAGCTACCATAGGAGCTTCAATTTATTTACAGCAAATTTCCACACTAAATTGAAACTATATCCTTTAACAGCAAGGGACAAGCGGTTCAGATAGGAATTAGAGAACAATTCTGAAAGTATTAAAAAAAACCCTTTCCCTTTTCCCGCTTTTGCCTTCTTTTTTTCCCACTTCCATTTCTTGATGGATGTCAAGCTCTCTGCTTATTTCCTAATTAATTATCCATTTCTCCTCTTTCCCACTTGATATTTCTTTTATTTCTAGCTTTATATTCATTCAAACATCTTTTGTAAGATTATTAAAATAATTTTTTTTATCTCACTCATAATCTCTGCCTGAATCGGTTGTGGGGGGTTTTTTTGGGTGTTCTGTTTTAAGATCTGTAAGCACTCGAAGCACCAATTTTCCTGTAAGTATGAACATCCTGTTAAGGTGCTGCTCAGTAATAAAGTACTTGAAAGAAAGAGTGCAGAATTCAATTACAAGTAATTTATTTTTATAGAAACAGTACATCAAGGCCTTGGAAAGATATTACAGAACCCAAGTAAGAAGATCTGGGAAGATGACATAAGAGTTGATGTCCCCTTCAGCAAAAGTTTAATCTTTTCATTAATTTATATGGTGTGGTTAGATCAATCTTCCAGGAGAAAGTAGGCCAGCAGCACTCTGAATCCCTGCAATATCCCCTGCAAACCACCCTTTCCAAGGCATGTGCCTGGCACCATCCCTCATCCAGCTCGGTTTATACAGAGAGAGGCAAGAGCTGAGGGCAAAAAGGAGCCTAAATATATATATATATATTTATATTTATTATTATGTATTTATTTTTTTTAAAAAAAGGAATACTCCATTTATTTCGGGAAATGCCTCCAGGAGACCATTGTTTAAAGCGAGATAGTTGCTTTCTCAGGCAAAATCTTGCTGAGCGAGTGCAGCAGCAGCAGGGTCCTGCCTATTTGCTTTCCACCGTGGGTCAAGGTTAAGGAGGGGACAAGAAGACCCCTCTTTTTTCTTGTCTTCCCACTCTGATGGGAATAGGCACAGGGACCGGGGACGTCCAGTTATGCCCATAAAACCACACACGCACCTTTGTGTACCCACGCGAACACGTATAGACAGATATACATATGCATGCGCGTCTCATATCTCCAGGATATGACGGCATTTTGTTCAGTGGAGGGGTAGGCTAGGTAACATTTTCTTCTTGGGTTTTGGTTTGGGTCTGCTAGCCCAAGCACAGAGCTATAACCTAAGAAGAGATTTCCTTCAGGTTTCTCCTGCTCTAGGCCTGCTCAGGCAGCCACAGGTTGCTTCTATAAATTATTTCTAGGTTAGGGTTTTTTACGTGACAGCTGTTTTGGGGATGCATTCTCAAGTGGCTTAAGGTGAGGAGGGGTGATGTGTGTTTTTCCCCTGCATCAAACCGAAAATCGAATTTTAAAATAATCGATGTGGAAGCACCCAAACAGACGTCTCTGATGGCTCCAAAACTACAACAACCGGACCTATTTTCAAGGTTCCGAAGGCTAATTGCTATTTAGCTGTGTCTGAAACGTGATGGGAGGGACGGGGGGGAGAGTCCACCAGATGGGGTGCCATGCATTCATACGCTTGCTGCGTGACTCAGAAGGGGCACCTTTCCCCCGCCTCTGGCTAATCCCGTCCCTCAGCACCCAAGCCGTCTAGCCTTATTCACGGCGATTGTTTTCTGGGCTTTATTATTATTTTTTTTTTTAACATAAGGGTCCCATAAAAGAAATGCGAGTGCGGAGGGGCGGGATAGGGGGAAGAAGGTGGGGATTAAGGGAGAGTTAGTGTCACATTTGCAAGGAAAACTACAATAATTAAAAAAATAATAATAGGAAGTTGCTCAGTTATTAAGAGACATGTCACCACTATCACCAACACTACTCCTGCACCCTCCCCCCCAAAAAAAAGAAAAATTAAACCACTTTCCCAGGAAGTGCAAGGCACGGGCAGATATTCACAGTACAGAATTATTGTTTGGCAGGACAGGTACAGTGGAGTTGCAAACAGCTTCCCCATCACACGTGTCGTCTCTGCCTTCACCTCCCCGCTTTGGATGAAACGGGGCACTGTGCTAGGATCCGCTGGCAGTTAGGAAGTGAGATGAGGACGTTTCCACGAACAGAGCCTTTCTCTTACCTGAACCCTAGCTTCAGACAGTCCCAGCCTCTGGCTTAGTTCCTCCCTCATGAAGGCATCCGGATAGTGAGTCTCATCAAAAAGTCTTTCCAGCTCATTCAGCTGCTCTAGTGTGAAATTGGTTCTGCTTCTCCTTTGTTTGAGCTTGGTCTGTCCATCTTCATCTTCTGACTTCACATCATCCCTCTTCTCTTTGCACTCGTAGATCCCTGCCGGGAGGGGGAAGCGAAAACGATACTGAGCCTCCCATCATACCTCTCTGAAGTTTCTTTCCTCAGCACCCGGGGGTCTCCCCACTCCTCTCTCTTAGTTCCCCCCTCATTTCGTCCCCAAACTCAGTGTAACCTGCAAGAGAAACCGGCGGACAGGAGGGGGGTCCCCAGGCCGGCTCCGGCAGGCCAGAGGGGCGAGAGAGGCCGGGGGCCGGGCCGGGGGGGTCCAGTCGGGCTGAGGGAGGGATCAACGCTGCCTTGCCTAGATGATGCCCCATCAGAAAAACCATATATATAAATATAATTTTCTTTTCTTTGCGGCATGAGGAGGAAACCATGCAGCCGGTTGGCACGGGCAGTTTGGGGACTGGGCTGGTAGGAAAACCATCGGCCCCCCGGTACTTCCAGGCAGTAGAAAGAGGCGGGGGAAGGGGGTTTCTCCGTCGCCGTTTTGTCCCGGAGTAAAGAGGGTTATGCAAGAAGCTCCCCACGGCTGTCATGGTGAAGCCACGGCGGAAATATTTGCCCCGTGAAAGAAACTTTCCATGGGCCTGAGACCGACACCGTCCGTCCCTCTCCCCCTTATCACCCCTCCTTCCCCCAGAATACCTGCCAGCGTGCGAAACCCCCGGGGCGGCGGGCCTGCACGGCCCGGCGCGGGGGAAGCGGGTTCAAGTACCGTGGGTGCCTTCCAACCCCCCCGAAAGAGCAAGCAACCCCCCATCCTCATGGAGCCCCACAGGGCTCGGGACCATCTTGCGGCCGGAGACAGCCGCTTGTCCCGGGCAGAGGGGAGAAGGGCTGGGAAGCAGCGGGGAAAAACAGTCACCCCTTTTGGTCTTAGAGGAGGAGTGGGGGATTTCGTGTTTTGGCTTTACAGCTTGCTTTCCTCCTTTTTGCTTTCTTCTCCACCCCGCCGCCCGCCGCCCCATCCTTAATGCAAGGCGACCTAAATCGTCGGCCCTGTTTTAAATCTCTGTAACGAAAGAGGAGAGGTGCTGGATCAAGAGGCACCTCTGGAGGCTGAACTGATTCCCCGGGATCCCCTGCCTGCCCGGGGCGCCCCGCTGGGGTGGGCAAGCAGTGGGGGCACCGGCGGAGTCCCGGGACAAACCTCTCCCAGCTGCCTCCTTTGTCCTGCTTCACCTTCTGGGCTGTGTAGGGCTGGGGTTGGGGGAAGCCACATCTGCAGATGATCCGGAATTAAAACCCTTTCCCCTCGCCAAATACACACGTAACATATATATATATATGTATGTATATGCACACATAAATGTGCGCATGCACATATACATTACACTATATACTTAGAGGCATCCCAAAATGCAAATGGCTAGCTGCAAATCGTAAGTTAATTGAACGTAATAAAAAGTCCTGAACTGCATCTGTGCTTAAGTCAGACGGGGACTGAAGCCGAAGTGCTCGTTTTCACTTCCGAAATGAAAAGCGTCCCTGGCTGTAATCGCTCCTCCGGGCTCCCCGTCTCCGACTCCGGGCTGGATATCGGCTGTATAAAACTTTGAGAAGGGTCTGGCCTCTGAAGGGGGCTGTTCGCTCGTTGGTTTTAATTGCATTTTGTTCGCATTTCTCTTGTAAGGAGAACCCCTATGAAAAGAAGAGGGTGCTAACCCAACAAATGCCCAGGGAAAATTAGGCGCGTTCAAAAGCTCTGTCTGCTTTCGGAGATCCGAGGCTACAGCCTGTCCGTGATAGGTATAAAATATTAACTAGCATATCGGTGGGACTGAAATCACACGCCGGAATCAGTTGAAATTAGACTGAAACCTGGCATGAATTTAAACTGTCACAAGCATCTCAGCTCTTTCCAACTCCTCCCTTCCATCCCCACCCCCAGCCCCTCTCCATAGATTAGATTAGCTAAACATACAAGCCAGAATTTCGATACACAGGGAAAAGGGGGAGTACTAGAGATTTTTTTCGTTCGTTCTTCCTTTTTTTTTTTTTTTTTAGATTTTTCTTTTCGTGGAGCGTGTCCTGCTTTCATTTTTTAAAAACATCTCTTGACCAGAGAAGGAAAATGAGCAGTACTGAGCTTGTGTAGAAATATGGGTACCCGAATATGTGATTATACCCTGTCCTTCTGTTTGGGGAGGGTGTGGAAGAGAGTAGGATATTAAATAGGCGTTTGGGCTGTAAATTAAATTGCCTTTCCCTCGATGTTATATTAAACAAGATCAAACGGTAGGAAACAGCTGAAAGACTGGTTGTTGTTCCCCAACCTATTAACCGTTTTTTTATTACCCCAAGCTAGCCAGTAGCTCCCCAGGCAGGTCCACCTGTCTAACTTGCCTAGAGACACTTTCTCAACTTTCTAATCCCTCCCGCCCTCTTTATTTTCTCCTTCCCCTGCGACCCTATGCGGGGGTTTTAGCTTGCTCGGTTTAAAAAGAATTTATAATTTGAATTTTCTTTCCGCTAAGAGAAGCAATGGCGTTTTACCCCCAGGGCGGCGATCCCCGCAGCCCGGGAGGATGCGGAGCTGCCCTGGCCCAGGTGAGAACGGCAGGCAGGGGACCGAGGGACCGGGCGTCAGGGCCCGCCGGTGCCCGTCTCGCAGGGATCCTCCGTCTCGCCCCGGCCCAGGGAGCTCCCCCACAGTCAGGCTCCTTTCCTCCTCCTCTTCCTCGCCGGCCGCAGCCTCTGGCTAGGACAGGCTGACCGACACAAGACAAAATGTCCAGGGAAAGCCCTCTCCACATCCAGCTTTCTCCCAGAAGAAGCAGCAGCATCCTGACGGCCCGGAAGCAGGAAGAACAGGTCTTCTGAGGCATAAAAACTCCCCGGACAAGGTTTCCTCGTACAAAAATACACAGATAGACAAAAATGTCTGACGTCCTGCGCTGCCCCATTCCCCCGGGCGAGTGAACGCCTAACGTACCGGATCGATTTCGGATGTGAAAGGGGCCTGGCGGGGATAGGGGGTGGGAGGACCGAAGTTGCGACTTATTTTTCATGGCTATGTTCACGTTATGCATGCAGGCATATGTGTTTGTAAGCGTATGTTTCCGCCGCTGCGGGAGGGAGGCAGCCGGAGGAGGGAGGCAAGATGCGGGCGGCGAGCCCGCTCACCCCGCCGGGGCCGGGGCAGCGGTGGCCGGTTCACCCCGCTTCGGAGGGCCGGGGGCGGCGGGGGAGGCCGGGGAGGGAGCCGGGGCTGCCGGCGAGGGTCGTGAGGCAGAGGACTCCCAGCTCCGATCTTACCTTCCGCCGTCCTGCCCGTGCTGAACTCCTTGAGTTTGTCCTTGTCGCTCTCTACGTGGTCTTTGAAAAGATGCACCGGGCAATGGTTGCTGCTTTCGGTCATGTCCTGCAGGTTAGAGTCAGAGTTTCCAAGCTCCCTAGAGCGAGCCAACCCACTCTCCAAAACTTCCCTGTACGTGATCGTCTCCTTCTTGTTGCTGCTGCCACTACCGCTGCTGCTCTCTTTGCTTTTCTGGTCAAAAGATTTGGATACAAAAGCTGTAAGTTCTTCCATGGCTGCCCGGTGATCTTATCCACAGAGATCCACTTGTTTTCAGTCGAAGATGTGGCCGTCCTCTGCACGCTGTTTTTGCACGTAGAAGATGGGCTGTATAGGGTTAGATCACTCCTGCTGTTATTTATGCCTTTCAATTTGAGATCACACTATTTATACATGGCTACCTCAGCCCAACCCCCAGCTCTCCCTGTCTCCAGCAATTACTGACTGCTCCATAGTCGCAGGCGGACTCCTAGCAGCTATCTCCCCCACCTCAGTCCAGCAATTGGCTTTCTTTTCATTTCATCACTCTTTGGCATCTTTGCACCTTGATTTAGGGACGCAAAGAGGCAAAAGAGAAAAAGAGGGGGAGAGAGAGAGAGGGAGGGAGAGAGAGGAATAAAAGGGGAGGGGGGGGGCGAAGAGGAAAACATGAAAATAGGTATCTGCATTCTGTAAAGGGGTTGCAGAAATGAAAGTCGAGGAAGACTTAATTGATTGTAAGGACATCCTGTGCGTGGCAACACTGTGAGTAAAAGCGGACCCACAGCTAATCAAATAACTGTGTTCCTGCAATTAAATGTATCGCTGTCAAGAGGAAAAGAAAATGAGTGTTCAATAAAAAAGGTAATGAATAAAAAGCCGGAGATGTGCGTTTGTTGTAATCGTTGGAAATGCTACCTGATTTGCTATTTAGCTAATTTCGCTTAATTAAATGGTCAAAATAATCAGCGAACCAAAAATGCTGTTTTGAAAGTGTTGCCTGTTCTGGCGGGTGGGTGGGTGCGCGGAGGGGAACGTGTGTTGCAGTTAAACAAGTTGCGAGGTGTCGCGGAGATCCGTGTCGGTGTGTTCGGAGGATCTGGAGGGGGCTGCTTGGCTGGAAGGGGTTATCCGTAGGTAGGGGGGCTCTCCAGATGCGTGTAAACCTTGCAGGTTCTGTTTTCTTGCTTACTGTTATTATGTCGTCTGAAGATACTGTTGGGAAAAATTAAAATCTAAAATGTCTCTTTGAATGTAAAGCTGTCCTGCTGCGTGCAGCAGAGGGGTAATTTGTTAACACGAAGGTTTATACACAACAAATAGAGTATTAAATCGTCTTTTTTTTCTTTTTTTTTTTCTTTTTTTTTTTTTTTTACTAAACTTATTTTTTTGNATATCCTGTCGGATTTAAGATTGGAGTGGCAATAACTCCCCCACCTTGTTCTTAGTAGGCTGCTGTTATTTTTGTTGTACTCCCGGTATAATTATTACTCTGTGCGCTTGAATAGCTGCCTGAAATCCATCTCCAGATAACAGCGCCGGCATTTCTAGCGCCTCTCCGCACCGTTTGATCCGCAAGCGGAGTCGACTTCGCAGTTATTTATTTCTGTCTCTTCTCCTCGGGCTGTAATGCGAAGGGTTATTTGGAGGAATTTTGTCTTCTGGTCGTTTAGCTTTTTACGTCTTTCTCATTCCCTCTCCTCGAGTTTGAGATAATCAGACCCATCATCACGCCACCCTCTGCTCTGAATCGCAACCAAAACAGGCTCCTTGCTGAAGCAAGGGGCCATTGTTTCTTTTCCGGGGGAGCGTGGGACTGCTCTGAAAATTAGCAGAACATTAAAACACTAAAAATACGTTTAATTAATCCAAAGGTGCCCCCAGCACCAGAGTTAACACCTCCACAGGAGGAGGGGAAAAATAATAATCGAGGAAGCAATTAATAAAGGGCTTTAAAAAAAAATCAATCTCCCCCTGCGCGAATTTAAAATGATTATCTATGGGACAAGGATTGATCATTTGATCTCGGCACTGCGGATATCCCTGACATTTATTATATCGCTGTGTCTCGGTGGCATCCTTCCTCCAGAGTTCATTTAACAAGTAAGGGAGCCGAGGAAGCCTTACAACTTAACAAACAGGTCTTGTCATCGCAAACGCCAATCAAATCCGAGGCTCTAATGTATATCACACGGCACCACATAAATAATAAAGGCAAAGGATAGACGTGGAAGTAACGTATGGCTAAGAAAAGATTCCGGCACGACGCGCTGCTTGTGCCTCTCTCATGCAGTCTGTGTGTGGGTGGGTGGTGGACTGTCACACACGCGGGCTGGCGCGGTGCGAGGCTGTTAAGGACACACGGACACGCAGGGACACGGGCCCCCGTTCACGCGGTGGAGAAGCTCTGCGTGGCTGCGCTGGGGCTGAGCCTCCGCCGGGGAAACTTTCCCCAAGGCTCACCCGGCATCGATCCCCCCCACAAACCCCCTCCTCCCTGGTGCCCAGCCTCCCTCTGACTCCCCCGCAACAAGCAGCAAATAAGGATAAATATTTACTAACTCAGCTTCCCCAGCCCCGGTGTGGCACGGTGCTCTTAGGCTTCCCCGAGCTGCCGAAGTTTGCACCCCCTCCACCGGATCGCCCCCTTTCCTCCCCGTTGCCTCCGTCCCGCTCTCCTCCCCGCGGCTCCCCCGCCGCGCCCAGCCCCACTCCTTCAGCCCACGCCAGCGTGAGGCCGCGCTTCTCCCGGAGCGCCCCCCGGGTCCCTCCTGCCACCGCCGCGGCTCCTGCCCCCAAGGACAGCGGCAAATCCTAGCATCCTAAAACAGAAGTTAAAAAAGCCCTTTGCCTCCCCACCGGTCCATCCCCATCCCGCACCCCCCTTCCCGCTTTCCAGCAGCGCGGGGTCTCCCTGTGGGAAAGCCGGTTGCCCTCCCGGCTCCCGCAGCCCGCGGGGCGCAGCTCGGCCCGGGGAAGGCACCGGGCGCGCAAATTGCGCGGCTGTCCGCGACGGCCGCCACCCGCCGCCCCCGACGGCAGCGAGGGAAGCCGCCGGGGGTGGGGAGCCCTGCAGACGGGGGGAACTTGCCTCAGACTAGCTCCGAAAGCGAAAAGCGAAACAAAGCACCGGAAAGGGAAAGGGGGGAAAAAAGGGGGAAAGGAAAAAAGAAAAAGCGGTTTAAATCGCAACCTTCCCTGGGGATCCGGCCACCGCCCCACGCCGCGGGAGCAGGAGGTGGAGGGTGCGGGGTCGCGGGCAGCCCCGTGGGCGGGCACGTCCTCACTGCGCGCTCCCCGCACCGCGGAGCTTTGCGCGGGATAACGGGCCCGTCCCGTCCCATCCCAATGGGGCGGCGGGGAGCAGGGGGAGGCGGGGAGCGTCCCCAGCCCCCGGCTGTGCGGACACCTAGGGCAGGGTGGTGCGGGTGTGGGCAAAGGTGGAGGTCATTTTTGACTTAGCTACAAATTTTGGCAGCGGGTGCGCGGGGGAATTACACTTATTGCTGTTCCTGATAACGGGCTCGGGAGGAGGGATGGAGGGAGGCGGGGAGAGAGGGAGAGAAGGAGCTGCCGTCCAAACCTCATTCCCTTGCAGTCACCGAGCTCCTGAGACCCTGTCACAAAACTAAGAACTCACCAGCGCCCCTCAGAGTTGCCCCCGAATCAGCTCGGCACCCCAGCTACGCCTTTGCCGCGGTACAAGCTACCCCGCTCTCCCTGACCCCCCGCTTACACTCCCCTCAGGACGGGGTATCAGCGGCATGTTGAGGGCTCCTCTGGCAGCGCGTCCTCCTGGGTCATCTGAGGGGCACTGTACCCCCATATCCTGCTTCGCCCTCCCTGTCGCCCCGGGGCACCGGACAAGAGACCTCTGCCCTGCTGGGAATCCTAACTGGGCAAAAGCGGGGTGGGGTCCCATTCGTTCCACCCCGCTTTCTTTCCCATCCCCTCACTTGCCCCACCGCCGGCCCTTACGGGGCTGAGTCCCCTCCGCAGACCCTAACCCGCCCCCGGGCCGCCGCCTCCTCCCCGGCTGCCGCTCCCCGCAGCCCCCGAAGCCCCGGAGGGGCGAGGGGAGCGGGGGGTGGGTGGCCCCAAGTGCTCAAAGATGGGAGTGTGAGGGGACACTCGCGAGCAGGGAATCTCGCCCTGCCGGGGAACAGCCCCGGGCCAGGTATGGCGGAAGAGCGTTTATTTAGCGTGATGTCAATACATTGTGCTGGGTTTTTGCTCCGCTTTCGAAGGGATCTCTTGACCACTGGGAGTTTTTCTCCGCGTTAAGCGAGAGGAATAATTATGAATGAGTTTAAGCGTTGCATTAGCTTTAAACATTTCCAAGGCAAAGTATTGGATTTCACATTTATAAGAGGAATTTACATTTGTACATTGACTCATGGTATGACGTAGGGCGAAACTGATTTCCTCTCCCCCCCCACCTCCGCCCCCCGCTTCAACTTATTTTGGTCGAATTGGAGCAAATAAGCAAACAGAAAAAAACATCGTTTTAATCCGCACTTTAGTAAGCGCTGACCCGAAGAGGAAGATTTTGTGGAGTAGATAACTGAGTCCTCTCTCTCTATCTCCCTCCCTCCCTCCCTCCCTCTCTCTCTCGTGATTAATTCAGAGACTGTAATCATAGACATTGTACATCAAACCTTTCTGCTCACGCTACAGACTCCTGCAGATTTTTATTGGTTTACATGAAAGCGAGTAAACATATTTCAGAGGATGCCCTTTCAATCTGGCTCCATTTCCACAGCACATAATTCCAAGGACAATTTGTTTTAATAATAAGAATAGATGCAGTGTTAATGGTTTTCAATTTGTGTTTAAAAAAAAATTAAATATTTATAAGTATCGATCGAGGGTTTCAGGATTTTACAGACGCCTTAACACTTTTCATAGATGGGATTTTTTTTTTTTTTAATTTAGAAACCTGCGTCGTATTCTCTTTTATGCTGTTTATTGATTTAAGCAACATCCGTGTCTCAAATGAGAGACTAATAGATTTTCATTAAAATAGGGTCTCTTAATCCTGATTGTGAATGGATATGATTGATCCATCCAGCACACTACACATCTATAATATTAATAAAGGACATTATTACAGCAGGACTTGCTTTTCCGTCATCAGGGCACTTTTTTTTTTCCCTCCTTGCAACCCTAAAGATTTATTTGGGGGCCGTAAAACGGCCCACAGGAGGGAAACGCATTGGGAAGAATACTTTTTTATATTAGATTATTTTTTTTTTGGTAGCTTCAGTGGAAAGATTTTTTTTTTTTTTTTTTTAATCTATTCGCCGCTGGGGCAACATATGGTGAAAATTAAAGTGTTTCCCTGCAAATCTAATCTTAAAACATTTATGTTGAGTTTTATTTTTAGAAAAACACTTTTAAAGGAGAGGAAAACAATCTTGGATGAAAAGTAAAATAAAGAACACTTGAAAGGCTATAGTTTAAACTAACAATAGCCTACTTCCCCGGCTGAGGCTGCTGGACGGGTATCGTACCTGATGAATATGTTACGAAGCGGTCGGGACATGGAGCGGCTACAGTAATTAATGGAGTGTGACAGAAATGCTAAGGGCTTAATTGTCTTTATTCCGACTTCTAGCAACGTAACCAAAGGGATACATTAATTCAATACAAAAACACACAAATGCTCTCCTCTCTCCTACACGGAGGCACATGCAAACACGCACTCTCACGCATACACACACACACACATCACACAACATCTCTCTCTATCGCAATTATTATTTTTTTTTTAAACCGCGTATTGCCAGCAACATTAATTACTCATATATTCATTACAGGAAGCCTAGACGCGTTCAACTCCTCATCTACTTGTGTAAAATTAAACATTCACGTGGTGAATTACAATAAGCAATTTCTTTTGTGTGTAATTAATTACAATTTAGTGGGTGAGCATAATGGGCGAGTAGCGCCTTGATTTCAGTCGCCCTGGATAACTCGAGCAGAATTGGAAGAGTCTATCAGAAAAAACGCAGAAAAAGAAAGAAAAAAAGTTCCGAACTGTAAAGTTTGTACTGATTTTAGCAAGACAAAATACACACAGAGAGAATTGTTTCCCTCCTTCAGTAATGTGCGAGGGACGCTGCAATTTTGAACTCTGTAATAATGATTAATAAGTCAAAAGGGCATATTTTTATTTTATGGTATGCAGCGCTCAAGGGAATATTCCATGTATGTCTTTAAAACGAAGTAGGAATATTTACACACATGCACAGAGTTAGCAACAGCACCAAAGAAAGGAAAAAACCCACGACTATTTCAGTGAACTATTACATTTTTTCAATTATTTCCCAATGAGCATTTCAATGAACTGTTACATTTTCCCAATTCACAGGGAAGATTTATGGGATTATTAAGATTTCTAGTGGAAATATTATACAGTGGAAGTTTATCGTCTCTCAGGGATTGTACACCATTTGATATCAATTTCCAGATGTTATGATCTTTTGCAGAAAATAATTGAGTATATTAACTTCTTTCCTACGGAAGACTATTTAGGGGCTATTTATTTATTTATTTATTTATTCTGTCAAAGGTATATTTATCTCTTCTCTTCGCCCCCTCCCCCCGCCGCGCCTTTTCCCTTACCAGAATGAAATTGTTGAAACATTAGTGTAAACTTAAATCAGATAATAGTTTAATACTCAAGGGAAGGAATAATTCATTTGCGAGTTTATTACAAGTAGAAGCCCGTGGATTTGCCTATCTTTTAATGTAAGGATAAGGTACAGCTCGCCCATTTCCTTGCCAACGGTCGTGGGCAGAGGGGAGGCACCGTGTATCGGGGTGGGTGCTGGAGGCCCCCGCGGGGTCGCGGAGGTTTAGTGGTCGGGGGGATGAGCAGCGGGCATCCCACTGACCCGCACTCCACCACGGCGGCGTGAGCTCCGCCGTGACCGTACGGTTAAAGCAAGTTGGAAACGACACGCGTGTTTTCGAAAGGTCTCTTCAACGCTGTGCTCGCCCCATTCGGCGGTAGGTCCCTAAGTCCCCGCAGACCTGGGGAGTAGGCACACGCGTGGGCAGTCACACACGCACGCTCACACGCACAGACGGGCATGCGTGCACAGGCACGGACACACACACGCACAAGCCCTGCGAGCCCCCACTCCGTGATCTGGCAGGGCTCAGCGGCAGCGGTGGGATGCCCCTTCCCCGCCTCCGCGGCCAGGCCAGGGGCTCCGCCGGCCCCCCGCTGTCCCCGGGTCAGGCGGGGTGGAACGCTGCCCTGCCCGGGGCTGCACCCGCGGCCGGCCCGGCCCGCCGGGGGAACGGCGCAGATTGTTAGTGGCAGATTTGCAGCTGTGCCCCAGAGAGGAGCAGGGCGGGCGCTCCCCTTGTCCCCGGTCCCCACTCGTGCAGGCTGCGGGTGGGCAAGGTGTGCCGGCCGGTCCCTGCTGCTGAGATCTGCCCCGGCCTCCCGGGGGGAAACCGGTGGGTACCGCAGCGCCTTCTCCCCCGAGGAAGGGTCGGACCACGTTCCCTCCGGTCCCCCCTGAGCCGGTCGCGGCTCTGGCTGCCGCCCTCCGCAGCCGACGGGCAGAGAGCCCCGCCGCCCCTGCCCGGCTGCCGTCGGAAGGAATGGGGTCAGACGGAGCGAGATTTCACCCCAAAAAAGGATTTAGGACTTCGGCGGGCTTCAATGCCCCTGAACGGCGAGGTGGGGAGCAAGGGGGCTAACATTTCACAGGATCCCTCACCTCGAATTTATCGGGGCAGTTAAAGGGGAAAAAAAGAGGTGGGGGAGTAGGAGAGAGAAAGAAAATCAACTTTAAGAGGCTCCGGGTTTAAATAACAGCCTTTGATATTTTGACAGTAAAATGGAAAACACTTAACAGGAGTCAAGTTTTGATGTCTGAGGCTGGCAGCGCCCCCTAAAATTATATTGTCTTGCCTGCTGCTTCAAATTGGACCCAGGACTTTATAACATCTCTCCAGGTCTTTATCTGCAGCCTTTCTGATTGCAAAACCATAATTGTATCATTTTACACCAGTCAACTAAGCAAGTGCCAGTGGAATAAAACCCACAAAGTGCACACACATACCAGCTCTCCGGCTAAAGCAGTCTGTTCTTTGCAAGTTGTAAAGGCCTGCAAATTAAATACCAATTACTGGAAGCAATAAAATGTTTTTTATTGCACGAAACCTACTTAAAACAGAAAAGAATAGTCGTTTTATTTTCGGGAGGGGGATGGGGGGGCAGCTCACGAAGACATATATTGGCAGAGAAAGATTATATACAGCGCCTGCACGGGGCCACAATGGAGACATTCTACCGCTGGCAGCAGGCAGGGCTTCCTCCCGTGTTGTACAGAGGAGGGTTATGCAGAAGTGCTTATGATAGGGATTATTGTAGGTGAGACTCAGAGAGGTGGGAAGCCCGGGAACAGTAGCTCTAGGTAGAAGTTATACAACAGCAGTCCGATGTGCTTTTAAGTCCCTTGCCAAATGAGGCTTTAAGGAGTCAGGGGTGAGAATAACACGGAGTGGGAGGAGGTCTGAAAGGGAGTACAAGAAGCAGTTGCCCTCTCCTTCCCCTGCCCTCTCCTCCTTCCCTTCTTTGGGGAAGAAGAGGTTACTGGACTTCTACCTTTTGAGCATCAGCATGAAAAGGCTCCTAATACCCTACTGTACTCTCCAGCTCCCTTGGTGGGGTAGTCCCCTGGGACTGCAGCCTGGCGGGATGCAGCCAGCAGTGTTCCCTGGGTTACCAGCCCCACAGGAAGGCTGCTGTACCCGCAAAAACATCCTCAACTTTCTATGGTGCGAAACAACATCAGCAGACCTGGTGGTGGGAGGGATGTTTATCCAGATGAGACACCTCCAACTTTGCCTAAGCTTGGTTGCCCTTCACTGCAGCATAGCCCTGTGTCTAGCACAAAAAAAGAAAGCATGGAAGTAGCCAGAAAGCCATGCTCTGGTGGAGGAAAACCAGTGGGATAAGTAATACGACAAACTTCATTTAATATACTCAGCCATTGAATTGCACATTGAAATGTCTCTCATATACATACATCCCACTCCTAATTTCCCTAGTGTTTCATTACTCCTGGAACATCCCGTCCTTGTGGTTTTCCCTTATATTGTGTCAGCGCTTCACCCTTGGCTTCACTTAACGCCAGGAACTGCCTGTGGATGGGACAGGACACAGCTCTGGGGAGCACCTACCACGCACAGCAGGTCACAACAATTAACACTGATGGGGGCTTGCGTTGAGCCTCTGTAAATAGGATTTGAAAAAGCAAGGTTTATTTTTTCCAATGACAGAGACAATTTGAGGATTGCAAGCTTGTTTCTTAACATGACCCCATTCTAAGTGAACTAAATTCCTCAACTCACCAGAGCGTATTATATAGAGCTGAGCTGAGGCAACAAAGACATCTTCCAAGCTAATTACTTGCAAGCGCGCAGACTTTCTGTAGAGGAATTGGATTTAGAAATGCTTGAAGACTAAACTTGACTAGACTTAGAAACACAGGGAAAACTGAAACGCTGCCATGTGTTCTACTGCCATTTCAAAGATTCCCTGCACTTGCCATGTGGAATCTCGAACTTTTGAAATGACCGATTTAAGCTGCTCTGCTGCTGCTTGCACCATGAGGAGTGCAATGGTGCAGGCAGGGGCTTAGGGGTGCAGGTTACACACAGCCTTTTTCTAGCCTAGGGGAGCCATCACCCCCAGAGCCTGTGTGACGCGAAGGGCTCTGGGATGGTGCTGGCCTCCAAGGAGACCCTGGAGGAGGCAGTCCTGGAACACCTGGAAGGTCCTGGGGCCACCCTCCAGCACCAGTGTGGCTGCTGCACCAGGAGGAAGGGTGATGCTGGTGGGGCTGCTGGCACCAGAAGCAACAAAGTGGAATGTTTTCTTTTGTCTCCCCAAAGTGGAGGGACTTTGGGGTTTATTTTCGCAGCTGATAGTCTTATTTTCTTGGCTGCATTTCCTGCCCCCACCTTTGAGGCGAGAAGTGCGCTGCCAGTGCCTTGCCTGGGGTTTGCTCATGAGGGCTCAGCTGCTCAGTAGTAAGGACGTGGCCTTCAGAAATAGTTGGGTCTCCTGATATCAGCCCCAAGGAAATGGTGGCCCAGGGCTGACTTCTGCAGGTCCCTCTGCTGCACTGGGTCCTCATTTAATGCTGAGGGAGGAAAAGCTGTGGGAAGGAAAAGGTTTAATGGCACAGTAATGCGGCTCCTTTTGGGCAGGGGGTGGGAGCACTGTCAGAGAGGAGAGTGTTTATTCATTTATTTTTCCTTAAAGAGTGGAATTCTGTCCTCAATGTTGCTAAATAAACAGGACTTAGGCTTCTGCACATCCAAATCACACCATACGCTCCTGTTTACACCCCTCACTGCATGTCCACGCGTGCAAATATCCACATATTGACAAGGCTGTGGGGGTTTCTGGTTTTGTTTAAAAATTGGCCGCCTGCAGCCTTCCCTTAGTTCCTCTGGGTACGTGTGAGCAGCTGTGGAGAGCTGCAAGGCTAGCCAACAGACCTTGTAGCCCCCACAGATGTCAATTAGTTTCTCTCGGGCTTCCTTTGGATACACTGGGGTCTTGAGACCTCCATGTGCTGACTTATTTGTAAAGCATGAGTTATTCACTAACTCCGTGTTATTAATTAGAAGATTATCAGCTCTCGGTGGTTCGCCTGCCTGCTGCAGGGAGGTTCCAAGGAAACCCTCGTACAGACCACGCTTAAGGAGAGCGTCAATTGATTACTATGGTGGGACACTCCTGCTTTCTGCATTAAGGAGCAACTGGAGGGATATGAAAGGCTTTGGAGACCCTGAGTGCCTTTCCAGGCTCAGGTAACCCAGAAAGCAGCTTGCGGCAGCTGCGCCGCTGCAGTTTGGTGGGGGCTGGCCAGCCACTCGTGGAGGTTGGCCCGGGGATGAGGGCCAAAGGTCTCGGGAAAATGTTCAAAGAGCCCGTGTTGTGCTGTAAGGGGAAAAAAAACCCCTGCATAAACCCTTCTGGCAACTACAAAAAGACAAGGAGCTGGGTGCTAAAAGTGCAAGGAGGAAGGGAACAGTTAAGTACATCGCCTCTAGACACCACAGCTTTTTAAACTAGTTAAACTGACTGCACTCCTCTGGGAATCCGTTTTAGAGGAGGCAAAATTGAGTGCATCTTTAATTTGCCTAATTTTCTTCATCCTATATATTTTTGGATCCTCCCTGTGCTAATGAATCCTTGCTGTGTTCACAGGGAGCGAGACTTGTTAGTATTAGCAGAGGTCATCGTGGCCTTTCTCCGAGCCATCACTGTCCTTCCCATGACTCGATCAAGTATTCGGGAGGGTCGCGCCAGGGAAGGAGAAGGGTCAGCTCAACCCGCCTGAAGTTTAACCACTTTCCTTTGAAAGAGGGCACGCTTTGATCTAAGGTGTGACATCAAGCACAATATATAGTTATATATAAGCTTTTATACAGAAAAAAATAAATCAGGAGGCCAGCTCTGCAGTAACATGGAAGTCTCGGTGCAGATAAAGACCACCAGTGAAAGCCAGAAGGAGAAGAGTTTTGCTACGAAAGAGGGTTTGGTGATGATGCTGCTGGAGGTCTGGAATATCTGGGGATTGTGATCTGCGGTTTTGTGAGGGATTTCCTGTGTGCTGTGCTGTTGAGTGAGTCACTTTTTAATCTTTCCCTGCCTCAGTTTCCCACTTGCAAGATGGGAATTAAACAGAACATTTTGTTTTCTCTTCATTTGTATGCGTTATCTACACAGTCTATAAAGTTTAAGGCATTGTTTCTATTTTTGTTGTGTCTACTGTTAGGCAGTTTCATGTTCCTTGGGACCCTTAGGCATTTTCCATAACACAGACAATAAGTTTAACAGGTTCTCTCTTTCTTTTTTTTTTTTTTTTTCCCCAGCCTTTGACCACAGAGCTCGTCACATCTTGTTCTCGTGAGCCAAATGCACAAAATATTGCCACAGCATCTCTGTGGAGTCTCTGCCTCCCACTGAACAAAGTCTTATCAAATTACAAGGAAATAATAATCACTGCTGTCTGCCAAACTGACCCATCTCCTCTGCTCTGCTTGGTAGATTGGTTGAAACCACCAGTGACTCAAAAATAACTTGCCCTTCTTAAGACAGAAACACTAAACAGCAAAGTGGCTCCCATGATTTTTAAAGATGTGATTCATGGAAAGAGAGGACCCGCACAGGACATAGACCTCATGTTTGCACTGTGAATGGTGCCCAAATCCTTTAGGGGGTGGCTGGGAATAGCAGAGCCAAGGCTTTAAAAGTGGCCAGTCACTTATCTGTCTCCGTTTCCCCCCTAATTTGAGGCAACGGGTCCAGATTTAAAACCAGGTTGTGTGTTGCCAATTCCTGTTGTCTTCAGCCTTCACAAATTGTTAATTACCGTGCTCTTCAAAAAGTTGTGTCCCATTTATCTCCCAAATCACCGAAAGGTGAGGCACCTCAAATAAGAGACTGCATTCAAGAGGCTAGGTTTAAGTAATTACTTTTTTTTTTTCCCCATTATAGCAGATGAGGGGTACGATCAGATTAAATCTGGCAGGCCTCACTGGAACAGTTTAAGAAGTTACCATCACCAGCTGCTTACTGCTGTTCCTCTGCCAGAGGTTACCGCCTTCCCTCACCCGCAGACAGAGCGCAGTGAACGTAGCCCTTGGCCACTGAAACACAAGGGCCAGCATCTTCGCTCAGACTTGCTGTCACTTTGCGTGCCTGCGTAGCACGGCACGCAGGGAGTAAGTATCAAGGACTACTAATATACATAAATACTTGGGACTAATTCCTACTTGTTATGAATATGCAAGTAAAATGCATTGGAGTGTTCTGAATAATTTTCCTTATTTAATTTTTGACATAATAGCTCATGTGATTGGTTTTTTTTCCAGAAGCACACAGATGCAATTAATTTGCAAAATAACTTACTAGTAACAACCACTAAAAACAGTTATGTTTTTTGTCCCTTACTTTCTAAGATTTTTCAGGCTAGTTTTTCTATCTTTATTGTTTTGTTTTCCCATGGCAAATATTCAGGCTCTGTGGACACAGACTTCATGCTGCTTGAGGGAGGAGACATAAAAATGATACTGTCCTTCAGAGAATTATAATGTGAATGAAAGAGAAGAAAACTCCCTTTGTGGTCTATTTGTGCATTACTAGACAACCTTCCTTTGCCTCAAGATCCTTCATAGTTAGATGCATCATTCTTATACAATAAATAGATTGGACGAAAGATCAAATGTAAATTGGGCGCACTTCAGATTTCTATTACTTCTAAGGTGATTTTAAAATAAAACAGGCCCATTGGGAGAAAAACTGTATGAGCACATTTGCTAACCTAGATTGTATTTTAAGAAAGATTTTTGGCATGAATGGTTGAACAGACATCTCTTAACACTTTTTGTTGTTGATGTTTGGGTTTTTTTGTTGTTGTTTTGGTTTGGGTTTTGGGTTTTGTTTTGGTTTATTTGTGATTTTTTGGTTGATTGTGTTTGGTTGGGGTCTTTTTTGTTTGTTTGTTTGTTTTGTATTTTTAATTATTAGACAATTGGCCAGTAAAAAGGCTCAACAGTAACCAGTTTTTCCTGATGTGTGATGCAAATCAGGTGACTTCATGTGGTCATCTTGCTTACTAAGTTGAACAGAAGATGTCAGAGTTAGGTCTGTTACTGGAAACCATTTTCATTGTAAAGAATGACAAAGTAATGACTTTACAAAATGATTATATAAATTCTGAAATTTGTTTGCCAGCAAAACTATTTATAGAATATTAGCAATGCTTTATTAGTTTGTTAAAATTAAACTTATACAAATAACATGTAATATAGATCCTCAATCTACACCTGCCATTAGTATTAAACAAAGCATGTTGTACACAGGAAAAAACAACATTCACTAGGAAAATGCATATACAGTCTCCATAATCACAACCTTCAAAAACAACGACAACAAAAAAGCTTACATGACATATACAGTTGTAAATCCATATGGGTCACTTACAGAACTGATCTCATTTAAAGCCAGACTAGGTGACCTTCCGAGGTCCTTTCTACCCAAATTATCCCATGATCCTAAAAATCACAACTCACAGTTATCCATGCTTCTGATGCACATGCAGGCCATAAATCCCTGACGTAAACTTTGAAAGCCTCCAGTATCACCACTGCCTCCAAACCAGAGCTGCAGAGTACACTCCATCCCTGAGTGAGATGCTTGTCAAGGAACTGCCTGACACTTGTCAGTGGGAAACGAATTTAGATGCATCACCATGCTTGAAATACTTCGTAATTGCCTGCCTGCTTCACTAGATTTTTCAAAGGCCTGACCCTGGGAATTAATTTTCAGGTGGGTTCACATACCAGTCTCCCCATTTACGTTTAGGAGTCCAAGCTCAGAGCCTGGACGCACATCCACGCTGCAGAGGGTACTACCCACTTACATTTTTCATTTGTGAGGCTAGTCTCACTGTCTCGCTGCCTCACCCAGGAGTAGGGGCAAATCCCTTGAGAGGTCCATTCAAAACATCTAATCCAGGGTTTTTTTCTGAATCTCCCACTAACAGATAATACCTTCATGCAGAAAGCCTATAGCTATCAGTGACCTAATATCAGTACTTAAATAAGGTATCTACTATAGCCTGTATAAACAGTTCCTCTCTTCCCACTCCAGGCATAATCCCTCTCTGCTTCTCCTCCCTGTTCCCAAAGAAGAGGATGATGCAGCCAGTCCATCCTGGGCACAACCGTGTGTCCACACCAGCCTTTCAGCTCAGACCAGGAGCGTGCTTGTCATGTGAAGCTGATGACCATCAGGCGTCACTGGAAGCTGTGCACCAGAAGCTGACCTGGTGCACACCAATCAGCAGTGGGAGTTCACTCCCCAGGACCTGACTAGATATAGATCAGAGTAAACCCCCCAAAAGTGCAGATAGCATGAGTGTCGGGTTCTCAGCACCATTTTGCCCTGAAGAACAGCTCCTGCCAGGATGGGACATTTGCTGATGTAGGTATAGCCAGGATACACTCCCTGTTGTACTTGTACAGCTACCTCTGTCATTTTCCTGTCAGCAGAGAGGGACGTGGTGGCTCCCCAGAGTTTCTACATGAAGTCCTGTACAGCGGATCTCTTACCGCTCAGAAAACTGCAGGAATTTACCTGTTTGCTCAGACATTGTGCCCTCTGCAACTGTTCTTGCCATGCCTTTCAGTGAATCCAGTGAGAAATGATGACTCCTGCTAAGGGCAACTGAAAACATTCAGTAGCAGTATGTTGTGGAAAAACTAACTAGTTTTCCACTATATAAAGTACACAGATGATGCCAGTCAGGAGTAAAGTTTCCTTACGCCAAAGCAAGGTGCAGTGTAACTTTGAACTCCTTAAAAGTGAGTAATTAAAGCCTGCAGAGAGATGCCAGATGTGGGAACAACTGATTGATAAGCATTTTCATAACAATAAGTTAATTATACATACCTTTTGCCAATGTAACATCCACACTGATGTGGCAGTTACACTAGTAATTTCTATTTCTTTGGTAGGGTTAAAGTGATGCGACTGTGGAGGAGAGTAAATAAAAGATACTGCAAGCAGACCTTCGAGGCCAAACACATGTTTCTCCCACTGCTGCCAAATACTTATTATATTAAGGTCTCTTTTTGTGCAGAGAGGAGACAAGGCTATCAGGGACATGCAGCCTGAGTAGAAACAAGTGAAAATTTGCCAATAGATTTGCCCACCTTGTTTTGGATAGAGCTTCAAACCCACATTCAAAACCCTTCAGCAGTTGGAGCGGGTGAAAAGGAACAAGTAGATGAACTGGAGTATATTTACCACGTGTCAGATAACTGCTTCCAGCACAATCAAGCAGAGATTTCTGTGAGAGTGATGGGAAGTTCAGAGCTCAACTAAAAGAACCAGAGAACGAATAGATCTCCAGAGAACTGCAGAAATCCCTCACGGGGTCCACCAAGGTCTCCTACAGTTAACTATCATCCTGAATGTATAGAAATCTGTGATAGAAACACTAAAATCAGTCTGAATGGAGAATGAATGGAAATGGTTGAGTATGGGAGCCCTAGATGAAAGAAAAGGTAGAACGGATACATGGTTTTGGCACATAGACTAGCAGGTCACTGAAGTCACGCCAGATCTATGCTCAGCTTCTTAGTTCTGGAAAACAAAGGAGATCCAAAACCCTGGGGAGAGCAGAATGGGCCTGGAGTCTCCAAACATCCAGAAAAAGAGGCAAAGGAGACAACAAATGCCAATGATACTAGAGGTGGAATAGGAAGAAAAAAGAGAGAAAAGAGAGTAATTGTTGACAATTCCTAAGATGGAGAACATGACCAAAACCAGAACACAACCACCAGTCTAAAACCCCAAGAAATATAAAAAGGAGTTGCCAGGCAGCACCTCTTGTTCTGTCTGTCAGGGAATAAGGAATATGGGAATGCCGTCTGGGTTGTGTTGGCCCAAGTTCGGGGGCTTGGGAGCTTGTGTGTGTGAAAACATCAGCCAGACAGACCCTTTCTGATGCAAAATGAAATCATTTTCTCTGCCTATAAGGTCTCAGCTTGAGCTTTGCTATCTGGTTGCTGCGAAGCTGCAGCAGTATACTGCTTTAATTAATGGAGAGGCAGAACAAATAGAGCAACATGTGGCACAGAGGTTTTAAAGGTAAGTTGATTCAGGTTCCTGCATCCCAAAGAAAGTACTGACTGAAATTCAGCAGCAAACAGCTACGGTGAAAGCCAAAGCAAACTCAGGCAATTCTTTGTCCCTAGCAGCAATACACTGCAAAATTAAAAGGCTGATTAATGAAGATGACATTACAATAGGCAGGCCCAACAACTCTTACATAATTCAAAGGGTATGTTGAGACAGAGGTGTTGATAGCTTAAATGCACACTGACACGGAGCGTGCTAAAGCGATAGTGGAAAGGAGCATTTATAAATGATGCAAACAAACCATTTCAACGGAACAGCTCTTCGCCGGAGTGGGAAATGCAGAACTGTAACTAGCTAGTGAAACATTGGTGCTGAAGGCAAAGGGAACCAGAAGAGACTTAGCTCAATAGCCGAGGAGGTATCAGATGGTCACCGTGGGTTCAGGCAACCAGAGTCTCCAGGGCCAGGAGGGAGCACTCGTTGCTCAGGGACCTGCAGATGCTGGCCTTGAGATTTGGAAGCTTCTCCTGCACAATTGGCCTCTGTCAGAGACAAAGAAGGCTACAGACCAGAGGTGTTTCTGGTTCCCACTGCTCAGCTCAGCTCCAGAGAGCTTTCTTTTTAATGCACTTTTCCTTGCTCATGCATTTTCTTCGCATTTAACCTTAACAGAGATTTGCTTTGACTTTTGGGAGAAGGAAGTAAGCTCAAGCAGGTGCATGGGGCTTAACTACAGCTTCAATATGCTTGGTTATATATGGCTATGTTAACAAAAAGCAAAATTGAAAGAAATTGCAAAAAAATGCAGGATAGCAATTGGTTTAGTGCTAGGCCATATGTCCTTAATAGCTATCTTTTCCAAAAGTTACTGGAAGCAGTCTGCAGATAAGAGTATTGGACTACTGAGTCCGATATAGTTAAACGCGTGAGAGCCAACCATGGATAAGTACATATATTTTTCATGATTGCAATCCTTCTGGACTTTTCTCTCATCCATAAGTAATTCTTATTTTTTTTAAAAAAAAAGGTATTTAAAATTTCTATAAAACTTGCCTGTAATGTGGTTCTGAGCTGTTTAATTGGTCTGAGATATTCTTGGATAGCTGACATAAATAAACCAGTTAAAAAGTTGCTGGTACTGATTTACAACCATAAACTGACAGGGCAAGAAGGATTTTTTTTTTTTTAAGTGACCATTTATTAAGCCTTTTCTGTCCTTCTGATGAAACTCAACTTTGGTACAGGCCTCTTTTTCCACAGGTTTCCCCTTATTTGGTCCAATGTAATCCATTACACTTTATTCACTCCACAGCACTTTCCCCTGCTGAAAGTTTTTACAAAGTTTTCAGGGTTGCACACATTTCCAGCTGCTCATCTGGGGGAAATAAAAGCCCTAGCTAGACGAACAATAGCAAAAGTAATACAGTTAAATTTATGTAAGAGAAGTGTCAAAAATAAACAGGCAAAACTCCTCTTTTGAGTATTCAGGAAAAGATCTAATGAAATTCCACAGGTATAAATGGAATCATTCCACATGCAGACTCATTCAGGAGGCCACAACCTGATCCCAAAGTGGTTAAAGTAACTCTTGGTTATTCTGGGCTCATGTTGCCCTGGTACAAACAGTCATAATAATGGTGAGCTCAGGAAATCTGTCCCCATTTTAATAGTGTGGACCTTTCCTCCCAACACACAGCTGATAACACCCCATGGCAGCAGCGGGTCTGGGCGTGTGGACCGCGAACATGGCTTCCCCACAGTATTAAACCGGGATGTTGTCCTCAGCACCCAGATGTTCCCCAAACACGTCAGAGTTGCATTTGAGCACACAGTGAACTTCTCCTTGCTCACTGCTCGCTGCCACCTGCATTCAGTGTGCCCGCCCAGGCAGGTTCACCCCAGCACGCTTACGTAGGATATATATTTGTCAGCTATATAAAATACAAGCTGTAAAAGTCTCCCATTAAAAAAAAAAGTCCAAGGAACCCCATGCCACTAAAAGGAACCAGAAAGAGGAAATTATGACATAAAATATCAGACTTGTCTATTTTGCCTGAACTGAGTGAAGTATAAAGAGTAAACTGAGAATGTAGCTGATGAAAAGTTAAGTGGATTTTAAATTAAACGCATAAATGAATCACATTTTAAAATGTAACATTGGAGATATTGGGTAATGAGAAGTAGAACTGCACTCACATTGCTTAAATTTACTTATCTAAATGTTCAGTGTCCAGTTAAAGCTGGTGGTGTGGGCTTCTTCTCCTATAGTGTGTAAAGAAGCTATCACCCCTATGGGGGAATTTGTCCTGCTTCGTTTATCTCACCCATCTCAGCCCATACTGCATGTCCCAGAGGGATGGCCCACTTTCGCTTTCTGCAGGTTCTCCTTTGCTGACTCCCAAAGGATCCTCAGCAGCTCTCTCAGAATCATGCTGAACTCTAAAGCAGGATACAGTGAGTCTCACCCTACTATGCAATACCATGGACTAAAAAGTTACTGCCTGCCATCTTCATAATTTATTAGGAGTTGCTATAACACAGTTTAATTCTCGTAACCATGCAGATAGCTGTGGCCCATGCTCTACCAATGATAACAACCCACAGTTTGAAAACAAACCGTTTCGGTTGTTATGTTAAATGTAAATGTACATAGTGCCTTCTACTGAATCAAATAAGACCCCCTCATGTACATATTAGTCTATACCCCTAACTGCTTCTGCATTATTCATACACAGATTACTATGTGTACACAAGCATATTAAAAAAAATGATTGCATTTGTATACCTTTATATTTAAGTGTCTCTCAATGTGAATAATATAAAAACAGCTTGCACAGTGTGGGTTAGTAGATTATAATTTGAGGATTTCTCAAAAGGTAAGCAATTTATCTTGTGTTTTTATATAACAGCTGTTTCACTATCTACATGGCTTTACCAACTAGCTCGTACTGCCAGGCATCACTGATCGAATATCAGCTTTACTTATGCCTTGCTTTCTACAGCAATGGTTTGCAATAAGGAAAATATTAAAAGTGTGTGGCTCATTTAATCAGCAATTTTGCAAGTGTTTTACTTATGTCAACAAAGAACAAATTGTTTTTAGCGTCTGGTATCTAGAATGCAGTATGCAGCATAAATTATTCAAATCAAAGCAACATAAATCTTTGTATAGCAAAGGTGAAGCTGCAGAATTCATCGCCATGTGTTACAGCTTTGGATAGGACAATGACCTCTAATCAAAACTCCTCAATACAGTCCTTACACTTAAGATGCCAACTTGCCACTAAGGACCTGATTATCTAGAAATTTATGGGAACCTGCAATAACTGGTATTTGCCTCCTGATAATGTTTTCTGACACATATCAGGAGATTCAGCTGATCTGTGTTAGAGATTATTGTACAGAATCTGCAGTTTATACAGGCAATGAGTAGACAGAAGGTCCATTTGAGACCTTTAGCTATAGAGAAGCACATAAGGAAAACTGTTTCCATAGAAACATGCCCCACAGCTGTAGTTAGTATAGGAAAAATAGTTTTATGATTATTTCAATGAAGTTCTACCTTTTGTTTTCAATGCAAGGTGTATACAATAGGTTGTTTCATAGTGTGATCTCAGTGAAGCTGAGGTCTTACGTGTGAAATTCACCCCAAAGTGAAGGACCCTACCTTCCTCTTATGTGTTCCTAAGAGTTTTATCACATTGTGTGCACAGTGCCCACAGCAGAATGATTTTTACATAAAACAGTATTGCTTTTCAGTATTTATTCTCTGTACAATAGTTGTTTACTTTTACAAATTCTACATAAGTGTCTCAGAAATTCTAGATAGAAAGCAAAGGACCAGATAAGCTCCCAACAAACCCAGGGGAAGGATGTCCAGTGATTCCAGGAGTAGATGAGTCAGGCCAAAGGACAGCTATAGGAAAACAGAGGGTGGGCATGAATAATTTGCTAACAGTTTGGCAACATCTTCTTTCCATTCAGGTCATTTCCAATTCAGATGGAAAATTTCTAACCAGTTCCCTGGAAATGACAAAGTTGGTGCATCTCCAAACTAGTTAATCCAAGGCATTTTCAGGAAAGCTTTTGGTCCTGCTCCTTTGCGTGGCAGCAAAGGCACAAGGCAGAATCAGTCTCGTGGTGGTAAGAAGACAGATCTGCACATCCAGTTGAGATTTTTCTCCCTCTCATTTCAAAAGTGTTAACAAGGCTGCAAATTTCCCCTTCCTGCCTGGCAAAAGCATGGGCTTCAGTAGCTGCTTCCATGTACATATGTAATGAACAATGTAATACGACACTTGTATTTTTTCCTAATGAGTTTGAAATTAGTACAGTCGAATTGCACCGAGTCACACTACAGGCTTGGAAGTGCATGACTAGGAGCTGGATTTTGCGCATGAGTAAGTGAACAGGCCCAATAAACAGGGCTTCAACATCAAATGTGTTGAGATACATTGCCATGTCAGCTGTGGCACAGGTTTTGTATGTTTATGATAAGAATGGTTATTTCGTTTCCTCTGTCATTTTCAAAAAGGACTGAAATCACATCCTCCTAGGCAAATTTTGCTTGTGGACTTCATACCCGTGCAAAATCAATGCAAGTTGGATGTATATCTGTTTCAGTGCCTTTGAAAAGCACATTTTCCAGAAACCACGTTTTCTCCAGTGAAGGAAAACAAATCCAGAGAAAAGTTCTTTAGAGAGTAACAAGCAGTAGCTTACAGGGAAGGAGTAAAGGTTCTTAAGTTAGATATGATCCCACATACTGCTTAACAGAGCTGTGCTTTAAGGTTCCATCTGCCTGCCAGTGGTCTCTGTATGATGCTGAGTTTTAAAGTTACATGCTTAGGTTGGTGTTGAAAAGTCGCTGTTATCAGTATCCCTTAATTATTCAGGTCGGCTTCAGAAGTGATGTCCTACGATCCACTAACTCAATAAAAATTAGGTTCACAAAATCCAAGGCAACTGATGCAGAAACTGGTTTGGGTGGAACCTGTAGCATTGCTGCCATTTTAGGCAACTAATTCAAAATCTGTCTCCTTGAATTGTAAGAGGAGCCAAGCCGTGGGTTCACATTTGCTAGTTCTACAATATCCCACAATAACACTATAGAAAAAGAAAAAAAAAGGGTAACATTTTGTGCACTATTTTAACAACAACATGCTAAGATCTTAACAGTATGAGTTGGTTTGCCTATAGAGGATTTGGAAAAGTACTTCAATAAAAAATAACTTAATAATCCACAGTTCAGTAAGACACAACCAAATAATTCACATATACCGGACAAATAAACACTCCCACATGCCTCCAAAGGACCTCCAAGGAAAAGTTTCTTTCCAAATCAGAGATCACTAGCTTAGTAATTTTCTTTTCAAGTTTGCAATGTGACCCATCCTGGCTTCCCAACAACTACAGCAAGGCTTCAAGAAGATTTTCCTCATAGCGTTTAATTTGTTAATGGGATTTGCACGCGCCCTTCCAAAGAAGTATCAAGAAAGTTGGCCTCATTGTTCATGATGGCCAGACAAGGGAAGAATAATTGTGTCATACAAAATCTATCCATGTTCTCCCCACAGAGACATAATTACACGTTCAAAACTTAGAGAGGTGGAAGAGCCAGCTTGGATTCAACCTAAGGCTGAAGGATTAATCTTTATGTCAGTTCTAATGGTACAAAAGATCTGAGCGCAATTTCCTCTTCTGCCTTGTGGTATACCAGATTGCAGAAGATTGCATGTATTATTTTAAGGTTCTCCAGAGAAAATTTTCCCAGCCTTTCCTACAAGGACTTTCAACTGCAGTACAGCATTTAAGGGGAAGGGCACTGGAAGAAAAAGAAAGAGTATTTAAGGAATATAGGAAGCAAGTTTCAGAGAAGGCAGAGATGATAAAATGGGGATCAAGTTCACGATGGTATCTGAAGATGACAGAGGAAATCTTAACCTGATGAAAGGAAAAGGCAAAATTCCCGCTGACTCAGGGGAGCCCAGAGTTTACTCCAGTAGTGAAAACTGTCAATAAAAAGCAGGAGTTGGAGATACATCAGCAAGATGCATTGCCACGTTTTTGTACAAACTTGAGTGCCATGAGCCAATACCGGTAGTTGTGCAAAAGAAGAGAGCTGCAGTGGAAGGGGTCGATACAAACAACTCTTGCTGCTGGCAGAATCACCAATGACAAAATTTCGACAAAAGGTGGAACAGAAACAGCTTTGATTTGAGGGACTCTGGGTGTAAGTAGTATATAAGCTTGTCCTCACCGTAAGGTAGCATTGCAAAGGGACCCAGCCTGATCAGCCACCAATCTGGGCATGGCTGAAACGTGTTCCACGCAGAGAAGCCAGATCTGCAGCCACAGCTGCTCCAGCCCAAATAGTTCCTCCGTCACAACAAAGATATCTTTGGCTGCTCGTTTGGGGGGGGTTTCATGGAGGGGGGCTTTGCCTCCTTTGTTTTCAGGATAAGTATGAAATTACTTCCTCCCCCATCATATTTTATAAAGGAAAAAGAAAAGAAGAGGCCCTGTAAATTGGATCAAAAAGCAACGAGTGTTTCTAAAGTTTCTGAAATCAGTTCAAACACTTAGGCAAAGCTAACATAGCTAGAGGCTTCTCAGAAAGCCACAGCAAAAAGGGACTTTACCCCCCTCAGGCACATGTGACAGTCCCCCACCATGGGGAGAGATGGGAAACGGCCAACAAATTTTGTGGTTCTTTCACCAAGCCTTCTCCTTGCTTTCTATTTTGACTGTATTGCAGGGGTCCATTTTAATGTGCTGGTTTTATTGTTTTGTTTTGGTTTTTTATTTGCAGCACTATCCTGTGTCTGACTAGAGAGGAGGGAGAGACTCGAGAAAGGCAAACCCATTTTGCATCAATAACAAAACATCGCATTTCTAAGGGAAGGAAAACTGCTTTATGAAAACAAAGCTGTGCTTGTTTGTCTGTTAGTTCGTACAGAACGGTTATCAAGCCAAAGAAGTCCTGGTGATCGTGCTTTGCCAGCACAGACAGAACTAAGGATTATTAAAAATAATATAAACTGACAACATATGTTACCAGTATTAAAATTGATGCACATTCCTGAGTAGCATAGGGGAAGTTAGGAGCTGGATTTTATCTGTAACAAAGTCAGAAAATAAAAGAAAACTATTTTAGTCTTATTACCTCTAACAGGGAGGTATTTCTTTCTATCTGCTTGGGGAGAAGAGGTTTGGACAAAATTCAGTTAATCTTCCCCCACCCCCTCCAAAGTAGATCTGGCTTGACACAGGTACTTCTGCAAGTATTTTCCCCACAAAAAGGTTATGAACCAGAGCCGGGAACAACTAGATGACTGTCAAAGTAACAGGGTCAGACCCACCATCGTCACACCCAGAAACATTTCATAAGACATTTTAATATCAGGTATTAAAAGCTTTTCATGGTGGTGGTACATGGACATTGCAAGCAGAAATTAGGGTGCTTTTGCCCAGTCGTGAGACAATCAATTGCACAAAAAGCCACCGCTCCTTCAGAAAGCTCTCCCACCTAGCCTTTGACTTCCGTACCACCAAAAGCTGTTTGAAGCAGTCTACTGAGGTCTTTCCTCAGGTTGCCCCTTAACCAGCACTCACCTGGTCTTTTCCATGGTCTGGAATCTTCAAATGAGCCTGGGAATCTTCAAATGAGCCTTACAGTTCCTGCAAAGCAAAGAGGCTTGTTTGTAATGCTCTCACATTATGCTGGGATGGCGCTCTGTCAACACATGCAGCGTTATGGACTGGAAAATCCAAATACAGTTTGCAAAGCCATTGGAGGTTTTCCACAGAGTACTTGCAAGGGCCTCTCCTAATTGAATTTGCCAAAATTCACATGAACTCAGATTTAATCCAATCAGTTCTACATCACATGTCTTTCAACATTGACAAAATATTTTTTTCTAATTGTGACTCTCTTATGGAACCAAATGAATCAGAAAGGGACTTAAATGAAAACCAGTCCAGATTGTTCTACACTTTAACCTTACATCTGTGCTTAATTAGGATGTTCAATTTCCCTAAACTCCAGTCATAAAATGGAAGTAATCTGTGGCCTGTTTGTCAGTCATTATAGGGCAGCAGACCTGCAAATCAAGGCAAGCTCAAACACACAGGATCCTGTTAAACATGGCCATTGAAGGAAACATGGGAGATGTTATTGTGCAGCAGGCTGGAAGGGAATCGGGAGAAAAGTTTGCCGAGAAAGACGTGTGTGAATGACCTGTGTGCTGAGAATGTGGCTAAGCCTTGAAAGAAGGGAGCAAATGAATGTGGAAAACATGTGTGATTATTTAAGGCTCCCCCATTCTGACCACATGGGGCTCTTATGAAGGGCCTGATATAACTGGTGCTGGACAATATCTTCAGCCACGGAAAAGGCAGCAGCCTCCTCTTCACATCAAAACTGCTCCCTTAGGAATGCTAGCACCTTTGGCTGATTTAACCTTTTAGGGTGTCTTTTCAAGACGTTACAAGGTCCTCAGTGGCCACATCACTCCCCTAGCCCCGCTCCCTGGTCCTGGTCTTGTGCACCATGTCGGTCACCCATCCTTCCCTCCCGGTGCAGTCGTGTGAGGGGCTGTGCTGTAGAGCCGAGCAAGAAAAACTCCCAACAACCCCAGATCCCCCTTTCCAAAGGCTTTTCTAAGGGCCTGGATCATTTATTTCCCTGGCTCAGTTTTGCAGCCCAACCCCACACACTGCGGCACCAGCTGAAGCTGCAGCAACAGAGGGCTGGCACCTCACCAAAGGGTTTTGGCACTGGCAGTGCTGCTGCATGGAGCGACACCATGGAACACCTTGTCTCCTTGTAGCCAGCAAAAGTAGCTGCAAGTAACCCACATCCTTAAAAGTGTGAGGAAGGCTTGTCGTCTAGAGTTGTTAAATATGCTCTATTTGGGGCCACGGCAAATCACTGGAGGAACGATAAAACCCTACCTCACACACCAAGGTCTGTCATCATTCATTTCAAACATGCACTTCAGAGTGTTGCGGTTATGTTGTTTTTTGACATCTTGAGATCTGCATGAGCAATCCCTGTGGACGTGCTGTAAATCCACATCTACAGGAGTAAGTTTTCATTGCATCAGTGTTATTAAATATATATATACACTTATATATATATTATTTGGTGATGCTGAATGAACAATTGGCCTTTAACTCCTCCTAGACTATTAGGTCGTACTATAGGTCAGTGAAAAAGTAATTTTCCCTAGATTTGTAATAAGGTCTGGGATTTGACCTCTGACCCCAATGTCACAAGGTATTCATTATCTCCACACAGATGATATACAGGCAAAGAAACATACATTTTTTATAGAACTGGAAGAATTATATTTGATGGATACATTTTATTAGATGGATTTTATTACCTGGATAAACTCAATTAGCAGATGTCATTAATTTTGAAAATGTAACTTATTTACGTTGAGGTTTTTTTTTCCTGTGGCCATTAGCATTCAAAACATATGAGCCTAAGCTCAGGGCACAGTTGAATTTTTTGTTGTTGTTCAGTGGCCAAACAAACAAACAAGGCAAAAAAAAATCTAATCAGAACAAAAAGCTTATTTTGCATGAGTGCGGAATGCTTCATTTAACCTGTAATTAAAACTTTTTTCCCCGATTCTTAAGCTGTTTTTTTTCTTTCATTCTTAAAAAATATTAGCTAGCATTCAAAACATGATTTCCCAATAGGAAGCTAAAATGTTTTGCTTCCAAAGGAACAGAAACTAGCACTTTATCTCTGTGGGGTGGGGAGGTTGTTTGCTTTGTCTTAATCTAGTAAATATCTTCTATCTCCTGTCTCTGGACTTAGGAAAAAAATTCACCAGTCCATGAAAACATTCCACTTGCCCTGAGTACCTGTATTTGCAGGAAAGTATTAGTGACGTGTAGCAAGCAGAATATAGAGGACTAAAGGCATAAACGAAAAGTATTTGCATAAAATATACCGGTTTCAAAACATACAGGTTGCAGGAGTTTTTGCGAGGTAAAGGACAAGGCTGTGAACCACACGTCTATGCAGTATTGTCCCTCAGCTGATTCCCAGGTGCATTTCTGCCACGGCCACGAAAATCCACCCACTGTATGGCAGATGCCTCTGTCCCTGGCAAAAAAAGAGTAGCAAGGGACTATTAGCCGACCAGGTTAATTTCCTGATATTAGGCTTCTTAAAGATGGATGTCCAGACAAAACTACTCTTTTGGTAGCCAAGGAAGAAAGATAAAGCTCCACCTGAGATGGAGCCACCCCACCCCTCAGGGCAGAAGCCAGTGGCTGGTGGGGAGGGTGACACCTGCAGGGTCCCTGCTGCTGTCCCTGCTGCAGCAGGAGCCCAGGCAATGTACCCAGACCAGACATCTCACATGTAGTTGATACAAATTAGGTGAGGGGAACCCCATCCACCTGCATCCTGGGAAATATTAGCAATGACCATGTTAGCCCGAAGCTAAATACTGAGGATGAAGCTCCCTCAAGCTTGCTTCTCCCTGTTCCTGCAGCCCAGAGCTGCCATGAGCAGTGGAGTGGGGAGCCCACCTCGCTGTTCACAGAGAAGGCTCCCAGGGACATACAAGCTCTGACTAATGACATGGACAATGGTATTCTTCCTGTCTCCCAATGCAGAGCACCTCCTCTGAGGACTTCTCCAAATAACTGTATTTTAGAACAGCCGTAAGGTTCTACCAGCCACTGGCTTGGCTCAGGACTGGAGGTGGGGTGGCAATGAAGCATGAATAACCAGCCCACTGCTGCTGAGGATCCAGCCACTGGAGCTAGCTCCACTGTTATTGTTAACATCGTGAAACAACTTATATTTTGAGACTGAACTATTTGTATGTCTGTCCAATGAATTCTTGTTAAAAGACTAAATCTGCTAGGGGATAAAAATTCATTACAAGTGAGAAGCAATTTACAGTAGAGAATTGACCTATAAAACCAGCACATTTCCATTGCACTAATCCAAAACATATTTCAGAAAATAGGTCTGCACTCTGAAATAGGTCTTGTTAAAACAACCGACCTGTTAAAATTACAGGCTTACTGTGGCAAGCCTTTATATTTTAACAGGATTTTCACGTGTTGGACCATAGTCCTAGGACATTTTCTAAGAAAGTGACCTCACTCCTCAAAAAGGCAGTGGGAGATTTAAAAGCAAGGCACATCCCTGGGAATTCAAAGTGAGCAGCTTACAAGGCTCCCGGCCTCTCGGACTTCTTCCCCTCCCGCTCCTTTCTGCATTGCCTCTCATACTGTCCCTTACACCTGGAATGCTTTGGCCTCTTCCTACCTGCCAATTTTTTTCCCTTCTCCGTTTCAAATTCCTCCATAACTCACTAACTCACTTCCTGACTTCTTGGACCTGGGGCCCCTGTTCTCCCATGGAGAAGCTCCCTCACTTGACGGAGAAAACCAGACGGCCAGTCTGGATGCCCTGCAGTTGTTCTGCGAAGCCCAGGAGATGTGCACAGATGCACGGTGACTGTGCAGATGATTCCCTGCAGTCAGAACAGGAGCATCTCGCATTTTCCTGGAGCGTAACTCTTGTTTTTTCAGGACTGGCCCACAGTACTTGAGCTGAGATCCTCCAGTGCTTGCATAGGAGAAGTCAGAGGCTCAGAGAGGGGAAAAGCAGCATCCAACTTTTCAGGAAGGCCAACTTCAATTCCTGAGAGATCCAGGTCCTGCTCTGGAGTCCACTGAACTCTGTTTAAGGAATTCAGTGGGGTTTTGGTTGCCTGTGGCTGTAAGGTTAGTTCTCGGCAGAGAAATAATGAGGTGCTGTTGTGTAAAAGAGTTCTGCTCCTGATGAAACATTTCAATGGAAAATAGATCTCCATGAGCAGAAGAGGTTCACATTGATCACTGGGAAGGCCCTGTGTGCTTGTGCTTTTTCTACTGGTATAGGTATGTAACTTGAACTTAAGTCCACTCCTACTATTAACTGTGTTGAGAGAATGAGAACTGTGGTAAAAACAAAACCAACAAATCTTTATCTTTTTCCCTCTTCTTATCTTCATACTTCCAGATGTTGCAGTTCTGACTACATAAGACTTTTTAAAAATTGTAAACGTGAGCAATTTTACAATAAACCAATTCATGAATGTGACAGATTACTTCATAGCAACCTATTTTATTAGCATACAGATAGTGGCACGAGGGTCAGACTCAGTAAAGAGACAAAGAAGGTCCCTACCTCAGCCATGTCTTTGTCCACTGTCATTTAAGCCACCCTTCCCATTCAGCAATGGGCCCACACTTTCCTTGTTCAACCTTTTACTATCAATGTAGCCATAGAAACCCTTCATATTACCCCTGATGTTACCTGAAAGCGTTACCTCTAGGCAGACACCATCCCTAAATGCCCCATTGATATTTCTAAAGTCCTCTTTCGTAGCACATCCGTGCTTCCACCTCCTGTATGACTCCTTTTTACATCAGAGCTCCACCACGAGCTCTCTGCTTACCCAAAACATTCTCCTGATACTTCTGCTTGTCTTCGTGAGTGCCACACTGCTCTTGTGCTTGGACCATGCTGTCCTTGAAGGCCTGCCAGCTTACCTGAGCTCCTTTGCCCATTCAGCACTGTCTCCCTCGGGATCCCACCTACCAGTTTCCTAAATACGCTGAAATTTGCTTCCCTAGAATTCAGGGTCTGCCTTCTGCTAGTCTCCTTCTTCTCTTCTCCTAGGATCTCATACCCCACCATTTCATGGTGACTACAGCCAAGGCTGTTGCTGATTCCGACGTTCCCAACCTATTCTTCCTTGACAGTGAACAGCAGATGCAGCTATGGGTCACCCCATATGCTTGGCCCACCCCATATCTGTTTCAAGATTATGCCCTCCTGAAGCCTCCTAGATTGATGGTGTCCTGTCACACTGCCCTTCCAGCAGGTGTCAGGGAGGTTAAACTCCTCCATGAGAACTAGGGTCTGTGCTTCAGAGGCTTCCTCCGGTGCTTCAAAGAAGGCTCCATCCACTCACTTACCCTGATGGGATGTGTGCAATACCCTACCATCATGATATCCCCCTCACGGGCCTTTCCACGGACCCACAGCCTCTCCACCAGCCCATCATCCATCCCACTGAAGAGCTCCTTGTACCTTGGCTGCTCCTTCTACAGAGATAGCAAGGCCCTTGCTCCCCCATCTCTCCTGATGGTGTCTCCTGGAGTGCTGGTACTTGTCCACCACAGCTAGCCCAGATGCATGAGCTGGCCCACCACTTCCCAGTTATTCCAATGACATAGTAGCTAAGTAGAAAAAAACTCCTAGTTTTCAGTGTTGTTACAGCATCTCAACATCTGCTCATTTTTATGTCTGCCCCTGCAGGAAGGGGCTCAGGAAGCAGAAAAACCTGTGTCTTTTGGGTACAACAGGAGGACCCAGCAAAAGCCACATCTTTTGTGGCAAACAGCTGCGCTTGCAGAAACTGTAGACACTGCTGAGCAAAGGCAACCGCAAGGCTAGTTCCTGGGACAGGGGGACTCTGCTGGGGTTTGGCCGTGGCTGTGCCAAGACACACCTGGTCCCTTGCATCTCCCCTCCTTGCTCCCTTGTGGCCTTCCTCCTGTAGAGGGGGATAAAGATGGCAGTGGGTGTGGAAAGCCAGAGAGGTGAGGGAATCTCCAGAGGCAGCCGGAGAGGATCTTTGCTGCTTGATGAGGGCCTGGGGCTGAATAATCCAAAGCTGAGAAGGCTGCTTGAGTCAGCAGAGACCTCGTGGAGAAGCACAGGCCCCGCTATCAAGCCACCATCTCCTCCACGATCCAAAGTGCATGGTACGCCTGTCTATCGAAAAGCTCTGAATTCCTCATCCCTTCAAATGGCTAACAAATGTGTTTGATTATGTGGGAAAGCAGATTTTCATATGTTGACAAAGCCTTGTAAATCAGGAGAGCGTGGCTCTATCTACAGACATACAAAATATACAAGGAGAAATTTCAACACCTCGTTAGAAAAATAAATTAATGTCCTTTCTGAGATTGTGGCACAGGCAAAACATGTCCTCATATGGTATAAACACTTGGTGAGATGAGCTTCATAGCTTTACCATGATTTCACCACTCGAGACTGAAGTGACCGTCCCAAACTGATACAAATCAACACTTTATGCTACTCTAGGACGTGTTCTGCCTCCCCCTTCTTTTTGTGGTGATCTCCATCAGCCATCAGATCATATAATTTAATATAACACAAAATCTAGACCTCTTGACACAGATTCCCTCCTGAACCCAAGGAAGGACATCTCTAATCTATACCAGATGGCTTTAGACTGCAAGAAACCCTGTGCCAGCTGAGGGCTAGCCAAGTACAGGTGTGCCCCACCCTGTCCCAAAATGCCTTTTCCTATTCTTCTTTCCACCCAAGGCAAAGCAGATGTGGGAGGGAGCTGGCAGCAATGCTCTGCACCAGCTGAGGATTATGCCAAGCCCCAGTTAATGGACCCAGGGGTCACATCCAAGACGCTCTGTACAGAGGTGAAAGTAAAAAAAATCTGCTCTTTTACTTTAAGTAAGGGTCACAAATCAAGGGGAAAAAGAAAATAGCAAGCTTTAGAATTAAATACATGAAAATGTTTAATATATTGCCAGAATGTCCATGAAAATGAAGAAGTGGATTCCAAAGAATGTAGAGAAAACGATCCCTTTGAGTCAAGCATTAATAAAAGTCTGCAGTGATACAGAGATGATCTCATGCTCATGGTTATTTCCCATTTGCAATTATTTTCTTGGTATATTTTTTCTTTTTTTTTACTCGCAGATGTTGTAAAGGTAATTACACAATCACTTGTGTATTGGAGAAAAAAAAAAGAAAGAAAGAAAGAATAAAGAATACTGGATACATATGAGTCACTACAGCACAGAATGAAGGAAAATGGTCTTTGGAAAAAGCCAGTTCATACATAGTACTAGAGCTGAAATCCTTCAGTATTCTTTGGCCAGATGCTGCTTTTGCAAGGGACAAATTTTCAGATCAGGCTGAAAATTGCTGGGACCCTCCTCTGTACACAAGCTGCAAGAACAGCACATCCCCAGCTAGAAAGTAATGCTTGCCAGTGAAGGGTGGTATAAGTACAAACACATCTAGAGCTAAGTCTTTTGCAGATCAGCATGTCATAAAACTTCTGTTCAGTGTGCTCTGTTGTCCCACATGGAAGGCAAAATGTAAGGAGCCATGTTCTTTAAAGCCTATTGTTTTGGTAAACACAAACCCTTAAGTACCGTTGGTGTTCATGTAACCTATCTCTCCAGTGCATAGCTGTGCCATCAGCCTGGTGCTGGTGATATACTGAGTGACTTAGTGTGACTGCAAATCTGCAGGATTTGCCAACGTAAATATGGACATTCAGGTTCACGGGAATGTTTGGAAAGTGCAGACGTTCCTCCTCTTTTTAAAAATGTGATCCATTCAAAGTTTTTTCAAAGTACTTAGAGCTGACTTCAAAACACGAATCGAGCTGCTCAGCCACCTCTTCAGAAAACATTCAAAAATATTCTGCTCCCCTTCCTCATTGGAAAGAGTATGCTGGTGGGCAGAGACTAAAGAGATCAGACACCAACTTATTTATTTTAAAGAAAACACTGTGCCTGTTGAAAGGTAATCAGTCATCTTGGTTTGGGCTACACTGCACACAGATTTTTGACTGTAGCACATGACCAAGTCTCTTCCACAAAGACCTCAACCACGCAAGTCTCTAAATATACATCAGAGCAGAGAGGGAACAATTTCCATGCTAGAATGTGGTGTCACCTGCCATTGATGGTAAAGATTCTTGGATGCAAACACCAAAAGAGAGGGCAGACTTAACTTCAAGCAAATCCTGAAGACAGATAACGTGGATCTGACAGTAGCACCTGGTCTTTGGTGACAGCATTAAAATTAGGAGATACTTGGTCTAATAACCACTGGTGAAAGCCAAGAGATTTCTAGGAAATATCAATGCACATACTCGGAGAACTGGAGGCATGGAGCTTCTCTTGTAATTCCATTTCTCAACAACCGTTTTACTCCTTTTTCCTGACTTCCTTCTGGAGGCTATCAGGTCATCTTTGGGCACAGAGGACGACAGTTCACTACCTCTGACTATTTAAAGTTAACTCTTTGACTATGCCACACGGGCTTGGGGGATTACTTTGTAAAACAGATTTTTAAAAATACTTCCTACTAGATTTGTCAGGTGATGAGACATTTTATTAACTTTGTTGCTATGAATTTTTATCAGGCCAATGTGGAATATTAATTCCTAAGAGGTTTGAGCTAATAAAATTGTAAAATGAAAAGCTGTAACAAGTGCTCATCTCTTGATAGCTATGTTTTTAAAATGGAACCTCATCCTGTGACTAATCCTGACTTTTCTTGCTTTTGGAAATACTTACGTTTGCTTTTGTTGCACTGTGTTTTTTTAAACCCTGACACCTGGAATCCTGCGAATATGTAGGAAACCAAATTTCATCACAAAACCAAAATGAAATCCTTCAAGTGTTGTACAAAGAAACTTATACACCTATGATTGATGTAGATTTCCTAAACTGACTAATTTCAGAACTAAGAGGGGTTGTTGTGATTGTCTCACTGCTTTCCAATACAATCGAGGGCCTAGAACTTCCCTATACTAATTCATGCTTCAAGATTAAAAGCTGCGCTTGCAGCAGAGCAGCTCTTTTAAAAAAGTGTTTCATTTTGCTTGAAAAATCTCCATTAATGGAGAATCCAGCACAATCCTGTGTAAATCATTCCAAATGATTAATTATCCTTGCTGTTAAGAATATGCACCTTCTTTTTTGGTCTGAATTTGCCTCATTTCAGTATCCAGCCATTGGTCTTATTAGTCACTGTACCTTTGTCTGACGGACTGAAAAGCCCTGTATTACCTAAATCTTTTCCTTGTGGAGGTACTTATTGGCTATGATCAAGTCACCATTAACCTTCTCTCTTGGAAGTTACTTAAATCTTTTCCTATTAGTTATCCTTTATTTATTCTGAGAGCTCCTCTCTGAACCCACAGCATTTTCTTTTTACATCCTTCTTGAATTTAGGCACTGGATGTGGACACAGGACCCCAGCAAGCACAGTACCAGTACTAAGAACAGTGGAAATAGTTGCACTCTCTATTCCTCTTGTTTATACCAGCAGGAACTATTTTAACCCTTCTGGCTGCAGTGCTGTGCTGGGAGCTTGTGCTTAGGTGATTTTCATCCTGACCACAAATACCATTTCAAAATTTTCTTCTTCCCCAAGCAGAGCTCCTCTGGAAGTGCCACCTGCACGTGTTGTTCCCAGATGGGTCATTTCACATTCAGCCATCCCAAAACACTTATTTGGCCAGGTCCAGTATTTTCTCTTTGTATCAGTGACTATCCCCAAATTACTGTCTCAGCTGTGAGGAACTCCATCTTTGATCCTTAAATTATTGCTAAAAATGGAAAACAACGAGAAAACCAAAACACAAGGAATGCATTTTCTTGATGAAAGTTTCCTGTCTACAGTCAGACTTGGACACACTATTGAATATAGTTTCAGTCTATATAATGTGGGACATTGATTTTACAACATTCTGCTTTGTTATTCAAGATGTGTGGTCCCATATGCAATAATGTTGTAATTTTATTACATTGCAAATACTATTACTCCTATGAACCAAAGTTGTAATCACATTAAAATTTATACTGAGCTAGTCTGACAAGATTCTTCTAGAAATAATTATTTATTATATTTCCTTCCTTTAAATCATTATTAATCTGCTCCTATATCTGCTATTTGGCTACTCTGTCAGGGGATGCTCTCAGCTGATTTTGGTTACTTGAGGTGTCTCTTCTGTTTTTCCTAAATATGGGTACATCTGCTTTTTTTTTCTGAAGTCTTTCTGTTTCCCGGAATTTACTGAAACTCAGCATTAATGATCCAACATGTTTCTCAGCTCACAGCCTGAAACTCTTGGACATGATGGTTTGAAAAGGTCCTATTTTAGTATCTGTTATTTAACACCATCTTTAGTCACTGTGGAAGTGGGACATATTTCATCATTATTGCATGACTTAAATACACTATCTGTTTTCTCCTACTCTCTTCCTCCAGTCAGGGTATAGAAAGGTTTATTGAATATTTCAGCCTCTTATTGACAGTTCTGCCATGTCTAACTACTTAGTGAAACAACATTTTCACTGAGATTCCTTTTGCTCTTTAAATACTCAAAAACTCCTTCCACTGCCTAACATTCTGCTGGCTATAGCTTTCCCTTTGCATCCTTTTTTCTTCCCTTATTGATTTTCTTGATTTCATAATTTATCCTTGCTGCTATCCACTTTTCTTTTTTCCATATACTGGTTTTTAATTGTTATACATGCTTTGTCTTCCCATATGCACCTGGTTGTTTTTAAGCCTTCTTTCTTGACTTCACATTTTTAGCTCTTGGATAATTTATAAAACATTTTAAATTAGTTCAACCTTTCATATTTTACCATTTCAGTTCTTCCAGGCTATCTCATACCTTAATCATTCCAGTTTTGTAAAACTGGACTCTTATAAACTCTAAGTAAATATATTACAGACGTGAATTTTATGTGGTTTGCATAAACAGATATATTCAATCTGAGCCTAAACAATCACTGACTTCTAGTTCTCAGCTCAGCTTCTATCTGTCTGTCAAGATGAGGTCCAATTCAGAATTGTCCTGTGTTGGTTGCCATCCTTTCTGAGCTAGAAGGCTGTCATCTATAATTTTGCAAAATTCCAAGGGTATTTTAATACTTGGCAGCACGAAACTTCCAACACATGTCATTTGGACTGAAATCCTCCATGATAGCACAGTTTTTCTTTTTTCTACACCAGATAGATGGGTGTTTAAGCAGCCAGTCATTCTGTTCTCTAGTGTGATTTGGTCGTAGCAATAGGTACCAGTAACCCCTCATCTTCTGCTCTCTGTTTTGGAACAGCAGCCCATAAGAATTTAAGAGCACTTGGCAGTGATTCAGAGACAGCTGATGCCATCTGCAATGTAGACTGCCATTCTCTGTCCTTTTATACTAACTCGATCAGTCTTCGACAAAAAAAAATTTGTACCACTGATTTTAGCATTCCAGTCATGCCAATTTTCTTTATGGTGTCTTACAATACGAGGTGGAGTGTGTGTGCACTAGTCAGTGAGTAAGTCCTATTCCTTTTGCTTATTAGAGGGCTCCTTGCAATCCTTGAAGGCAATTAGAGACTTTTCTTCAGGTCTTCGGCACCTTGATTATTTTTGTTTGGGGTATCTTGATTTTTCTGCTTTCTCTTTCCTTTGCCACCATGTCCTTTTGTTGTTGTTTAGTTTAATACCTTTCAGACCAGTCTAAGTAGCCTGTGTCTCAGAAAACTAGTTTCCATCTGCTATGATTACTTTTTCTGAGACTAGTTAACCTGCCTTTCCTCCCCTCTCCACAAGAGAGGCAAAAATTCCCCTGAACCAAAACACTCTACCACTTGCCTCACCAGCAGCTTCTTTCTGAACACCACTTGGGTGCATCTTCAGTCCATCCATGGTCTCTGGAGATGATGCCAACTGGTGGGACACCATGTAGCCCTGGATCACTAGTGCTAGCCATGGCACAGGCAGCAGGGTTGAGGGGGTAAGAACCTTCCCTGGCAGCATGTTCTCCTCCACTGACATCCATCCCATCTAGCCTCAATCCAACCTGTCTCTTTTTAAAACGAAGTTTTCTACCCTCTGATTTAATGAAAGTATAAGGATAAGACTCAATGCCCTGGCCACCAAGAACTACTGCCGTTTCAGGCTGCCTACATCACCTATTGTGCTGGACCAGGAAAATGAGGATTTGGGGGGTAACCAGGGCTTGGCTGATACAGCTGTGCACTGGGCTTCTGAAAGTCCTCAAAGAGCAGATAAGGGACATCAAGCTCATTTCTTCCCAAGCGCACTCCCTATCCGATTGCTCACCAAAGGGATGCACAGCTCCTCAGTGGGGGTCTCTGGGAACATCACACGCAGGGATGCTGCATTACTCTCTAGGATTTAGGCAGCCCAAGTCCTCCCTGAAATATGTACTGCAAGTTTAGACAAACACAGCTAGAAAATTGGCTCAACTCCCTTACTGTCCTCACAGAGTTGCAGAAGAGATTGATTCAGCAGAAAGACAGAAAGGTTTGTGTGTGTCCAGGCAGCTTTATGGCCCAGATTGTGCAGGATGAAAGGTTGAAATCCTGCTGGTTTTGCAGCCTGACAGATCACACTGGAGCGATGGCCGTTCTTTGGTAAGTTTGTATGGAACACAGCAAATCCAAGTGAGACCTTCCTTAGTGTGCAAGAAGTTTTCTTCCCTGTTTGTTCACCTACACAAGTCAGCCTGTACCCTAAGATCGTTATTCCACATTTTTTTTTCATTCTGCTATTTATCCATTTAGCATCATCCCACACCAGCTTCTATGCACTGCTCTGAGAATCTCTGGGCTTTGCTGGTTGTCATTGACTTGCCTGTCAAGCAGGGTTGAATCCTAGATTTTTTTTGCCCTCTCTGTTTTGTTATTTTTATTTTTTTTCCCATACATTGATTATATCAGTAGAGTGAAGGAAAGTATTACAGGGAGAGACAGTGTGGTAAGAGAGGCATTGGAAGGGAAGTCAGCATATATTTGTGCTGTCAGTTTTAATACATCATTTGTTGAATCTGTATATTTTATGTGGTCCAGAAATAGTTTATGCATATCTTGTCCATCCTCTGTTTTATCCTGCAATTGGGATGTTAGTGTTTCATGTTCTTTACTGGGTTTGGACTCCTTTCTTTGGTTCTTGGGATCAATACCAGTTTCCCAGTTTTGACAATTTCAGGGGGTCTGTGGAATGGCTAATTCTTTCTCCCAACAGGACTTTTTCTATAGGATTCAATGAGATGACCATAATAATGTTGTTTCACCTTTCCAATTGTGCTTAGTAATTTCTTTCCAGAAACTGCACAGCATAGCCAGCTCCAGAGCAGAGAAGGGGGGAATTTGCAGCCTAACGACTGACAAACCCTACTCCTCACACACACAGGCAGATAGATCCCTTTAGTCATTAAAAACTGCTGCTCTGTCTCTTTTTAAATAGGGAATGAGGACTGGGACAGGAGGAGGCTTCAGGAAGCGAAACCATGAAAGTGGTTCTTTCCCCAAATAATGTTAAATCCTCAGCAAAAATATATTGGGGAAAAAAAGAAAGACCTTTACCTCCTCCAACTGTTTGAAGAGTAACCATAGCTATTACTGGGACAAAAATAATCTGAGTGTAATTCATTAAGATGACTTGCTGACCTCTACTAGCAATAGCAAGTATTCTTGCGTGACCAGAGCCAACCCTCCCAGCTGTCAGAATCATGTCTTTTAAATCCGGCGTGCATCAACCCACGGCCATCGGGGCTTAGACCCCCTCACACAGAGACTGACAGCAATTCTGTAAGACCTGTGTGTTGTGTACACTTTCACCTGCCTTTTCTAAGGCAGTCTATTCAGGGTTTCAATGTAATCATTTTACAGATGGAGAAACTGAGGCAAGGTGAACCTATGGGATATCCTACACTTTACATGACAGAGCCAAAAATATAACTTTAATTTCCTAAGTTCCCTATAAAATGGTCAAATTGCACTCCTTAATATTAGTGTTATTCAAATACCAAAACGAGCTGTCAGCTCTGCACTAGGGCGATGGGATAGAGCTGCACAAGTTATCATAAGAGCAGCAGCCCGTACACCACTGTTAAACGTGTGCTTCTGTGCCCAGTCCAGGCAGCAGAAACACACTCCAGTCCCTGGATAATAAGGCAGGCATTAGGAAAACAAATGGTGGGGGGAACTTAGTTTGACCAGATAAACACAAGGATTTTTTTGAATTTTTTTGGAACTGACTGAAAAAAAAAAAAAGTTTATCCCTAAGGGGCTGAGTGTTTCAAACCCAGTAAAATGAAAGCAACAAGAAACTGCTGGGTGATGCAGCTCACAGAATTACCGTATGAGACTGAAATTCAGACAAGTTTCTTCTACTTTACTTACAGTGTCCCAGTGGAGAGCTATTGACTGGGGGAAGATGCCTGAACAGACATCATGTAAGAGACTGGTTTGCAAGCCCTCATTGGCAGAGAAAATATGCTTGTTCCTTTCAAGAATGGACTAAAAGAAGAAGACCAATGATTTTTTCTTTCCTTTGCATTTCAGACAAAAAAAATGGCATCAGTGAGGTGTTGCTACGCAGCTTCTGTTGCCTGAATCCTGCACAAGCACATGTGGGGGAAGCTGCCCACAGGATAGTTATCCTGGTGGCAGGGAAGAATTTCAGAAGCTGATTTTATTTTGTCTTCTTTTCTAGCTGGTAGGTCTTGAGAAGATTTCGCTCGTCGACTGAAGCGGAAAGGAGGAGAGAAGTGGGCAGCATTTGTACCTGCGAAGGAAAAGCAAGAGAAGAATAGATGTCAGCTGCAAAAATTGCAGACTACCTTTTGTCCTCGTTTGAAATACATGAGTAGCTGCTACACATTCAGGTAACCCAGAGGAGGAAACTGTGCAGGAGCTGAACAAACACAGTAGAAACCTATCTCCAGCAGAAGCTGGAGAATAAGAGTTGGAACCAAGGCTACTGGTTTCTAGTCCCTCCTCCCCTTTTGATGCACTGTCTGAGCCTGTAGAGGTTAATGCCAGAACCCCACAGACACCTAAGGGCTCACTTAACTGATTCAGTAATCTGGAATCTGGGAAAGCCCCACAGATCCATGTCTTTTCTGCTGTATTTAATAGGAGCACAAAGAAGCTCAGCGTGAGTGCTGTAGATGTTGCTCAGAGTTTAGAAAGAGCTATCAGTTATGGTAGATTTCCTCAGGAGAAAAAAAAAATAGTCCCAAATTGCCAATATGCCACTTTAAAATGAGGTAATTTTGAGGTTTTCTTGATTCGCACAATCCTTTGAAGCAACTCAGCAAGATGTGCATTATAAACAAAAAAAGAAACAATGTGGGAGGAAAGAAAAGATATTATCCATGTACACAATTTAAAGAAAAAAAAGAATAGAACACTGAAATGACCATCCATTATAGTTCACTGTTTGAAAATACACTTACAGTATAAATTCTCATTAAAAGAAAAAAAAAAAGGAAGGAGAAGTGGAATAATTGCCATTATGCATCTGAGAGAGTGTTTTTCCATTAGCTGCAATTAATACAGTAATGGTAAATGAAAATAATTTCCCATTTTGCGCTTATTGTGAGGAAACATTAAAGAGGAAAAAAAAAGGAGACATGAAATGAGAGAAAAACAAAGTATAACAATTAATATATTGATGATCTGGTATCATCTCTGACCTGATCGATCATCATGAGGTTTTGGTTTGATTTAATTAGCGTATGGTAATTTCATACAGAATCCCAGTGTGCCGATGAAAACTGGCAAGTGAAAACATTGACCTTCTGCTCACATATGCAATGTCTTCTTACAGTGCTAACAGCCTATATGCATCAATGCTAAAAGGCTGCCGTCTCACAGGAGAGCCCCTGTATCGGGGGCATATCATTACTGCCTAAAGCGAGATCAGAGTTTGGCTCCTCTTGGTGCATAGGAGCCTAGGGAGCGAAAGGGACGTCGGTTTTCGCCAGAATAATAATTGGTTGCTATGAGATTATGGAGTGCTGCCATAAACTGAAAATGAACAGACAAGTTTCTTTTTGTTTGTTTTATTAAATGCTATTATTGTTATTTATTATGTTCTCGGTCGTCAGTTTTCTCGGAGTCGCTAACAAAGTGCCACATAAATCCAGCCTGTCCCTTTCTGACCCTTATAACATCATCCAATTTTCCCATTCACCCTTAATTCCAGGTATCAGCTAATGTGAAAACATGCGTTTTATTAAATGGCAAGTTTTCTACTAAACACATTTCTTCTGCAGTAGGAAGCAACTGCATTAGAAACGAATATCTCAGCCAGACCTCCTGCATACTTCTCCCAATTCATAAGCAAAAAAATATGTTGTGGTCAAACCTACATTGTTCCATTTGCCAATTGTAAAATAATAATAATGTTTGATGGGCAAAAATCTCAGCTGTCGGGAGAGAAGATGGACGATTTTGCTTATTGAATGCTATTGACTTCATGGGGCAAACAAAACAACTTGCAAATAAAAGAAAGAGGAACCTATTTGTGTCCTAAGACTGTGTGACGTAGCTTTTTTTTTTCTGTTTGTATAATGTTGTGATTAAATATGGTGGGAGCCTAGGGAATGAATTTTTTATTTGAAGGTTAAGCCAATATTAGCAAAAAATAAAATAAAATTAATCAAATGGCCCAGAGCATCAGAGCCACAGTTGATTCCAAGAATGTTTGGTTACAAAATGAGCAATTGACTAATTGTGTAAATGCTGTTAATTAGCTGTGCAGAGCCCCTAACTGGGCTTTTCCCTGTAACTAATAAGAAATCAATTAGCTAATGAAGTGGCCATTAAATGCTATGCTAATCTTAGCTGGGATATTTTTAATGTTTCTTCTTCTTCTTTTTTTTTCTTCTTTATGATCCTTCCTAATTGCCATTGCCATACGGAGCTCACAGCTTTCAGCATGTCTAATGAAACATCATTATATCATAACTGGCATTCTTGGAAGAGTTAGTGGCAAACCTGCTTCCCAATTATTTTTAATTGCCAGACATACTCATAACTGGGCCTTTTACCAAGTAGTTCAGATCCCTGCACTGTCATGTAATATACCCAAAGATTGTGTTTTCTTTTCTTTGCATATGAAGCACGGCAGTAGTGTTGGCCGCAATGAGGGACGCGCGTAACACCCTAAACAAGGAACCGGAGCGGTTGCCTTTGCTCTTCCTTTGATTGGAGCCTGTGGAGACTCAGCATCGCCTTCCCACTGAGCAGTTAAAACTAGACAAATCTCGAGGAGGTTTTACATTTATTTGAAAACTTCCGGTGCCCGGTAAACATTATGCGCCATCCACCACTCCAAGCTAAAAAGGTGGCTGTAGCTTCTGGTTGCTTATGCCAAAACACTGATTTAGCAATTATTATTATTAGGATTAGCAGTTGCGGTGTGTGAACATCTTCAGTAATTCCCACAGATTTTGTCACTTTCTAAAGAGTTCATTATCACAATTTTTTTATGGCTATAGATTCCAATTTGGAAAAGGCATAAAATGTATCTTTTATTTACGTGGCACGGCTGCAAAATCAGCAACTCCTCTTTAACAGAGCCCATTGTAGGAGAATGGAAGCAAAACTGAAACCCAGTTTTCAAAATGCTACTGTAGGTACGAGTTTTTATTTACCAGCCCGGCATCTATCTGGTAATGGTATCATATTTAAACCCTGAATCTCAATGAACTTCTCTAAATCTACTCGCCCTGAAGTAGGTTATGTGTCAGGATTATACCAGCTCCTCCCCGCCCCCCACAATACAATAGTCCTCAGGACATCTGTGCACAAAATACGTGCTTTTTAAAAGAATGTTTTCAAAAGGGAGTCTTGCCTCCCTCTCTCCCTCCCCCCCCCCTCCTTTTTTTTTGGATAACATGCAAATTGAATTGGTTAATTCTGCACCCCAGTTTCAGGAAATCTGCCACCAGCAGCTGCCACTGTTTCAGATGTCAGGAGGATGCAGATACACTGTGACATTTTGTTCATTAAATAAACAAACCAGGTTCAGGCTAACAACATTAGGTAGAAAGCCCCATCAATTCTTGTACATTTAGTTCACATAATAGGAAGTGACAATTGTTCCTTAGCTTCATAAGCACTATATTGAAGAACAAAAGGAAAAAGCATACATAATGTGGCAACAGCAACAACAGTTGCCATAAAAATCCTGCAAGGTTGATTTAGATTAATGAGGCACATAACTTTTTGCCCAAGGCTACTTAAAATAAATATGGCTACAAACATGGCTACTAGGGGAGAGGGGGAAAAAAATCAAACACCAAACCACCAAACAGGCTTTTTTTTTTTTTCTCTTATGTATAGTTTTGGTCTTATTTATTTGTTTTGACTATCAGACAAGAAAACTACACCAACAGTAACCCTCTGTAGGTGAAGGAAAGAGATTTGCACAATGTCATAGTATAAAAAAAACCAAAAAGAAAATAAAAAAAAAAATCACATTTTTGTACATTTCAGTGACACTAGATTTTTCTGGAAAAATAATGTTAACTAGTAGGTTGACCTTAGGTTGAAATGATAGAGATATTAAATACTAAAATTAAAAGCCATATGTCTTTTCCATTGTGGCAAATCCATCTATCTAAAATATCAACATTTCTGGCTTTTGCATCAATCAAATGTATTCTGGCTTTTGCATCTAGGAAATATAAACATTTAATAGCCAAGACAACAAGTACAATTTGTCAGCTCTACATTGTATAACATAAAAGTCGCTAAAACTGGACATTCAGTAATGCAAAGCGAAAAAAAATTAAAAAGGATGATGCTGAAGAGGAAGAAGAGTGACCTATCTAAAAATCAGACCATCCTAAGGCTTGGATATCATAGATAAGGCTGTCAGTCAGACTTAGACTGAAAGGTACAGACAATAGAAAAAAATCCTCGCACATTAATATGTATAGCACCATGATGTGGCTTTTAATATTCCAACAGGACTTCAGCAACTCCATGGGAAAAAAAAAAAAAAGAAGCCAAACCTGAGACTGGCTCGTGCAAATCCTCGCTGAGGGTGGCAGCCCTGCCGGAGGATGTGCTATGTGGGCACAAGAAGGTCAGCCCTTCCCACCACCGCTGTTTTTCCAGGTCACTTCCCCTCACATGTCCACCCATCCCTGAGGTGGCTGCAGTGGAGGCCCAGCCAAGGCATGGGGTGAGTGCCCACAAGGAGGGGCCTCCCCATTGCAGGCAGTTGCTGCCAACCCAACCCAACCCAACCCAACCCAACCCAACAGCAACACCAACACCCACTCCCACTACCTCTGGGATTTTTCTGGGGGTCTTTGGTCCCCCCTACTTCCATGCTGTGAGCAAGCCCAGCGTCACTGGGCTCTTGTCCCCGTCCTTCATGTTTCCAAAACCCTGGAGCGCCTTTGGGGTGTCTCCAAAGACCCATCTACACCTGGGGAGCCAGTGGGGGAGATAAAGGTGTCATTCTTAGTGTCCACCTCCCACAGTACATGTGGGGTGTCCTGCCCCTCACAACCAGATTTGGTGCTGGCACCATGTTCAACTGGTGGGTGTGAAAATACATGTTCATCCAGACCTTCCCTAGAGCCTCCCTCTGTGCAGCAGCTGAAAACAGCAAGTTGTTCCAGGACAGGTTGGCATCGATTTGAATGCAGGGGGGTTTTGGCCCTTTGATTTCTTGCAAGTGTATTCCTGTGTAGTATCAGGGATCCCATACTCCTCCATGGTGTTAGGACATCTCCTCTCCACACTGGACACATCAAGCAGAAGGCCCACCCTTTCTGGAGAGCGGCGATACATTGTGCAAGACGAGCAGAGGAGACGTTTAAAGCAGATGTGGAGATGCCATGGTGCTCTGTGGGTTTGGAGGATTCTTGGTTGCCAGTAGAGCCCAAACCAAATGATGCTGAGAGCAAACAGTATGTTTTCAGTGTCAGCTTCCTAATGATCTCAGGGTGCCCATCAGGGGCCAAGCTGTGGTCTCTCCCAAGCCTGCAGGTGGAGGACAAGCAGATGCAGCAGCTCAGAAAAGGTGAACATAGCACTCGCAATCTTGCTCCTACTTTCTACCTCACCCATTTGCCTGAAAGCTCCTCTATAAAATTCTCACCTGCAGGTGTGGTGTGGTGAGAGTCACAGATGAGGGAGAATTTTGCCAGGAAATTGCAAGAGTGAGTTGGTGGGATCAGAGGTATAATAAACCCCCAGCTTGGACTACCTGCTGTTGGGAGTCCATGGAAGTTATTTCTGAGGGATCTCCATAGCCACACTGTAAACCAGCCCAAGTCCTAAGGGGATATGCATTTTTACTGCAGAATGCTGTGTATCCAAAAACTAAAAAGAAAGAAAGAAAAAAAAAAAAGCTAACATTTATTCATCAGATCATTCCCATTCACATCAACTTCAGCAGCAATGGAAGGGTCCGACTGTAACAGAAGTAAGCTGTTTCTTCATTTCTGTTATTTTTCTTCAGAATAAGATATCTGTGTTCTTAACTTTACATAGTCCCACTTCCTGGGATAATTTTTGAAAGATTCCCACCCCCAATCTTAGGATAATGGGGACTCTGCGGTGGACAAGGAATTTTTTTTTTACTTTCAAACGAGCCAATTAATGTCACTTGTGCTGCAGTTGCACCTGACAATAAACAATTTGTGTCAATATCATTCCCATTACAGTGACATGCCTATTTCCGTAAAAAATACGGAGAAAATTTTCATTTCCTTGATATGAACAACTTTTTAAGCGAAGAACTGTGATAGATGATGTTTTGCAAACTGAAATAAGTACTTTGAAATCTATGAAAAAAGTTAGACACAGTGACGCAAGAAATGGATCAAATTTAGAAGACCTCCCCATAGAAAAGTAACCGTTATTCTGAGTGGCATTTCCAACAAACAATAAAAGAACAATAAGTTTTGCAGATATTCTCTTGGGTAGATTCTTTAATTCCCTGGTATTTCAGTAGCAGGCAAATGGACTTTTTTCCCTCCTTTCTTCGCTTTCTCCTTCCCTCTCTCTTTTCCCCTTCCTCTTCCCTTTCCCCTTCCTCTTCCCTTTCCCCTTCCTCTTCCCTTTCCCCTTCCCATTTCCATTCCTTCCAGCATCTTGGCTTTGCCCAACTCAAGTCATACACCCAGCCCTCTTTCATTTTTTCTTAAACCAAACATAAGAATTTGCAAGCCTTCATGAGCTTTTACTTTTTAAATTTAGTCTTTTAAAATTCTCATTGGGGATCAGTATTGTAGGGACAAGGAATAGTTTTAAAACCTGCCTGCTTGGGAGGCCAAGTACCACAGGTGGTGTGAGTAATAAAAAGGGCAAATATAAAAGGGAACTATTTCATCTGGAGAATCTGTGAAGTTTACAAAGTATAACTGAAAGTCCCAGTCACTGTGGGTGAAGAGCTGCCCAAGGACCTAAGGCCTCAGAGTGGGATTTTTTAGGTTTATCTGAAACTGGTAAATTACCAAATCACAGTAAACTAATTTAAACGAGGTTTAAACCAGTTTACATACGACCAGGATTTGCACCAGTGCCACCAGCTGGATTTAAAATCATTTTAGCACTGCAGCTTTTCTAATGTAGTTGAGTGTAAGTCTGTTAAAAAGCAATGTGAACACAAGCAAGTTAAATGCAGGTTAATCATTAATTTCAGAAACAGTTTTCACGTTGTAGGTTACACATAACTGAGAAAAGAAGAGATATAAGACAGAAGGAGGAAAATTCACACTGAACCTGTCGTCACCTACCACCCCTCCCGGCAGGCCCCAGCCAGCACGTTTCTCACGAGCCTTGAGAAGCTCAGCAGCAGACTTGGGGCTTTTGAAACACGGCTGATGTCTTCACCGACCGGAGGGTTCCCCTTCCCTGCAGGGACTGCAAGCTTCACAGCCTGGTGTTTCCTTGATTCCTGGAAACTCATCCCATCCTAATTTCTCGAGAACAAATTAAATAAACCCCTATGCTTCGTGCCTGTAGGATTTTTAGCTATAAAAGCTGCCTCAGCCAGCCTCTAATATTGCTCTTTCAGCTCCCTGGGCTGGCAGATCTGCGCTGGTGCTGTGTGCTCAGCTAACGGCTTCCCCTGAGCACCGATGGAGATTGCCACAAACTCCCGGGGCTCGTGTGTACACGGGAAATGCAGTCAGGAAATTAAATTTTCCCTCCCCGTAATTAATAAGAGCTAAACATTTGTGGGTTTGTTGTCACTTTTTAACATACCGAAGCCAAGCTGAAAAATGCAAGGATTTAAAATAAAAAAAAAAAGTAGATATTTCTTACTAAAGGAGTTAAAAACCAACCAACCAAAACTAACAACAAAACCAAAGAATCAACACTGTGCAAACATGCAATCAATTTTTTTAATTTTTTTTTTTTTTCAGAAGTTAGGTTAAGGAATTCTTTAACAGTTGCTGTGGGTATATTTTATTGCCAAGGCTGATTCACTACAGTATGTAGGCATGCTTTAAATGTTAAGCGCGTGAGTTATCTCTCCGACTTAAATGTGCCTGTTCTCATTCTGAAAGCGAGCACAAGCTTCAGAGCTCTGCGGAGCGAGAGGCTAAGTTAGGACTCCTTCTGCCAGGCATATTGCTAGGGATTGTACATTTTGCAGAGGTCATTACACAGCGTACAGTACTTACAAATAAACCGTGCTTTTTATAAGAACTATTCTTACTTTGGAAATTCTGGGACCATACAGATGCTTGGAGAAGCAGGAAAAACAATATGTAGCTGATCTGCTTGACAGCATATTGCCAGCACATTTTTAGGTGAAATGCATCAGGCTCTGAAAACAGTTAATAGGCATTCTTTCCCTGAAATATCCAGGGCATCTCTCAGAGCATGGCTTGGGCTACGCCGTGGAAGCAAATTCCGAGGACCTTTTCAGGTCGTGTGTCATTTTGCTTCTCTGCAAAACCCAGCATAATATTCAGACTCTTTCAGGGAGAAAAAAAAATCCAAGTATTTTTTTCATAAAGGGATACAAATAATTTGATTGAAGATTGGGGTAAACCTTTTTCTATACACTCTTTGCATGATTTTTAAACAATTGTGCACTGGAAGTTCAAGTTTCTTTTTTTAGATTTGATTTTCTAAGTCAAAATCTTAATATTTTAGTTCTCATTAAACCTCCATTTTGAAACCATACTATTTCTTCTCTGTTTCAAGCAAAATGAATACTGGATCCTGTATGAAGAATTTCTAAAATCAGATCTAGCATATGTCTTTATCATTAGCTGCCACATCATTGTGATTAAAATATGTAACCCACGGAAAGATGGACTATCATTTGAGCAGTTCTGTCTGAACTCACTTAAAAGAGGCAAATATCAGAATTGATATCTAGGCTGAGTCAAGGGATGTATTTTTTTTTATTATTTAAAGCCATTTTACACCATTGAGAGCCATAGAGAACCCATCTAAACTTTTGGATAAACACTTCTTAGCCCATTATGTCTTGCAAAGATCATTTCTATAACACACTAAGCAGAAAAAGTACATTTTGTGCTTATCCCATTAATCCAATAAGTACATGCAAAATTATTTTAATTACTTTTATTGAAGCACCGTGTACACCTATGTCAGTGTGTATCATATAAATAATAAATAATTATTATTAGACTTGGTTGAATTATTCATTGAGGATAAATTATCTGACAAATACAGGCTTTTTCTCTGCTTGTGACTTGTTTATGAGCAATCTTGTCTTCTCTGAATATATTCCTTCTTGCATGTTTTTTTGAATAATGTAGGATATTCAGCTGAGGACTGCAAACTGCTCATCTAGGTTGCTCCTGATCTGATTACGTGTGATTGTTTGCGAGACGTGGAGATGCCAGTCACGTGGGCCTGATTCTAGTTGAGTGACTGGTGGGTTGGAAGAGCGTCCCAAGGATTTGGGGAGGGGGCTGGGCATTGCAAAGGCATGGAGGCACCTCTCTCAGAACTACACCTCCGTCGCGTCTCACCCAGCCTGTCATCTGCCTTCACAGCATGTCATGTGCAGTCTCCCTAGAAAGCTGATAATGCGACAGGGATCATGAGCTTAACGGAATCAATGTATAATTAATAGCTTATAAAATCTTCAATGAGTGAATGAGGAGCCCCACCTGGGGACAAGAGGGATGAAATGAACAATTAAGATGGGACGAGAGCCCTTCACGGCAAGTGGATTCGGAGTGAAAAGAAAATATCCCAGCAGCATCCTGGGTGCCAAGTCCCTCGCAGAGTTGACATGGGTGTTTAGGCGGGTCACAAACTTGCTGGCTATTTAGGCAGAGCCCATAAATACCTGCAGCTCCAGATAAAGTGAATCCCATAACCAAAGCCCTAACCCCATAAACAAGGATATGAGGATGAGGAGCAGGGGGACATGAGGGTCCAGACGTCAGAGAGCCACAGGGCTTGTGGGGACCCAGCATGCCTCCATCCCCAGCTACCCCTGCCGGGATGTAACACCCGCTGGCACTAGTGGGGCTCAGCGAAACCCCTCTGCAAGGGCCCGGCATGCACCCCGGCATGCACCAAATTCCCGGGCAGCCCATGGAGAACGGTGGCCAACCCTTCCTTGAGGTCCCACTTGCCAAACTCTCAGGTGGTCTGGCTGTGGTGGGTGAAGGGAGTCAGGACACAGCTGCCAACTGCAGCAGGCAGCCTAATGTCGTGTGTGTGAGCTTGCCAGGGGACCCCAAAATGGGGCAGCTCGGGCGTCTGCTGCCAAGGCAGCAGCTGAGTGGCTGGGTAGGAGGTCCCTCTGGTGGGCATCACCCAGCCCGGGGCGGGCTGCAGAAGGACATCCCACAGCTCAGGGCAGTCCCTGAGTGTCACAGAGACAAATGTTGGAAGGCGAACACTCAGCCAAGCAAAAGACAACAATGAATATTTCAGTTTGCTCGCAGATGCCTTTGTCTTGGCTGCTAACACGGAAGTTTGCAGTAAGAAAGGCTATTGTGCTGACAAAAATGTGTGTGAACAAATGTTTACACAGAACAACTAGAGGAGGGCAGGCAAGCAGCAAAGGGAAGGGTCCCCCAGAACTGGGAGGGTTTTCAGGACCACCACCACTTCCTGCGAGTTTGCTCTCTTCTGATTTTACCACACTGAACCGGTTCTCGTAGTGGCAGTGCGACTCCACACTGCCCAGCTGCTCTCCGGAGATGTGGGGTGCAGGTGGTGAGAGGGTGGCCCCAGCCCTGTGGAGCTCTGGGGTGTCAGATGTGCAGTCTGTGGGATGCAGGGAGTACATTCCCATCCTGCATCCCACCGCCAAGGCCCCTTAAATTAAAAGCAGTGGGCCAAACTCTGCCTCCGATGCGCATCTAGATCTACCTCTGATTTCAAGCAAAGCTGGAAGCGCATGGGTTTGTGCCAAATTTGGCCCTGCTGCCTGCTTTCTCCTTACACAGCAGGAGAGATTTTCTGCCTTTTACGGCAGCTCCAGAGTCCCGCGGGTCCGAGGGATGGGGAATGCAGCACAGGTAAAAATCTGCCAATTCCCAGCACGTCAGGTACCCAAACCCATGAAAGCCGTGTTTTGCTGATGTTCTCTTTCATTGAAGATTAAGCCTCCATTTGTTTTCCAGCATTTGATGTTTCATTCCTAATGATCTCTAGGCTCGGTACCAAAGTTGTCTTCCTGACAGTGAACGCCAAGTGCGATTACTCGCCCCTGCTAGAGATCTTCACCTCCACCCTATGGCTGTGCTCAGGGAATGCCATCGCTGTGGGGACGGCTGGGCCGGGCTGTGGACAGCTGGAGCATCCCAACAGGCCCTTTCGTCCCTGCTTCTCCTTCTTTTTTTTTTTTTTTTTCCCTTTGGCTTAATATAGCTGCACAAAGGCAACACTAAATAAGGAAAATATGCTTCCCAGTAACCAACACTGACAAAAACAAAGATGACATGTTTATATAATTAGTTACACATCTAACTTTTTTTTTTTTTTTTCAGCTTTTCTTCTTTTCAAATATCGCACAATGACTCTGCAGCCCAGGCTACGAGTAAAACTGAAATAGATGCGGAGCAATGAAATCGGTCTCTTTCTCACCCGTCTAAAAACTGTTATAGACCTTAGGTAACTCCTGAATCTTTGAGTCCCTCTGTGACTGCTTTCTACTGTGAGAGCAATTCATTAAAAGTTAATTAAAAGGTGAAGTTCAATATGCAGTTTCCTTTAGCTAATCCTCCTAAGGCAGCTTCATATGGCACTAATGTATCCATTTTGTTGATGTTAGAAAACAAAAAGGCAAGATTGTCTAATTAAGAGGTTGGTGTTTACAAGAGAGAGGTTTTCTAATTGGTGACTCTGAGTCCAAATTAATCTTAATGCTGCTCCTTTAAGAATTCTCAATATAAGTTGGACTGTTCCCCAACAAGAGCTTGCAAAATATGAATCATTTCTAGGACTTTTGATACATCAATATTCAGCCTGCTTATTCCTTCTGTGCTTATACCTCTTCTGGGCTGAATTCTGAATCCCTTCACCATCTGAGCTGCTTCCTTCTGGCTCTGGTTCAGGAGCCTTTGCTGAGCAGGCTGGCTCCTAAAGGTAGAGTTTAATCTCTGTCTTTCAGCATGTTTTCACTCAAATATCTAAATATGTGTTGTATTTTCACACACATCAGTTATTTTTCTGGTAATATGTTTTCAATGCTTTGCAGAAATGGGCACGCTCCATCTCATTATGTTGGTGCCAAACATTTTTTTTTTGTCTAATAAAAGACAAAAGCATAATAACTGTATTCCTACTAATTCTGGTTTCTTTTGACGGTAGTTGCAGACTTCCTGTCCTTGCAGTGGGAATACAGAAAAAGCAAAGAACACTGCCCCCCCTTAAAAATATGGATTTACACTGCCCAGACACACTTATGAGAAAGGGCAAAAATATCCTAAGCTGTTATCACTCAGCCAGTTTTGGCCATGCAGAGTTTAATTTTGGAGACCACGCTGGTAACAGTATGTGGAAGTAATCTACAAACTATCACAAAAATAAAACAACTACCTCAAGAGAAAACCAATTCTAAAATACAGGCTGTCCAGGACAATTCTTTCCTTCTCACAAAAATTGAGATACTAACAATGACAAAACTTGATATGTTCATCAAGGACTATCACAAAACCAAATTAAAATTGTAACTTGCCCAGAAAATGAAAAAATCACCTAAGGGCTAAATAAGGTGACTTTTTATTTACAATGTTTTACATTGATTTTTTTTTTTTCTGCAGTTATCACCGGTGACTATGTCCTCCAGTGTGACAGTGTTTTTCTTTGTGTATATGACAATCTGCTTCTCCTTTAAAAGAAGTCACACAGGAAGAATGTTTTCCACTCTTATCTCAACGTACCTCATGCAGTAGTTTCTACATTCATCAATAAGGTCTGAAGGTTAAAAAAAATACCTCTCACCAACATGACGCTTATCCTTGACATTGCTACCTCCTCTTGTTTCTTCCTTGTCCTTTGTTCATTTAAATTGCTGGCCAACAATAACCAAAAAAAAAGAGGAAGGGGGAAAAAAGTGTGAAAAAGTTCTAATTTCTTCGCAAAACCATGGAAGCCCCTGCATGTCTGTTTGTGCTACTCAGAAGCTGCAGATACGTTGTGCCAGATTGAGAGTTGTGCGGTTGGAAACTATTCGCTGCCCGCTAAAAAAACTCTTCTGGGTACGCCCTTGAATTCAAGGTATGGAGGCTAAAAGTGGGACTGGCCTTCCAAAATTCTAGCTTGCAAAGTACACAAAAAGAACCCCCCCCAAAAAAAACAACCAACCAAAATAAAAACCCCACCAAAAAAACCAACCAAAACAGAAAACATGGTTCCCATACGGGAATGCCTAAGCCTTACGGTTTGTCCTTAGCACGCAAACGCTAGATGTACTCCAGTATTTCTGCGAGCTGGAACAGCATTCTGGGTATACCAAAATTAGGAGGGTTAGGCATGTTTGTGAGCCTGCCGAGTTCCTCGCTATATGTTTTCCAAGAGAGAAATGTGAAAGAGCTTCCCAGTTATAGCCCCCATACCTTTGCCGAGAAGGGATGCCACAAATCACATGAATAATTAGTGACACTCTTAAGCGTCTAGCACTGTGCCCATTTATTTTCTTGGCACAAAATGTATTAGTTCTACACTATTCATTTAGTCTGCATTTAGTAAGAGATAAATTTTAGTCGGAAGCTGTACTGAAAGACAATATATACTGTATGTTGGAGAAAAATCTATTTGCTCTAAGACCATAGCTTTTTCTAAAAAAAAAAAAAATCAGGAGAAATAGCATGGAGTTAATTTCTATGAAAACCTAATTTTTGCATAGCTCTTGGTTGTTCAAATCTCCCAACTAAATGGCCTTCAGTGACCTTTTCAGGAATGCTGTACTCAGAGTTAAATTCTCACCAAAAATACACATTTCTGTGATCCCCTCATTTAGATAATAGCTCTGTGCCTTTTGCTATAAATGTACAGTGAAGGGAGGGAAGAAAAGAGAAAGTTTTTCTTTCTCCACAAACGCTAATGAGACTTTTCAACTACCCTGTAGAGTGGAGGAACTTAAGCCTCTCTAGGTGTTTCTGTTTTTCAGGCTTTGAGCTCTTGCTGTGCCTTGCTCACTCCATCCTGCCCTTGAAAGGCCCTCAACAACCCACGGCTTTGTTCCTTGAAATTTTTCAGTTTAAGCTGCTCTTCCAGGACCGCTTTTAGCTTCCATATTTCAGCAGAAAAACAAACACAAACAGAAACTTTTTGATGTATTTTAGGTAGACAAGGCCAGTAAAATATTTTTTTAATGGGGATATGAAGCCTTTCAGCTAACAGGATGCTGGTTCAGTTCCAGCCCAGATGAGGAACAACTAGAAGTTGATACCATCTAAAGGCTATTAAAGCCTTTGTAAAGTGAGTAGCTGCCTAAGTACCATTCCCAGTGGCCACATCACAAAAACACACTAACAAGTGAGTCTGTTTTCAGCTTCTTTCACAAGGAGTGAACAGTCATGGGACCAGTCATTCTTTCAAGCCAGTTATCAACGCTCCTGGAGGTTCATGCACCAAGTTGAAATCGGACTCTACCACAGTCTGGTATGATGTGCTGGTAGGTTAAATCACATGAATGTATTGATATAAGTACCCAGTCCCTCTTGCATGCCATCTCTGGTGGGTTAATGAGTATAAATACATTAAAATACAGCTTTAGAAAGCCAGGCTCTAAGCTCATCCCCTGCCCCATAAGACAATGGATGGCTAGACTTGTAGCAGGCATGTGGTCTGGTCTACTCACAGACATATCACAGAATCACAGAATGGCTGGGGTTGGAAGGGACCTCTGGAGATCACCTAGTCCAACCACCTGCTAAAGCAGGTTCACATAGAGGAGGTCACACAGGAATGAATCCACATGGGTTTTGAATGTTTCTAGAGAAGGAGACTCCAAAACCTCTCTGGGCAACCTGTTCCAGTGCTCTGGCACCCTCAAAATGAAGAAGTTTCTCCTCATATTCAGGTGGAACCTCCTGTGTTTCAGTTTGTGCCCATCGCCTCTTATCCTGTCATTGGACACCACTGAAAAGAGTCTGGTCCCATCCTCTTGACACCTGCCCTTAAGATATTTGTAGGTATAAATAAGATCCTCACTCAATCTTCTCTTCTCCAGGCTGAACAGTCATAGCTCTCTCAGTCTTTCCTTGTAAGAAAGATGTTCCAGGCTCCTAATCATCTCTGTAGCCCTGCGCTGGACTCTCTCCAGCATTTCCTTGTCTTTCTTGAACTGGGGAGCCCAGAACTGGACACAATACATAAGCGTGAGCAGTGCCACATCCTGGCCAGGTGGGCACAGCAGGGCACAAGCAGACTGAGAGTTTGTCTGCAGAAACCAGTGCTGGCCCCAGGAAGAAAAGAACTGTGCCCAGGGGAGGTATAGGACCCAGGCCAGTCATTTCTCCCACCCCACATCCACCCTCCTGCACTGAAGGTACCCCACACCTGTACAGAAACCCTCCTTCTCAACAGCAGCACACACTTCCCTCCCGCAGCTAAAGCTTTATGTGCTGACAGTAAAATAAGCAGGATTTTTCCTTAAAGGAGTGCATGTTCAGCTGAGTAAACTCTGTTTTACCCACACATTTCTCTGTAGTGCAAAACGAGTAAGAATAGAAAAGGCACAGAGCAGAAGTCTGATGCAGGAATACAGATATACAAACTATGTTTTCATGCATACACACAGACTTGTTTGCTGAAAGTTTCACATACATCAAATTAAAACAGATAAAGCAACAAACTCAGACATCGTTTACCCATAGGGGATAAACTCAGCCTTTATTTAGCCACTGAAATTTTACTTCTTGTCTGCATCACTAACCTGCTTGGGTAGACTGATGTTTTGATGCCAGAATACCCGAAGGGTTTGAAGAGAACATATCATAAGATTCACAGCTACAGACACATCCTTGTAACAAAGCAAATTGGACTTAGATGGGAGCCTTGTGCAGAGCTACTCCACCTACAGAGGACTGAGGGCATTGGCAGAAGAAAGCTTCAGCACCTCAAGAATTTTGCTGTAAAAACGTAGCTGCCTGAGGTCATGGGATATTTCTAGAGCTTGGAGGAGAGAGGAGAATTCAGACTTACGTTCTGTGGTTTTGAGGCAGAATTCAGGTGCTACAAGTCGTACCTGGGGCTCTAATCCTTTTATGAATATGGCCCTATATCTTTCTGCTCCTTCGACATGGCAGTGGAGGCACTTTCCTGCCTCCCAGCGGCGTTTTAAAAACAAAAATCTGGAAGACTGTGAAACACACGCTGGTCACAGGGTCAAGCTTTGGACCCCATTTCTGCACAGGTTGCTTTGCGCGGCATAGTGGCTGTAAGATCCGAGCCGTAAAGGACCCACGTTGCCTCTGTTCCCGTACGATTATAAGGGTATGAAAAAATGCAAGTAAATAAACTCCAGCTATGTAAGTGGTCCGGAAGAGCTTAGAGCGTAATGTTCCTCCTACTGTGTCTGCACAATAAGACAGTCAATAAAGTTGCCTCAGCGCTGAATGACCTGAGCAAGCACAACCTATAGAGGGACACACGTGGCAAAGATGCTTTTAAGTTCTCCTTTTATTTGAGACTTAGGATTGCTTTAAAGTTCTCCATTTTCTGTTTCATAATGTTGAGCGAAACTTAAAAGTGGCCCCAAGTTGTAATGAAAGCTGCAACGAATTTTAGCAAATAAAAAGCCACTTAAAGAAAAAAACACTACTGTCCTGGCTGGGAATTTTAATAGTGCTACACTCACAGCCAGACTGCTTGTAACTTTTCTATTAAAATGTTAAATCGAGAGCATTAAACAGCTTCCAATTAAGGGGTATATTATCACCTCGATGCACAGGGAGTTTCACACGTAAATCCCTATGTATTAAGAAGAGAATATACCCTGTGGCTTTTTAAATAACAAATAAAAGTTAAAAGAGATTTTGCAGGAGGTAGAAGAGCCATGGAAAGGTTTGTATTTTAACAGACTCCAAGTGGAAGAAAACTAATGTTTGAAACTGTATAGAAAGAGAATTTATTTTCATTTTTTCCCCACAATTCCTAAATATTTCCATTGGGACCTACTTAATAAGATGAAAGTCTAAGTATTCCATAGAACTGGAAGTAATGATTTTTGAAGGACTTTCATATTCACAGGCTGGAGGTGCTATTGGTCATGTCTTTTTAACACTGAGGGCATCCTTCCCCTTTCCACAGTGTCTACCCTAGGAGTCAAAAATCATTTTTCTAAGGCAAAGGCAAATCTCTTAATTAATTTGAGTTAAAATTACCAAAAAAAGTCAGAAACACTTAAGAAATCCCCCTTAGCATATCTCATGTTCCCAAGGGCCTTTTGAAGTAAGATGTGAAGAGCTGCAAGCCTCCCAGCTTATACACATACTTAAAATTTTTCAGTCTAAACTTGGAATAATGCACACTTGGAAAAATCAGATGGTACTGTCAAAGTTCATTAGCAATTATTGTTTGTGCTTAAAGCCAGAGGCAGTTCAACCATGACTGTTCATTGTGGTCATAGTGACACCAAAGGCAAGTCCACTGACCACCTTGCCTCTTAATCTGTGGGTGTAGCTCAGCTGGCTTACTTGGGACAAGGCAGGGAAGGCACAACACACCAATGAGAAGAGTTTTCAGACAACTTGCTCATAGATGTTGAAGCGGGAGAGACATTGTGGACTGATGCCAGGTCCAGTGGATCAAACGGCTACACCCAGTAGTGCCAGTAGTGAAAAATCTCAGCAGGAGCCAATGTTTGTGGCCTTTCTCTAAGGAGCTATGGCAGTAGCTGTAGTGTATATGGTTCTCAGTTGTTTGAGGTAGGCTTTAGACTAAGGAAAGGTAATTTAAAATGTAGTTGGGTCTCTGATTGCCAGATGAGATAGATACAGCTCTGCTGGACAAGCAGGAGGAAGTTCGGCCAGTGTTTTGAGTTCCTTGCTGTTCAGTTAGGCATTGCAGACAGTCAGGGTCCATGCCACCTGGTCAGGAACCACTTCAGAAGTTCTAGGTGCCATCCCATTTCTGTCCCGCTCTGCATCCCTTGTGCTACAGCACAACACCTGAAAGACTCAGGCACCTACATGAGGATTGCTGAAGTTGATGGTCTCTGCCACCTGATGTAGGGGCTTAAGCATTCTACACAGAAAAACTGGAAGGTGCCCTTGGCACACAGAGCTGCTGGGACACTACAGAATAGTTGCTCATTGTATCCCGCAATATGGTATAAATAATTGTGTGCTCTCAAAAGAAAAGCTTTCTTGTTTACATCAGTTTGAGACTGGTCGTGAGTGAAGTCTCGTTGGCCACTAACCACTGACAGAAACCACCGTTCCAGCACCAGACAAATACGTGTAATTGTAGAACCCCAGAGGACATTCTGCTCAATTAATGGACTCTTTTTAGTTCAGAGAAGTCAGCAACCTCCTGCACCTCTTTGAAAGAGGCTTTCCCACATTTCTGGAGTTTCGACTTCTTCTAAAAGGTTTGCTACAACAGTTTTAGGAAAGACCAGCTGATGGAAAAACAGACTGACAAAAGTTCACTCCTCCTCAGGGCAGCCATACAACAACATTTGGCTCAGTAAAGCCAGGTGTTGACTCCAAGTTTTCTTTCAGCTCTTGACAGAAGGAAGGGCTTGGATGCCCAAGAGACACAACACTGAGATATCTGATGGAGCTTGATAGGATTTGCTGAGGTGTGCTGAGATGATGCAGCTTGTCGGGAGGAGGGAGGTGCTGGCAGGTGGGTGGCCTCCCCTCGTGTCCAGCTCTAGCTATGCTGCTGCACAATGGGAGAGGAGAAGCACGGCTCCCTACCGCTGGTGTTGTTCTCCTTCTCCTCTCCTGGTCCTCTGGTCTGGCTACATGACTCTTGCAGAAATCAGTCAGAAGGAGCCCCCACGAGCACTTTCCCTGCACCTCTGCAGCACGTCCTGCACACAGCCAGCCTGGAGGAGTAAAAGCAGAAGAATGGCCACCTTGTGTGGCAGCATGAACACCTGCTCTGAAAGCCATTGCCTTCAGAGGGGAAAGAGCCAGGAGGAGCATCATTTACCACCCTGACCATTTCCTCCCTGACAAGCACCCTCAGAGCAGCTTCTGCATAGCAGCCTGTATTACAGAGCTGGCACACCTTCCTCTGCTGGGCCAAAGGCAGCATCCATCTGTTCCTGCTTCTCCCCTGCATGGGTCCATTGTGTTTGGAGATTGTTTCCATGTTCCATTAAACAAATACAGCTTATCGTTTCCATGTTAATGTGGCATTTCAGCAAATGGTATGATGAAAAAAATAGCATTCAGGTGCAGGTCTCAGATGGAAGCAAAGGAAGCTACCTGATTTCATATTTATGCACCATATGCTAGACAGTAAAAAGATCTGAAAGTTCTCCCACTCTCTTCCACCACAGACTCACAAGGAATATAACTTTTCTAAAAGCTTTGACATAAATCTTTGGGTTTGCCTATATTATTCATCCATAGTAACCATTTACTCAACAGTTTTGAAAAACATGATACACCAGCACAGACCAAAATAGATAACGTTAGATACTCAGCTTTTCAAATCATGTATTCAGTTTGTTCCCTTGAGATTTTTACCGAACTAGGCTTTTCCTTTTTCCCTCTCCTCTCCTCTCCTCTCCTCTCCTCTCCTCTCCTCTCCTCTCCTCTCCTCTCCTCTCCTCTCCTCTCTTTCTCTTTCTCTTTCTCTTTCTCTTTGCTGGCTGTATCCTGTGAGTTTAGGGTGGACTGTTGGTAAACCTGTTATACATCACAGTACTTCATAGAATCTGGCATGTACCAGATGGACAATATTCCATTGTTTAAAGTGAGCTCTGTCAATCTTTGCCATTGATATTAAACAAAAGTCAGGATTATTAAAGCATATGGTTACATGGCCTCATACACTGGTTAAGCCTTTGCTTTGAGAACGTGACTGCTCTTGTTGAGGATTCTGAAAACATAGATAGTGTGCTACAGTACACAGGGAATCACAGATGTCAAGGGGAAATGATATGTGAAAGCAGTGCACGTTTAAAAATGCAGCACTACTGTACCTTCTTAAAAGAAAAAGAAACTTTCCTTCTCCTTCCTTCCCCCTGTTGCCAGTTAAAATGAACTGTCAGAGCCTGGATAAAGATACAAACAGGATTGCATACCTTACCAAGCCTACAGTGACTCTTAGACTTTGATCTAATTCTATTTGCTGCTTTGTGATGCATGAAGCTGTCAGATAAAGAGGTGTTCAAAAAAATCCACTCGAGCTGTCAGGGCTGACAAGCCCTGTGATGGATTACAGAGAAAACAAAAGGGTTATCACCTTAACCACAAACATTTATATCTTTTTTTCATAAGGGTGCTTCAATCAACATGTAGTTACCAGGGTGCAGGTTGTTGTGAGCCTGTAGGAACATAGATCCAATGACACATGTTGAAACAGCATTTTAAAAGTACAACACACATGCGTTGGCACTAATATGTTGCTGACATGGTACAGTTGTGCTTACTCAGATCAAAGATAAGAACCCTATAGTTTTCTATATAAAAAGGATTCTTTTCTGAAGAACAGATTTCCCCCTCCCCACCCATCTTTCAAAGATTAAATACAGTCATAACAGTCTGAATGGGGTTTAACTCAAAAAAGCCCAGTACTTAAATATGCCCATATGATTACTTACACAATAGAAACTTCAGCACAGAATGAACAGCAGTTAGCATTTGGCTCATGTAGAGGAAACAAAAAAAATTGCTCTCCTTTTTCAACATCAGAAAGCAATCTTATGGCCCATTCATTTACCATCTCTTCCCCCTCCCTTGCCAAAGTCTATCAGTTCTTAAAAGGCCACCACAACAAACAACATTGGACTTGAAATTTGTCAAACAAAGCTAATATTCTACCTCTAGCACTGTGTTTTTGACACTTCAGGGAAAAGAAGACAAGAAAACACATCAAGAGTCTTACTTGAGCTGATAGTACAGGCATTTTACCTATGGTTTACACCCAGGATCAAGACCTGGCACATTGCCTTTTGGTCAGTACACCCATATGCTGAGAGTGACCAGAGGCTATGCTATGGGATACTATGATCATATTTAACTCTTCAGTGGTTTTGTTTGTTTGTTTTGGGTTTTTTTTTAATTATTTTTTTTTCTTCCCCTACTTAGTGATTATGATAATAAAATAGGCTATCCCTAAATGAATAGATTAAAAAAGGAATTTGACAATTTATGGAAGGTAGGTCCACTGGTAGCTACAGAACAAGGTTAACTCTGCCAAAGAAGCCCAGGAAGCCTCCAAGTCACAGATTGCTGGAACCTGGAAAAACATCAGGAAAAGGACTGTCTTGTGATTGTCCTACTTCTCCATCTTTTCCCAAAAAAGCCATTTACTGGGTACTGCCTAAGAGAGGACCTAGGTGGATGTTTGGTCCAACCTCTTATACCTCCCTGGTTCTAAACTTATATCTCAAGCAGCAAATAGTTTTGCAAGGCTATATATGTACCTTACGTATATCATATACACATATATATGTATGAATAAATGAAACTGATGAAGCCTGGCAAATTTGTAATGTGCTATAGAAGTTAAGGTAAGCCCTGTATATAGAAAGAAGGTCAAAGGTAAAGCATCTTCATACGTCGTCTTACACACTGGTGAATTCCTGATGTGCTGGGTAGGAGAGAGGCCTCATTTTACTTGGCAGAGCATCTCCAATGTGAAAAAGATCACTTGGTTTTGGATACTGGGACAACAATAAAACCATCTTGATGCTCCCAAAAGGTGGGTTGCAAGGTTATAATCAGCATGCACAGGCTTTAGAAGGTAGAAAGAAACAAACGAACAAACAAATAAACAAAAAAACAACACACAAGCAAAAAAACTCCCCAAGCCCCAAAACAACAGCGAAACCCAATAATAATAGCACAAGGACAGGTTCTGTGTTTATGTACAAAATTATTGTTCCACAGTGCAGAAACCTGGGCTGTGTCTCCTGGGAAAGAGAGTAGACTCTAACACTGGAATGGGTGTATTAGAGCGAAACAGAAGCAGAGAAAGATCTCAGGGAGAAGGATTTGGGGCAGGATGAAGAGCTGAGAGGCAATACTGACAGGACTGAAAATAATTCTCTTGCACAAATACAGACCACCTGACAATCCCAAAAAATCCCATTGGTATTTAAGTTCTGCTTTCTGATGGATTTCCCTTTAACACCTACTGGCTAAAGAGGGGAAAAAAAAAAAAAAAAAGAAATAAAAAAGAAAAAAAAAAAAAAAACAACAATAAAAAGGTCAAAATATATTGATTACAAAACAAAATTGAGAAGTCCTTTTAAGTGCCTCTTTAACTACATTGAGATCGGACATGATCTTGGTTAGCAGCTGTGGGGGGAGGGAGGCCACCATTTCTTCAGTAATGCTAGCAGGCTTTCAAGGCTGTTTCTCTTCTCAGCTCTGCCTCTCTGGTGCGACTTGCCAAGCACTAATAGACACAAGCATCACCATCATTCATTAAACTATATTCTTATGCCATAGCCATCCAACAAACCAATAAAACTCCTTTTCAAAAAGTTGAAAGGCAAGCTGGTTCAGATAGGCCGTTATTAGTATGCACGGAGTGTACATTCACAGGCAATAATACAGTGGGAATTCAGCTAGCCTGAGCATAGGCTGATGTGAAGCATATGATATTACTTATGTAGGCATGAAAGCAATCTGCTTTAATATCAGACACTTTAGTGCAAAGAATGTCAGGGTTACCAAAGGTTAAAGACAGGCCGCTGGATTTTTTTGTTGCTTTTTTTTTTTTTTTTTTTTTTTTTTAGTATGAGCTGAAAAAATGTGGGACGACTCTTTCCATTCTCAGTTTTTGGTGGCTGTTGAGTAAAATGGTAATAAATGATGCAAGTTAAAAGCAACAGCAAGGTAAAAACCAAAAGGCAGAATGTGCCACAAAGCATAATATACAGAGAGAAAAAAAGGCGAGTGTGAGAAATGGCTGGCTGCCATTCAGCTGATGTTGCTAAGCGTTGTTCCCAGCCCTGATGCCACTCGCAGGGTTTCAGCATTGTCCCATTGAGCCAGCACCTTCGAGGAGTTCTGGACAGAGGCACAGAGCCTCAGAGGCCAGATTCCCACCCAGCTGCGCCATACTTTGTTTTCTCACACTGACGTTGGGAGACGTAAATATCAATGTCACTGTGTCATCGTCACTCACTCTGCGAGCATCTGGCCTGGCAGGACAGAGGCAGTTTGCTGCATTTTCCTTACTGTGAGCTTTACATTCTGCCACAGTGTTTGGCCATGGTGTCACCCCATGTGCTTGGCAGGCTGCAGGATCAGGCGCCTCGGTACCCTGCTGGCCCCTGGTCCCCGTCAGCCCTCAGTTGCATTCCATCACAAACAGCTGTTGCAGCACTTTGAACTTTCACTTTTCCTTTACTAAAATCAAAAACCAGGCACATGACCAAGCTGAGAGCTCCCAAAATCTCAGGTGGGATGCATTACTGAGAGCAGAAGCTAGGCAGAGTGTCTTTCAGTGGCTGATTGCTTTTTCAGAGTGTATTAGCACTCTGTATCAGGAATCCTTGGGTATTGGGAGCCTAAGAGGTAACTCATGCTGGAGGATGAGGAGCCAGCACAAACAACAGAAGAGAAACAGAAATTGAAGATGTTTCTCTCATTTTTCTCAAAAACACCATTCTGTTTCTATTTGATTGCATGTGTCATGGAAGATAGAAATTGTAAACATCGAGGAGAAATAATGCAAGTAATTATGAAACCATCTGCTTTCATCACTTTGAAGTGACCCAATCCTCTTTATATACTGATAGCCTTCTCTCAGGCTGCTGTTACCTGTCTGTTAGTCCTCATGCAGGACTGTGCCTGTAGTTGACAGTTTATGAAACAGAAAGAAAAAGAGGGAAAGAAAGGGAGAGAGAAAGAGAGAAAGAAGGAAGGAAAGAGAGAAAGAGAAAGAGAAAGAGAAAGAGAAAGAGAAAGAGAAAGAGAAAGAGAAAGAGAAAGAAGGAAAGGGAGAAAGAAAGGGAGAAATGGAGGGAGAAAGGGAGAAAGAGAGAGAAAGAGAGAGAAAGAGAGAGAAAGAGAGAAAGAGAGAGAGAAGAAAAGAAAGAAAGAGAGAAGGAGAGAAGGAGAGAAGGAGAGAAAGAAAGAAGGAAAGAAGGAAAGAAG